>CM051462.1:176221954-176821954 GCA_028095005.1 Rhynchospora pubera | reverse complement strand
GTTAAGAGGGATGGAGGATATCATGTCCGACGTGGAGATGGAATCGTTTGGTTGCGTTTGCAACAGGCATGTCCTCCTGGGTTTGAAAATCACCCGTTAAATGGAAATGACATATATCATTTGGACTGATTATTAGGTTTTCTATAATTAGATGTTTTTATTATTGTGTGTTCTATAATTAGGTTTTCTATAATTATATGTTTTTATTATTGTGTGTTCTATTATTATCTGTTTTCTATAAACTTTATCTGTTCTATTATTATCTGTTTTCTATAATTATATGTTTTTATTGTTGTAAGTTTTATTATCTAATTTATTTTAGTTTTTATTTTATCCATTTTCATTTTTATTGTGAAATTCGAAATATTAATATTAATAGACTTAATATTTATTTAAATTATATTAGACATTACAACTCAATGAACATTATAACAAAAAACACAATACAAATTAAAAATTACAATTTATTAAAATTTTGAACCACACAATACACAACAAAAAAAATTACAAAATGCATAATATTAAAATTTTGAACCACATAAAAAAAAATTGTAGAGGATCCATTGCTAAGGGTGGGAAGAGAAAACATCACCGCAACTTATAGAAAAGAGTCGGGCGACTGATTATCACCTTAACCCCCTCTTTTTCTGAGACTTGGATGAGGATGACTCCATGTATGCAGATTCTCATCCAAGGATGCCGGCTGCGGTGTTATGGCTCGTAGACCCAGCCCAACAAACCGTCCTCTACACGTAATAACAGATTCCACAGGAAAGTTTTTATTTTAAAGTTGGTGGAATATTAATAGCCATAAGGATTGTGTGCGACTCTGTATCAGTGAATAAGTGTGCCGCATACAACCCTTATGGCTATTAGTTTCGCACCAACTAATATTATTTTGCATTCCACCATCTGACTCTTCTTTTCCTCTCATTTTTTTCTTTTTTTCAGATCTTTTCTCTTTTTTTTTTGATTTTGGACGACAGAAGGATGGGTATTTATATGGAAATTAGATCTCTCGAACGCGTTTTATAAAAGGGTAAGAACTCTTCTTACGCGTTTTATAAACGCGTAAAATCAGAAAATAACGCGCAAACTCAGAAACTTTCGCCGCAATTACTGCAGCTTGTAGCGCGTTTTATAAACTGCAGCTTGTAGGCTTCTAACGCGTTTATAAAACGCGTTCGAGAGGAGAGAGGGAGGCGCGGTTTATAAACGCGTTGGAACTTTCTTCTTATTAAAAAAAAATAAATAATTCTTTGTATTAAATTTTTTGGTGTCTGGATTTTTATATTAAATAATTTCGGCAAAAAATAAGGTGAACATATAGACGATCTAAGTGAACATTTACAAACAAATAAGTATTGTCATCACTTGTTCAGAAGTTTACATGCATATTCAACTTATTTTTATTAAATTTATTTATTTGTATGTGTTCAATTAGGTCGTCTATATACTCACTTTGTTTGCTGTATATGTTCACTTCATATTTAGCGATTGCAGGGATGACAAAACTACTGATGGCAGTAATCAATTTCCGTTTCTGAACTAGTGAGTGTAGACAATTTAAAACGAGACAATACAGTGTATGTAACTTTCATTCACTAAATAAATAACCTATCAAATCATCAAATCATCAAAAATAAAAAATAAAAAAATCATCAAAAATCAAAAAATAAAAAATCATCAAAAATCAAAAATAAAAAAAATACTCCATTTCTAGGGTCCTTTTCTACAGTACATTTGCTGACGTCATGATGATGTCATCGATGCCCAGTGAAGCGATCTGAATCGTTGGATCAAAACTCTCGATCTGTCCGTCGTCTCCTTTGAGCTTTCCGTCGCTCTTGTCTTCATCAGCGAGCTAGCGACCCCTCTTTTTTCTTCTTTTTTCCCCTCTTTCCTTCGAGTCCGCCGAGAGCCCCACCTCTCTCAACCTCACCGTCTCCTTCTTCTTTCACTCGAGCACCACGGCCACCACCCCATCACTAACTGAGAAACCCCTTCGATCTTCTTCCCCTTCATCGTCTCTCTCACCTCAAAACCTGAATCCACCTTTCCCTCTACCTCCTTCCAATCCACACTCAACACTGTTACCTCACTTTGTGGCTGTCAATAGAGATGACTGATGGAAGCTCGATGGTAATGGCAGCGGCAACAACTGATAAGTAGCGATTGGACTTTTCTCCTTGCCTTTCTCCTTTCCTTTCTTTTCCCTCTGTGCTTCTCTTGCTCAACAAACAAAAAGAAGAAGACTGGAACAACATTCAGCGATTGAGAAGTATAGAGAACAAGTGGCGGCAATGAAAGGGTCGAGCAATTGCTCAATGATCTTCTGCGGAGTAGTGAGCAAACTGGCTTCGCATCTAACCTTTTGGTCTAACACCAGCGAGTTTAGGTCTAGCAAGATCCTATTTGACTGGTAAGGAGCTCAATCTTCTTTATTTTTTTATCTTGGTTTCTTGCCTTTCAGTTGGGGGTGTAGTGGTGCTTTATTCTGATATTCTTTCTTCGTACTTAGTTGTTTAATAGGAGTGCTTCAGGAGAGGACGAAAGAAAGTAGTTAAAGACCATTTGTTGAAGCAACAAAGGTTTGTATGCTATGCGTTTGCAATTAGTTAGTGGCATCTCAATTTTTTTTTTAATTACTAGATAAATTCGCAACCTTAAAGCTCATTGTTGTTAAGCCATTTATTTGATGCTCCTTCTGTTTTGTTTGCATGTGCCACATATGAATATGGAAGCTCATATACTGATATCTAACAAGCAAATAGTAATTCATCAAGTTCATTGAATGAACGAATTTAACAGCCTTTTGATTCTTTCTTTTTAAAAATGACAATATTCCTATGATTCCAAAGGCTTTAGCAGACAGTGCTATAGACAATTAAGAAAGCTTTCTGGTTCATATCATGTAATTTAAGAGCAAACTCCACACTATCTTGCAAATAAGTCCAACTGTCACAGTAATCCTGACTAACTGATTCAGTTTGATCACACATTGGACAAGTAGTATTACTCTAATCTGGTTGGATCCATAAAGACCGGACTTATAATGAGTCACCTTTTTATACTTATTAGGGGCATAAAAAAAATTACAAATGAATCAAGGAAAGTTGCTCAATGACTGGGGAGTCAACCTTAACACTTGAGATGAGATTGCCAGACCTAGATGAAGCTGAACCTGTTTATGATGGCAAATAATCTAGGTAAATACAAAGTGTTTAAATTATATATTTGTTGCGGTGAGATTGCACTTGAGATGAGATTGTCGGATCGATGGGGTCCCTGGTCGCGGTGTTGTGCTCCTGCGTTCTTTTTCTTCTGCAGCGGTCTTTTGGTCCTGCTTTGGCGATTCAACAGCCTCTTTGTTGGGAATTTGTGCGCACCTGCTCCTCCTTTGTTGGGGATTGAGATATATACCTCTGCTGGCTGATAGTTCTCCTCTTTTTTCTTCATCTGCTTCTTTCTTTTCCTGGTAACCTTCTTTTCTTTCTTGCTTTCATTCATTTCTTCATTGTTTCTGTTTATCAGTTCATCGCATATGTTGTTTCGGATTTCCTTATTGCTGCAGTGCTTTAGAGTTTTGTTAGTTTTGTTCCTGTTTAAACATAAGCATAAACAACTTGATTGTTAATTTCTCTCTTTTTTCCATGTCTATTGAGGTCACTGCCTTGCTCAGAGCATCAAGGACGAAAATTTTCTATTTCTGGGTCACTGCTTTGCCAGGTGAGGTTCTCTTCCTTATGAAAAAACTGTCTTTCTTTTTTGGGGCTTTGGATTCCATTCTCTGTTTGATCTTTCAATAGGTCAGGATTTCCTATTTTTGCATAGAAACAATTTGGTTCTAAACTTCACAGGTTTCACTTCATTAGGTTTTTTTTTAATTAAAAAATACATTATAATTTTGCCCAAAAATAGTTAGAATAAGAAAATGGCAGTGAAAATAGAGTAAGGAATACCATGCTAAAAGTCAGTATATGGTGATTTTATTGATTTTTTTCGATCAGGCTTCCTGATATGTTACAGCAAATATCTCCTTTTGCCTTTTTCGAGTGATACCACAACTATATGAAAAAACACTCTATAATGTAGCTTTATTTATTGTTGGTTATAAACATGTTGAACTTTTTAGATGTGTTCAAACATACAGAAGTTGAAATTTATGCTATAATTTCTCATTTATTTCCTTTTAAAGTTCTGTTTATGTTTGCCTTTTGTCGACGATTTCTTAACATTGTTTGGTCTGTTAGCATGAGCTGCATTTGCATTTTTTTTTTTTGTTCGTACATGAATCTGATCTATGTTTTCATTGCTACGCAAAAAAAAAAGGGTGTTTGTGACACTGTACTTTAAGAATATGTACTCACCACTGGTTTGTGATTTTCCTGTTTATTGTTTGTTTTTGTGGTTTAGTGTTTACAGTTTGTTCTTACAGAAGGGTAGTGATTGTGCTTTTCTGATGCACCATAGGATGTGTTTCTTTTCAGCCTATACAACATAGTAATCGGTCATTGAAGATCAGTAACAAGTATTGATTGTGCAGGGGTGTTAGCAAAAAAATTGAGGACTTTTTTAACTGCATTTCATGTATGGTGTCTTTCACAGAGTTGGGGGTGTTTGTTTTTTTTTTTCCTTTCTGATTTTAGAGTTATGAAATTATTTGTGCCCTTTTTCTTGTGGTTATAAACATGAATATGTGTCCAACCCTTCGTAAATCATCTCAACACATTGCATATGTGGTGTCAAACATTAGGGGGGGTATATATGTCTTTTTTTTTGGTGTTTTCTATCTGTTATATATTTAATGTTTTTCCTTTTTGTGCTGCAGCTTCTGAGGTTTATCACACTCCATCAGATTGGTTTGGACTTTGCTGATATTGCATTTTCCCATATGTATTTATTAGATATTAGATAAAATAGATAGTCACAATTTGTTTCATTAGAAATTCTCTTCTCCCTATTCCTTAATTCAACTCACTCCTGATCTAACTTACTATTGACATCCTTTGGTCCTGCATGCTATTATTAGTGAGAACAAATAATGTTTGTGAATTGCAACACCGTATCAAATGCATCCCCAGATGATGGTGCTTGATTTTTGTATGAGAAAAATATGAAATAGTTTCACTGACAGAACCTATGGCTTTGATGTCTTTAAACAAAACTTCAATAGAGTGACTCAGAGCCAAGTGAATAACATCTAATTTGGTACAGGTGGCTGCGACTGCGAGGATATACAAAAGATAACATAGCTGGTGTGGCATTCATGAAACAATTTCACAACTTTTTTGAAGGTAGACCATGGTCTTCCTGCAATTTCATTGAAAACAATTTCACAACTTAAACATACCTTCGCCAACAAAATCTCATAGGGTGTTTATTAAATTTTTTTGCAATTTATATAGACACAAATAGATCGCGCAACGCGCGAATTTAAAACTAGTTTATAGTAATTCTAATTTGAACGATTATGAGGCCTCTTTATACTAAATGGCGGTGAACAATTATTACCGCACACCCACCCAAAATTCAGGTGCAAAGTGCAAACTATCACTTGAATAAGTCAATTAATAAGAACACAAAACTGTTTCACTACATCCAGTTTTGTGTAGATCAGAATAATTATAGCTATTTTAGTTGCTACAAAATTCTTACATAGGCAAACTACAACAAAAAAAAGCGTCCCAGCCGCATACATAGAAAACATGAAATTGAGAGGGAAGTTGCGCTACACCATCATGACAGTTTCCCTGAGCAATATTAGCTCTAGTTCATGCTATTTGGATTTTATAACTAAAAATATTTGATACAATCATAGCTTAAAATAAAAACTACACTAAACCAAAAGGAAGGGACGGCACCAATAGCCACATGAACCCTTTAAATCAATTCTATTTAGACTTGGACCACAAATAGAAAAAATAAAAATAAAACACATAAACTGCTTGATCGCTGCCTCCCTGCGTCCCTTAGGCACCACACAGAGTCATCTAGACCCGCCACACATAACGGTGCACAAATAAAACCGGAAATGATAAGGACCGTCCCTGAAATTTTTCTTCCCGTCATCACACATGTTCATATTTATTTTTTTTCTTGAATATGATGGTCCTAGCATTAATATTTCCATTTTATTGATGATTTCATGTTCGCTGATCCTTGTGCGTGCCCATTTTCTCCCCTTATCCTATCACCTACACTTGCCTCCCTCACTCTCACGGTCTCACCTCATACCGACCCTCCCTCCAACCTCCCTATCCTAGTGCCACTGACCCCTCCCTTCCAAAATTTTGCACATTACTAATGAGACTGAGACTATATTTTGTATTCTACATGCACTGAATAGGTAGTTATGTAATTTTTTTTCTAATTGATGTAATTAGTTTGTTTGTGTTAGAAAGGACAATTAACATTTTTTCTAGCAGACCAAATAAACACAAACAAACTAATTACATCAATTAGAAAAAAATTACATAACTACCTATTCAGTGCATGTAGAATACATAATATAGTCTCAGTCTCTATATTTTTGTCGCTCATTTTGCAACATGAGATCTTCTAAAGAGTCATTAACTCCATAACCACCTTCCCAAAGCTCACATGCTGAGAAACATGGATGTGGCTACATCTACTTCATGCTCAACCTCACGAGAAGGTCATGTTATGCGATAATTGCGACCTAGCCCATGCTGAGAAACACGTATATTATCGTGCCAAGGTAGATTGGAGCTGGACCACACCCATGCTTCCATCACGGGTGCGGTCACACATCTCGTAGTTTATAGCTTCGATTGGCTAATTTAGTGGTGTAGTGACCAGTGGCGGACTTAGACAATTTTTAAGCCCATGCACACTAATAGATTAATTAAATTCAATATTTCAAAATAATTAAATAATAATTATTTTAATATGAAATATTATTATTTAACCTATATAATTGTACAAATACAACAATACACTATTCTTTCACGAACATAATTATTTTTTTTATCTTTGTCTCACTGTCTACCATAAAAATGAGTTGTCGACCACCACAGGAAGGCGAAGGTGATTTTCAGAGAGAAATGGTGTTACGAATCAACAAGGAAATAAAAACAAAAACTAAGAGAGAGTGCATAAGAGCCGGACTAATTCTCACTTTCTACTTCACGTCAATCGTCATTACGTGAAGCAAACAATGAGGAAAAAATTTGATCCAAACAAGACAGAAGCTCAAACAAGTTTGATCCAAAATTTATAAAGCCCAAGCACAATCGGATCCTAAGCCTAGGCACAATATCGAAAATCACTTATTAGGCCCCAAATTTCAGGAACCAAGTACAGACATATGTTTGGCTTGTCCCTACTTGAGTCCGCCCCTGGTAGTGACTGTGGTGTGGTGGAACAAGTACAATACTTAAGGGTGTTTAAGTAAATTTCAATCATCATTTTTATCGATATGTCCCTTACGATCATAGGGCTGGCTAAACATCCACGAAGGGGGGTGTTTAAATAATTTTCTTACATATTCAAGCTATCTTAGTTTCCTCCAATGATTTAAGCATATTCAAATTCGTTTTTAGGATTATCAAATGTAAGCTATCAGATAAATATCTTTTACTTTTAAATCGCTTTCAACATTATATTTTGCATCTTTAAAATGAACCTCAAGGTGTATTTATCGAATTAGTCTTGATGTTGCAGACATGAATAACCTATGAAGATCACAACTGTTTTCTTTTCCTCATAAGTTTATTATGACTAGTTTTCATAATTATTACTTTCTATTTAAACAACTAAAAACATTCAATTAGAAAGATATTAAAAAAGGTACTGGAGATCATGAGCATGAGGCATATTTATACCACATATTGGCAATGAACCAACAGAAAAATATGAATAACCGTGTAAAAATGTGCACCAATAATTAAGGTGCAAACTATCACTAGTCCAAGTCGCTTGTCAAAACAGAAAACAATTTGAAACTACTCCTGTTTTGCGTCTATCAGAATAATTTTAGCTATTTTAGTTGCTACAAAATTCTCAGATAGACAAATAGAGAGCATGAAATTTGGGGAGAAGTTACAACACCATGACAGTTGCCCTGAGCAATACTAGCTCTAGTTCATGCTAATCATATTACCTAAAAATAATTGAATCTAACAGAGCTTAAACATCTTTATGTAGCTCTTTCTATGGTTTTTCTTCATCCGATTGAGCTGGCCCAGTAATGGTATCCGCAAAATACTCCTCAACTGAAAGAAAAAAAAGAAAGAAAAAGTTTGGATTTCCATCAGCAACCGAAGTAGGAGAATAACCTTTAACACATAGTCATCTATCAGCATTGACTACAATTCTAATGGTGTTTGAAATTAAAAATATTTTGAGGGTGCAAGTCAATGTGTGCAAATAAGGTAGGTGCAAGGGTCTACATGGAAGGATTTGTCCCCTGGCTCAAGGAAACCCCCCATCTGCCACCCCAACACAAGGAAGGCATCAGTGCTGTGTGGATATGGCCTGTCCAATAAACTAAAGATCACACAGACAGGATTTGGATACAAGATTCAGCATGGAAAGGAATAGATACAGCCCCTTGTATGCAAACAAACAGAAAACAGCATTGAGGGTAGAAAAAAAAATACCTATATCATCTTGGTCTGGAGAGTCGAGTAAGATGTCAGAATCTGATGGGAGGAATGGAGTCCCTGCATAGTTCTCAAGTGCTCCTAAATCTGCAAAGGAATTTTTGACCAATACCATGAATCATACAGTTGAAGTGAAAGAACATAGGAATAATTGTCTGTTTTTTCTCCTCTCTTTTGATTGATGACATCTGACTTGATAAAGATGGAGAACAGACTAGTGTAGATCTCAATATTTATGTCTTTTTTGTCAACACCAAGATATCAATTAATTTTAAAGATAATATTGAATTCCAAGCTCGCACAAGGGAAACATGCAACGACTAATCGGTACGAAGTATGAACCAATTTTGGTACCATCCAGTCGATTGCATTACACATCTGTGCTTCTCTGGACTGTAGCCATGCCTTGTGTTTGGCAAGTGAAGTGATGCGAAATTATTTAAAAAGCATTACTTTGGGAAATAGTGAAGTAAATAGACAGAGTATTGAATGGAAAGACCTAATCATCCTCACGTGTTATGATAACAAGGTAGTAAACCTTCAAACCAAAAAAACAAAAAGGAAGATAACAAATGATGTAGTAAAGATAAACAGTGTCCATGATAAGGAATTCAGCGCATTAAATCACCTCTACTTCACTTGCCAAAACAAGCATTGGCTTAAAAAGTTCCAAGGATGATTGCAGTGAACATTATTGAAATGAGCCCACGCACAAACATCAAAACCAAAACAAAACCAGTAAGAAAAAAGAATTAAAGAACTACCTCCCAAGCTAGTAAGATCAGCTGTCAAGTCTGAAAGGCTGAAGTTCCAAAGCTGTCCAAATGACCGACTGAGAGAATCCCTCGATGATCCGACATCAGGTCCAAGTTGAAGACCTCCTGGGTCAGAGGTGAAAGCTGGATCCAAGGCTGACTGGTCCATGCCCATGCCAGATATCTCTGTTGGGGTGAAGGGGAAGTGGTTGCTTGAAGCAGCTGATGAAGGGCTAACAGCCATCTCTGACATTGCTGACATTGTACCAGTGGCAGGTGGGGCTGGAGGAGCAGCTGGTTCAGGTGCTCCTGCTCCATTGTCTATCACCATGCTTCAGTTAAAAAAGAAGAACATGTTATAACATAGCAAATGAGGGAAACAAAAACTTATTTGCTCATAAGACTCTCAATTATCTGTTTCAATATTTGTTGCTCATTGTCATTCTTATTATTTGAGATTAAGATGTTTCTCATTGTCTTTTCTTCTGTCTCCTGGCACGCCACAGAACCAGCCAGAAGACCACTAGAACATAAGAGGAAGAACTGGTCAATTGGTACAGTAATCTTGATTAAGATTTTCTCAGGTAATTGTTCGCAAATCTACACCTGCTAAAAGGCTGCCTAAGCAAAATAAAAATAATTAAATAATATGTATATAATAGTTGAAGTATTCTGAGGATTATACTACAACAACAATTTTGTCCAATCAATATTACAAAAAAATAGCTATTATTACCTCCAACAAAAAATAATATGCATATTATGAAGTCAGAAAATAATGATTTTCAATTAAAAATTAGGAGGTCAAATTAGTACTTACTCATTTCCAGAATTCATACGGATGGGATGGTAATTTGCAGGGGCTGGAAAGCCGTTGACTACATGACAGCTGGAAAGGCCGCCGGCAGAGGGATCAAGCTGGTGGGGCCCACCAGCAGGTGGGATTGGAGGCTGTTGAAGTACTGGGTATCCCATAGGTAGGTTGTTAACTGTACTGCACACACCACTTTTGTGCTTAATCGAAACTCCATATAAAAATTAAGGAATTAAAAATATTTGCTGAAACTTAAAAATATTAGAAGCCTGTCACAGTATTTACTGTTTCTAGGATTTTGCCAGTTGCGCCCAGTATTTTCAAATAACCCAACTGAATTATTTTCTCAAAAAATAACCAACTTCTAATCAAGGTTAAACCAAGCAAAAATGACAAAAGGTGCCCCCCAAAATTTTTTTTGGGTAACTAAATTAAATCTTTTATAATAATTCAGAAGTTCTTGCACTTCCAAAACATAATTGCTCGACTCATGTATTTCTAATTTGGGTTTATGAAAGAAAACATCCCTCAGGGCTTTGTCAAAAAGTTTTGTGGAACACATGATATTAAAATATATCATAATCTTGGGTAAATTGTCAAAGCGTGAGAAGTGTGGGGCACTCCTCAAAGTACAGTGAAATGTTGATCACAGTTGACAAAGGCACAAGTTCAATGAAAAAGAATAGAATCTTGAACTAGTATGATTTATTGCCCAGGAAAAAGGCATCATAAGTAGCATGATAGTACACACAGTATTTCACTCCTGTACTAAACTGGGCATGAAACATGCATCTAGTTGAAAAATAATAGTAAACGTGGTTACATTTCTTAATAAACAGCCTTACAAATAAGAAGACAAGAACTTACCAGGCATTGGATGGATACCATTTTGCATCGGAGCTATTGGGACCTTAGGCGGGACTGGGTACTTCATTAAATGGTACTGGTGCTCTAGTAAATGGTTGAACAGTATTATTTGTTTTTTCAATTTTAGCCTTATGTAATATGCCCTGAAAAACTCTGCATTCTCCTCCTCGAGTTTCTGCCATACTGAACACAAAGGGGTGAAAAACAGAATAGAAGTTTATTTGAGCTGCTTAAATTGTAGAAATCGTTTAAGCAAATATAGAAGACCAGTAGTGATACCAACTACTACTGTAAATACTAAGCCAACTGACAGAAATTTTGAGAGTGAACAGATCTGGAACTGGCATGGTATCAAAACTAAAATGGGCAGCTTATCAAAGAGAACCAAACATAAAATAAACATGATAAGTTAATAACTAAGCCATAATCTAGGTCCAGAATAATTTACAAAAACAATAAAACAAACCTAGAGTAGTAAAACCAGGTTCTATTCTAGCACGAGTAGAGAGAGTTCGAACCACCTCTCCTTTATTCATGTAAAGCTGGAGACACCTTTCTATTAAATTTTGTACCTGTAGCAGAATTACAAGTTGTCAGAATTCTAACAAATAAACCCAAAAAAAAAGATCATTTGCTCAGGAGTTATGAACCAACAATCAAGTACTAGAATACATTAACAGTTTATAATATCAGGAAATATCCCAACTAAATTTTACTACCTACCAACAAAATTGAATGCTAAACATGAAATGCAACAGATGTTAATTCCCATGTTCCCCTCTAACAACCTCAATATATCAACCTTAATTCTCTAAAACTGTAATTAATACATAAAATTCAATTTAATTTCATAAAAAGTACCCTTTATTTCCCTTAATGCAATCTCATCTAATTTCCTCACACCATACATAAAACAAGGAACACTCACTTAGAGAAAATTGAAGCATGGGACTGCATTCCTGACAAAATTGAATTCACAGAGTTCATATCTAACATCTGAAATTTCAAAAAACCAGACCAAAAACTGTGTTTTTTTTTCTTTTGAAAAAGGAAAGAGAGAAAAAGGATGAATCTTACAAGCTCAATATCTTCACGAGAAACCTTTCTATTATCACTACTGGCAACAGACAAAGAGCCTGAATCAGCGGCTGGCGCCTCAGACGCAGCACCAACTGGAATTGGTTGGTTTCCTTGCACTTCATGCGCAACTTGACTTGTCGGAGGTGCTTCTGCTGCAACTGGAGAATCCTGTAAAAGATTCGTTAATACAAAAAACCCAATAACTCTCTTTTCTCAAATTAATTCCAAAAAGATGGAGTTGGTGCCTCACCTGTGATGTCTTCATTCTAGTTTAAATAGGAGAGAACAGGTTCTCGCATCAGATTCGCTAGTAAGTGAAAACACTGGAATTGAATTGAATGTAACAAGAAAGGAACACAGAGAGAGAGAGAGAGAGAGAGAGAGAGAGAGAGAGAGGTGGGAAGGAGAGATTTTCTCTCAACAGTGATAGTGCCAACCTTTTAATACAATTTGGGAACAAAACATTAATTAAATGAATTTAATAAAAGAGGTTTAAAAGGTCAAGGTGTATTTTAATACAATTCAGCATTTTTCAATAAAGACGGTGTACTTTTGTTTCGCAGACGTCAACCCAGACACTGTAAACAGCTTTAAATTAATGTGTGTTGTGTAAAATACGGCTCGGCTCTCTAATATTTTTTAACCCTTAGGTTTAAAAAAAAAAACTTTTTATTTTTTTATGGTTTTTAGAAATAGGGTTTTTTTTGGAAAAAAAAATTTGTTGTGTCGTGTCTTTACTCTTTACTCTTTACGTGTTAGTTTGGAACAAAAGACTTAGTTGTTGTTGTGTTTTTACGGATTAGACATATTTTTTTCGTGCCATGTTAGTTAATGTAGAGACATACACGCGGATTTGCTAAAATTCAATTTTAATATACGACACATCTAAAAACACGGTAAGTCTAAGCATGTCATGTCGTGTAAGTGTTTCAACATATTAACGTGTTTAAACTTTAAAGTCTAAGTGATGCGTATCAATTAAAAGTTTCGATATACCAACACATTAAGTCATGACTTGATTAGTTGTATGAAACGAGAGTTAATTTTTTGGCAGGCTAAGTTTGAATATTTAAAATATTTAAAAGTGAAAATATAATAAGAGAACAATAATAAAATCGTTTGAATTTTCTATGTGAAATTATGTATTACTAGTTTACTACAAATAATAATCGTTCAAATATATCAGACTCGTTCAAATATAATTATGAGTATATTGGTATATGTGTCTTCCTGATGCATGCTAATTTTTAGTTTATAGACGCGGCACATCTAAGAACATGGTAAGTCTAACACACGTAATGTTATGAGCGTTTTGTAAACGTTTAGACATATTCAGCGTATTTAGATACTGAAATCGTGTCATGTCAAAATTTACAATCTACCAACACACCACATTTATGAGATCTCTAAGTTTCAAAAACGGACTAGTAATGTATCAAGCAAACTTTTAGATTTAGCAGATTCTGAATATTTAACATTGCAAAAGATAATAAATCCAGTAATAAATTATTTTGAATATTGTAAGTAAAAATTATACATTACTCTATAGTTGGCATTTGTTTTGAAGAATATGTCGTAGAAAAATTATTCTTGATCCAAAGAGAATACTGAAAAATTACCTTTCTAATCTATGAACTAGATCTAATGATCTATATTGCTAGAAAAAGAGAAAAAGTAGTTCTCCTAAAAAAAAATAAAAAATTTCGTGAAAAGTAGATTAGATTTTGCATTTATTGTTTAGTTGTCTATGTAATGTAATTAATTGACAATGACCGAACAGGTGTTTCAAATACGACAGCGAAGCAGTACTAAATACTAATAAGGGAGGGAGAACTGTCTTATCAGAAGTATTTCACATAACTGAAACATGATACCATAAATAAATGAAACTTAAATAAATGGAACTGGAATTGGACAGAGCAAGCTACTCAATTGGCCCCATGACAAATGACTATCGTTTTAAGTATTTTTGATTAATTTATTTCGTTTAATTCTTCCCAATTCGTTTTTCTTTACCCCAATAATTAGGTCTCCTCCTTATAAAGATACATCCAAATGTCAACCTCATATATCTCTTTAATTTAAGACAAATTTGCTGGTTGCGCCCCCACATATATACTTGACTCATTTTTAGTTAATAATAAAATTCTATGAAAAAACCTATGATGCATACTAATGTACTGGAGCTTCAAAGCACTCTTCGATCTACTTCAAAATAATCGATCCAAACTATCAAATATGATCTCCCTATTTAAAATTTCCTTCCTAACCAAATTTTATAATTTTTCAAAAATTTTAAGTATTTTTTTCGAATTTTTTTAAAAAATTTTTGTTTTTGATTGGTTCAGAAAAAAATAGATTAGTGATTTTTTTAATTTTTAAAAAATATATAAAATTTGGTCGGGAAGGAGATTTCAATAGGGAGATCATATTGGACGGTTTAAATCGACTATTTTGAAGCATATCAAAGAGTTTGAATTAGTATGCATACGAATATATTGAAGTGGTATTTTGCACTCTTTATTTCTCTTGCAATATTGTGATACATCGGGCTTAATTATTTCTTGGAAGAGACTATAAACTGCATTTTGATTTGTCTATTACAAGTCATTGAATTCTACTGTTTTAATTAAAACACTCCATACAAATTAAATTAATTGGTTACATGGACATTACTTGTTAACATGAATAATTTTTTATGACTTTTTTTTAATAAGAATTTTATTCTGTCAACGTGCATATAATTTTATTTTGGTTATGGTTATGTGCATAGTAAATTTCAGTTAACTTTCACAGATGAAAAAAAAACAAAATAAAAAACGGAGTGGTTTTATAAATAATAAACACAAAGTTTACACTGCAGAAAACAAAGTTGAAAATCGGTTAACATTTTATATATAGAAACAATTGAGTGATGATAAATACACTTATAACAGAGACAAAAGTGCAGTGACCTCTCCCATAAGAGAATTTACTCGACAAAATGTAAAAAAAATACCTGACAATCTGAACAAAAAATGGTGACATGTCACTAGTCGATTGGTGCATACTGCGATGGTGCACCCGGTGCAGAGTTCTTGCAAATGGGGTCACGAGGAACTAGTGAGTCACTGTGCATTGTCTTGTGTCTAGTGTCTATTGATGGGCTTTATAAAGAGAACAGCAACCATAGCTGGTCCAGACAAACTAATTGAAATGAAATACAACAACGATCTTCTGTGACAATTTTCGTACTCCATATCTTATTGCTAGTCTCAACATAGCCACATAGGGCTATTTTGCTTAAATAATAATGAAATTAAATCAAATTACGTCTTGTTTCATACATGTTAATGGAGCGTGTACCATGTTCGCACAGACAGCTACATAATTTATATATTTTTTTTCCCGATATGTGTTAACAATCAAATTGGTACATTGGATTGGTCAATTTTATTTTAATGATGTCGAAGTCTTGTTGTTTTCAGTTTGGATGTAATTGAATGGGGAAGGAGGAGATTCAAAAAAAAAAAAAAAAATGGGGAAGGAGATTATGGTATTAATGAGACCATGAATTGTGCAACTACTTGACTTTTGAATAAATGTCTGGTTCAAGAATTAACTCCATAAACACCTGTTAATCCTACAAGGAATTTAACAATCCTACGGTTTTGAGTTTTAAACCACCAGTATAAAGTAACAAAAATAATCCAATGGTTAATAGGTACATCAAATCACTGTTTTTATCCCATTGTCTTCATGTCTTCAAAACGATAACGTTTTTGGAAGCCAGATTTAATTGTTATTTTAAGAACAAATTAAAATTTGATAACAATTGACATAAAAATTATAAATGTTATATTTTTATAATGTTTGGAATTGCACCCACCTTTATCATAAAACTTAAAACTATAAATCATTTTGACTGGGAAAAAGCAGCACCCAATATGGCGTTTTATGCATGAGAACAGAAGATCCAAATTGAACCAAATCATGCCAAATTGCCAACACGAGGCTACTCTGATCTGTCACGTGGAATATAGGATAATTATTAAATAATGATTACGGTTGATATTGATTAGGATGCGGCTCACTCATCATTCATATATGACAATACCAAAAGAATAAAAAATTATGTTGTGATTTAACAAGGACTAGAAAATTCACCATTGACTGCCGCCTGAGTATAACATATTAACATGGGTTAAAATAACACTGTTACGGCAGAAAATAAATGTGGTGTTATGGTGTATAATAATTAATTTGTTACAGTAAGGTGCAGAGCAGCCAGGAACACCCAACCTTAAATTAGCATGTCCCAGCCTCACATCAAAAGATAGCTACTTGTGTAACATGTTATCCAAATCAAACAAAACTGATTTGACGAGATATTTCCTCGACTAGACACCGGTGTCAAGCGCTTCCAAATGGTTTTAAAATGTGGGAAACAGGGCTTGGAAGAGTCAAATAGGGCTTGGAAGTTTTTTTAGCATTAACTGGTGAGTAGGGGGTACGTCAAATGTGGGAAACAAGCACGGAATAGGGTTGTTTCCGCTCCGTTTCGATAACGGTACCAAATCGTTTTCTCATTTTCGTTTCGTTTCGATAAACAGAATAACTTTTATGTTTTGTTTCCATTCTATTTCTATTTTCCATTACAATCACCTCATATTTGTATACCGTTTCCGTTCCATCTCGGTAGCATTGAGAAAAAAAATCATTATTTCGTTCCATTCGTTTTCAAAAACAAAACCAATCTATCCTTTCGTTTTTGTTCCGTTTTGGAATGAATGGAACTGAAACTTGTAAAACGGAACGATATTGACCTCTATTGGTGAGTATATCAATATTCTGTAAGTTCTACCAGCCTTTCTGGCGGGGTCGTCAAGATTCCTGGCGGGTCGCCAGGACGAAGACAGGCATCTGGTCTGAGCATGTGATCTCAGCGCCTTTTTGAATTCCACCGACCCTGAGGCACCTCCTGAGTGATTCTGTCATGTTTTAATCCCTGTTCTGATGGAGAACACTATGCTTTTGACATCCTATCACTCTATACACCAAAATAGAGAGGAAGATAGAGATTTGAGGGAGACGTGGTCTAGTCCGACATCCCGGAAGCACGTCATCACTGTAAGGGAGGCCGATCGGACTAGTAGTGCCCTCTTTTCTACAGGGACTAGTGGTCATAGAGTGCTTGACGACTGGAAGTTCTCTCTCTGTAGAAGCAACTCATCCACAACACTCAAGAATAAGCAATGGCTGGAGGTAACCCTGGATCATGGTTATTTCCGCATTAAGATCCTAGAAACACTTACAGCTGGTATCAGAGCCTATAAACCTCTGTCTTGTTTGTTAGAACTGAATTTCATTAAGGTTTAACGAAAAATTCAGATTAGTAAGTGTTATGGATGAGTACTGGTAGAAAATTAGGGATAAATTATGCTTAATTTCGTGTTTTGATGGAAGAATTAGGGGAAACCCTAAATTCTGATTTGATTGTCTGACTTCATGAAGCGATATCTCAAGATCAGTATATCCGATTTGAGTGAAGTTTTCGAGGTTGGAAAGATTTTTGAGTCTACTTTCCATAAAGTCCAAAATCTCGGAAATCAAACGGGTATACAGTGAGATAATCAAGTTGCAAGCAGAAGATGTCAGATTGTCTGGTTTCTGAAATTTCTGACCTTTTGGCAGTACGGGCCAGTTTTCTCTCATTAGAAAACTTCTAAATTTCTGCGAAATAACGACGAAATAACAGAAATAGCGGTATTCTCTATCAAACCGCATGAACGTTAGAGTCTTAATTGAGAAAATGACGTAGCGTGTTATTTCAGTTATTTCGGCGATATAACGCGTTATTTCAGTTATTTCGGCGAAATAATAAGTTGTTATTGCTATTATTGTTAAATTGTGTATTCAATATTGAACTATTGTTAAATTGGTACCAGCTGCTACTGCTACTCAATATTGGTACACTACAGTATATTGAATTTGATATGGCCGTATGCTATTTGTATGGAGTATTGGAGATGTATAAACATATAAATTGATAGTTATAGAATTGATGTGTGTCAAACACTACACCGTTATATCACCGTTATAACATCGAAATAACACCGAAATAACATGGGGACCTGGACCGTCATACCGAAAAAATCGAAATTTAAAAGCTTGCTCATTAGGTAATTCGGTTTTGTATGAAAATTTGTGGAGATGTAGGTCTTTCACGGATCGTTCCATAGAGTATAAATTTGCAAAATTCCGATAAAGTATGAGAGAGTTATGCTATCCACAATAAAGGTCATTCTGTAGTTTGTCAGAATTAGTATGTGATAACATGCCTTTCCAGGGGCATAACTTTTGATCTATGAACTTGTTTATGTTGAAATTTGCGTTGTTGGATAGATCTTTGAATCTAGTTTCTGGAATGACTAAGAACGCAGAAAACGAACAAGTATAGAAAAAGTTAATGGTATTTTACCAGTAGGTGCGCAGTCTGTCAGGAAATTCTGGTTGCTCTCAGCCAGATTTCTGGCGACCCGTCAGGATTCAGACGGGTCCGCCAGAAATGGTCCGGAAATAAATTTTCACACGAAAATCAAGGAATAAGCATGTTGATATTGGTTCTCTAATGTTACATAAGACTTAATGATAGATTAATTATAAAGGAAGTCTATAGAACAGTCACAATTTGCTAAAATACTATTAATTTATGTTAAAGATGGTTGGCATCTTTTGTAGAAAAATTAATTTGTCAACAGTGCTATGATTGTTTGATGCTATAGTAGTACAGTAATATTGCAGTCCACAGACCATCATACTATAAGGAATACTCTATAAGTATTAATACTGCTAGCATTCATTTGACAAATTTAGATAACTATACATATGGTATAGTGGTACAACACAAATTGTATTTATAAAGGATCTGGCAGGAATTGTGCGTATGGTAATTATTCAGATATAGATAATTATAATTATATAATCTATGTTAAACTTGAGTCTTATAAAGCAGGTGGATACGAACCGTATGGGTCTCTAATAGACAGTTTAGTTCATGTCTACATAAAGTTCAATACACCTCTCGGACCGGTTTAAAGCGAATCCGCTTGAAAGGATTCCAAGGTATACTCTCGGGACAGTTCCTGGCGGCTCGTCTGGATTCAGACAGGTCCGCCTGAAAAACTGTCAGAATAAGGGTGCTCTCGGGAGAGTGTTGGAGTTATGTCCTAGGAGTCAATAATTTAATGACTTAAATATTAGTTTATGTTATGGATGATATTTTATCATCTGTTCCTAGGTTTATTATTGACAGATTATTCAGGTTGAGGATCTGAATTGTAGATCTCTGTGGATCATTCTTTAGAATGACAATAATAAATCTAAACGGTCCATAATCTTGATAATTAACAAGGAACATTAATTATCATATAAGATTAGTATGCAAGTTAAGTGATGATTAAGTTCTACAAATCATAGGTAAAGAGTTACCAACTTAATTGCATATGTATATATTATGGAACATAGTACAGGACTTGACCCAACGAAATAAACATATGGATTGTGTTATGTGTCATTGTTTATTTCATTATGATTTTGGTTCTAAGTTTGAGATGTTTATCTTTTCCACATGAGGATAGGTTCAATAAATATTGTCTACCGCTGATTCCCGATAAGGGCTGCTATACGGACTTTATTTATGTTCTCTTGAATTGTGCGGGGAAAAGCTAATCATCAAGAAAACCGTATGTCCCTCATTAATTCACTTAGTGAGTGACAATATCTGTTTGGGCCCCTTGATGGAGTTGGATCGTATGCGCGCAACTAAGCGATCAACTCTAGATCAAGAAACGTATAATCTGCAAGAATGACATATTCCTATCTTGGATTATACGATGATATCGTGAGACATAAGAATCAAAATAGAGAAATACTTTTATTCTCTTATGCAGGATTTAAATACTGTAGCAGTACATTATTTATGCGAATTGGGAATCATAACGTGTTGCTAGATACCGCTTATGATTATTGGAATTAAATAACGATTTAATTCCATGTCCAACATAGCATAAATCCTCAAAGGGTCACACAAATAGGACATTAATCACACAGTGCATTATTTATTTATTCACAGTAGTAAGTACTGTGAAAATATGATAAGATTGATTAATTAATTATATACCGTTGTGAACCGTTATAATTAATTAAGTCAATGGATCATATAGAAATAAATTAATGCATTAACTAATCCTAAAATAATTATTAATGAGTTAATAATTAATTTAGTTCAACACAATTTTAATATAAATGGTTATATTAATTAATTAGGTCGTTATTTAGTAGAAAATAGATAGCCCAATTAAAGAGCAAATAAATTGGGCTTTAATTAATATAATTAGAGACTAAATTGAGTGGATTAAGTGGTCCATATAGGCCCATTTCGTGGCTGCCCATTATGGTGGTAGGTGGGATGGTATAGTTGTAATTATGCAAGAGGTCAATTAGGTTTTGTGCTCTATATAAGGACCACTTATGAGAGCCTCCACCTAGCTTTTCTCTCTCCTCCCATTCCTCCCATGGAGGCCGCCACTTTCATCCTCTCATTCTCTCTTTTGCTCATGTGTTGAGCTATTTTCTCTCCACTAAATCAAGGTTGTTGATTGATGCAAGAGAGAAAACCATAAGGATTAGGCTTGTTCTTTGGGTATGCTAGCACGTACCTTGTAGAACGTGATTAATCCTCCTTGGTGGACTCGAGGGTGGCTACTAGACGTGGTGGAGACGGTGGAGAAGGCACGCCATCGATTCCCATGCCTTGGTCGAGCCCCGCGAATACGATTTCGCGGGATGTACAATATTCCACCTATCTCTTTGTGTCGAATGAGCTTTTGCACTAGATCCTCTCTTGCTCTTTGTTTTAATTGGATTAATTAAGCGTAATTAGTCACAAAATTAAAATTAAGCGACTTTCTAACACAGAGTTCCTGGTGACCCGCCAGTATTCTGGCGGGTCCACCTGAAGGGAAGTCGAGGAGAGGTTTATGTCCAAGTGATTAATATATATATTATTAATTAATTGTAGAGTAGCCAGAGCATCTCAATTACATTCATGTATATATATTATATAGTGTATCTATGAATCACATTAGGATGAATGGACATAATTTGTGTCTAGTGACGGATATACTTTAATTGATTAAGGTTTAGCCACAGCACCCTTAATTACATTAAGGCTATGTATATATAAAGTTTATAAAGTCACATTTGGATTAAAAGAACACAAGATGGTAATACATTAGAATGGTGAAGTCAATATCGTCCCACAGGACTATCGATGGAACCAAACTAATGTGTTAGAATTTAATGGCTAATTATGAATGCTTAATTTGCCACAGGAATTAAGTATAGGAATATAATTAACTAGTTATATCATGAAGAGTCACGTATAATATTTAGCCCACATGTAATATTATGCAGGAATTGATTCATAAAGGATAAACACTTAGTTTGCATTGGTAAACTAAAGTATAAAGTTATGTCTCAATATAAAGTATAAGCATGTATCGGTTTTACTTTCATAAAGGAATCGCAGATTCTCTTTAGATATGATAAGTTCAAATGTTCCTGAGTTGAGAATAATAGTTATAAGCCTGGAAGGATGTTGTTCTCCTTCATTAAGATTGTAAGGATATTGAATTTGCCATATGGAAATATCAACCGATGGATCTACTTTTGATGATGAACTTATAAACATGGGTTATTAAGAACAGTGGGTGTAGTTTAATTGCTTATTTATCATGTTTATGTCGAAAAAGTTCTTTCAATGTTTTTGTAGTTTCGGTTGATGAGCATTTCAATGAAATCCTTACTTAAGGCATTACATGAGTTGTTTGCCTATTATGTTAAGGCAAATATAGAAATATTAGTCATGTAATTATCACTTTAAGCTAACTACCATTACAATCGTGTGATAACACATAATGCAAATGAGGGATTTGGTTATTCAACTAAAGAGTCTATATGATATTTCTCAGTCATTACTTGTGTATTTTATTATGAACACTTGTCCAGCTTAGTATAATCATGTCAAAACTCTTATAAAGGATAACAACACACATAAGGATCAATGGTCAATCAAGGTTTTTCTGACCATGTGTGTTCAGCAGGAGAAGGGACATGTTATGGATTAAAGTGTGAGTGTTCATAGGATTAAAATATGATTAACAAGTAAGAAAATGACTAGCAGGCATCAAGCTAAAGTCTGCTAGTATCTCTTAACTGATGGTTACTCACAGTAAATGTATCTCTACGTACCTTCAAGGTTTTCAAGGTGGAAGTAGAGAAACAATGCGGTATGCAAATAAAGATTGTAAGGTCAGATACTTGTAAAAGAGATAAGAAATATGAGTAGTGTTGTCCCTAATGGAGGCGGCTTAAACAAGGTTTAGCGGAAGCGATTTAAGGTTTTGGACCGGTTTGGTATGAACTACCCTAACACAATTCAATTGGTACCCAATACAAGCAAGCACACAAGCAATTCACAATGCAAGATAATAAAGAGAGAAAGAGAGAGAGAAATTGAACACGCGATGTGATTACGGAGTTCCGACCCGCTAGAAGAAGCTAGCCTTAGTCGTACGTCTCCGGGAGTTCCGCTACCACGAAAGGGCGCGCTCCGTTCAATTCCAACAAGAACGGGACTACAACTTCGAACCGAATCACCTCGTCACAAGGACACTCGAGGCGGATCGGCCTAACTCGAATGGCACAACGGCCTCAAAGGAGAAGAGCTCTCAACCTATTCCAACCTACACCTAGCGACAATGTCGGGGCGGTGGTGTTTGAGGCTACTAAATCTCTCAAGATGGTCTAGCTATGAAAAGCTCAAGTGGGAGAGTATCCCTATGCTCAAAGGCTCAATTCTGGTCTAATTTTGCAAAGTGAAGCTCCTCAAAGAGAGAGAACAAGGGGTGGATATATATAGGGCTCGAAATGAGCAGTTCCCCAGCAAAAACAGGCCACAGCGTTGTACAACGCTGAATAGCGTTATACAACGCTGGAATATGACCGTTGTAAATTCTAACGGCTCTTTAATATAGCCGTTGGTCTGTCAGAGCGTTGTGCAACGCTATTTGCCGTCGCACAACGCAGGAGTGTAAAACCAAAGGAAAGCTCCGACAATTCCGTTGGAAATTGTCAGAGCGTTGCTTGCCACTGAATGGCGTTACACAACGCTAAAGGGAGATAAAAGGAACAACTCTGACAGATTCAACAGAGCGTTGTACAACTCTATATGCCGTCACACAACGCTAACGTTACCCAACGCTGAAAGACGTTGGCTAACGTCTCCAGAGACTTTGCATGTGTTGACCCCTAAAACATCATCATAATTTCCTGGTCAACCTATGAGTGGGTCATGGGTCTACTTAATGGTCAAACCAGACATTTGATACACGAGTAAATTATCAAGGAGTTATCCCGGGTTAGTCGGGGATGCGTGTTCAAAATTAAGCAAATGGCGTCATATTTTCACATCTGTTAACACGATGATGTGGTATATACAATATGGATGATTGCATAATTTCATGCATATATTGTGTGGAAATTATATAATTATGCAATGAATATATGAAGCCATGATCAGCCCATTCGAAATTCAGAACAAAAATGAACGGCCCAAATAAAATAAAGGGATCCGGCCCAAACAAAAAAAGAGAGAAACGGAAGCCCAGCAACCCTCTCTTCTCCCTCACTCGTCCCTGTGCTCTCTCTTCCGACAACTCCTCCGCATCTCACGCGAAACAAACACTCGCGCCTAACAAGCTACGCCGCTCCCTACTCTACGCCGCTCCCTACTCCTATCATTCATTGCAAACTGACAGCAGACAGCGAGAATCTCGTCAGAAGCCCATCCAATTTCCTCTCTGAATCGACTCATGGCATATTCAAATTTGCAATGATGAAGAAAACGGAACCATGAACACATAGAGACACTGTTGAATGGCGATAAGGATGAGTATATGGAGCATCAATTTGAGTCATTGGGAAGCAATCATGGACTCTCACTCGCAAAATTCTGAGGCGACAATGGTCATCCACTCCAAGGCATTGGATCTGAAATGTGTCAAATTAATCGACTTGGAAAGACAGTGGGGTCATGACACTGCAATAATTATATATTTCAAACTGATGTGGCTAGGGAAAATCGAGTTGGCCATTAATTAAACCCAGAGAGTCATTTACATTGCTATTGGTTTGGTTAAATTATGATATTGGGGAGATAAAACTATGATAGCACGATCCTCAAGCAATAGTGTTTTCAAAAAAAATACTGAGATAGGAGTTTCGATGAGATGACATAAAAAAGAAAGAGAAGGCAAAACCAAGCAAAACAGAAAAATAAGGATGACTGATGTAATAAAAAGGGGGTAGTATTGAGTTGATAAATGACAATAAAATGGGTTCACTAAACTAAAGAAACTCAATGCATGAGAAAATTTCAAAATAGCCACATACTCCTGATAAAAAAAAAAAGATCAAACTGACAGCATTAATGAGATTGATGAGGAGGATTAAATGATGATAGAACAGCCATGTGATTTCCAAATTTAATTTGACGTATTAAGAAGACTAAAGGGCTACCTTGGAAGAGATTACTAAGCTTAATAGAAATGGCAAGTTCAAGCGGCTGTGTTATTTACTGAAAACAGTAAAAAAGGGGAAGGGACTGAGGATGAATGAGATGTAACTTTGGCGCCAGAAGTTAAATAAACAAATGAATGATGATTGGGGGTTTGAACACAGTGAGGACCTATTCAAATGGAGAAGGCAATGACCAAAATACCCACCAGGGGCAGAACTGTCAAATCCTCTCAAGAGGCACATAATTGGCGCCCTCTACAGCACCCACTTGAATCCCCTATAAAAGGGGTACCTCAGTACCATGCAGAGGAGGAACACATCCAGAGAAGAGACAACAAACCCTCATACACGATATACACCCACACCTCACATCCAAGATCAGAGAAGCAATTATCTCACTCAGAAATCACACAAGTCACAAGTCATATACACATCAGTAAAGACATTTAGAGAGCAATTTGTTTAAGTTAGGATAGCTACAAAAAAAAAAAAAAAACAACAAAAGAAGTGTGTTAGTAGGAGCACTAGCTTCATAGTTTCAGCTGTAAGCAACTGTTTGTTCTACCTCTTTGTAATCCATATTTGGTGAAGTAAGAAGGTTATTCCTTTTCCCTTTGCAACTTTTATTTTCCTTGTTCTCTTTCTGGTTTTGCACAGCCCTGTAAACAATGTAAGGAATAAACAGGAAACTGTTTTATATAAATATGTACATAGATACGTTAGTTAACTCAAGTACTTGGAAATCAATGTAGGGAATAATTAAAATTTGTTCTCTTTTATATTCTGCATCTATATTTTGCATACATGTAGACCAGGAGTTATATTTGCACTTAAATAATGGAATTAAAATAGGCCATGTTTAACCAAATACACATGTATTAAGTGCACTATCATTTAGTATTAAATGTACTATCATGAGCATAAGCAAAAAAAAAAAGAAGAACTTAATGTGAACAACAAAGATAGGGATTATGGACAGCAGGTCTATTCCTAAAAGAGAGAAGACAGCAGGTGTTATTAAATGGACAGCAGGTTAAAATAAAAATAAAAAAAAATAAATAAAAAAGGACAGCAGGTTTTGTGGAGCTTCATGGAACATTGCACAACTCACCTTGCCAATGCATTGAAGGAGGCAATCACATCAGCATAAGCCATGCTAAGAAAGGGGCTGTGTGGAGGAAGGTCAATTGTGTCAGCCTAATAAGCTTGCTGTTTCATGAACACAAGCTGTTGGGATTCACACATTTCTATTCCTTTCCAATGCATACAAGGATGCCTCTACTTCAACCATGCCGAGAGGAAGCAATACACTAGAGACTCTCTCGCGTTGAGTTAATGGTTTGTTGTATCCCAGCAACAAGTCAATGCATTCCCTTTTCAAGTCGACACAATGATGCCTCATTACAACCACCTTGGTCAGACCAAAATACAAGAGGGTCCCCACATTGCCATAATCCCCACGATGTAATTGAAGGCTCACGCACACTCAAAGGGAGGCCAACATGCTTATATGTTGATCTCTGGGCTCTCTGCATCAACATAAAAGTGCATCAATGAAGGGAGAGGCAACCATCAGTGCAATCACCATGGCCACATCAAAACTAAGGAGTAACTTTTGGATAGAGATGCTCCACCATCAAATTGACTGTTCAGGCACCTTCCTATATTCATCACCAAGCTTATAGATGCCTCACTCGACCCCCACCATGGCCAGTCAACTGTATTGATCAATCCATCGCCATGGCGGGTCCTGACTGAGGTGAGGCATCACGCCAGAGGGACTCAACAACCAAATTGAGAATACACCAAGCTTTATAAATCCCCCACGATGCTCTCAGGCGTTCCAATTCGGCATGAACACCACCAGAGGTCCAGAACCACCGTCAAGCCTCGTCAAACCCTAGCCAATTAGGGAGGAGATGATTACAGTGTAGGAGACGGAGATAAGCACGATTGGTGGGCCCTACGACGTCAGGAGAGTCTGACGATCTCTTGCGGCCCTGTATTGATGTCAGATAGTCACCTAATCGAGCCAACCTCACGGCCATGGCGGGGAACTCCGTCGTTCTGTCGACGAAAGCGAAGAAGAGAGAAAGGGTCATTTCCCTGTCTTATATGGACACGGCGCAAAACATAACGGCTAAAGCCACATTCACTGACAACAGGACTCACACGCGAATGGATCTGTGTCTCCACGAAACACCGGGCGTATGGGAGTAACAGAACAGTTTTAAACGAACAGTCCCAAATTCTGTGATGTTCTGTGGCATTTTTCGTGTGGCGAGTCAATATTGTGTAATGATCCTTCATAACCAACCAGAAGGCGCCATGTGTCCTGCAGTGACAACTGAGGTCACTGCTGCCTCCCCTTCTCTCTGCCGATCTGGACCAATCAGAGCCTGCCACGTGTCAACCTAGCTGATGTGGCATCATTTTATTGCTGAAAACTTTAAAAATTCGTAGAAATTCAACCGTGACTCCGAAAAATCCAAACCAAATTTCTACGGGACCAGAAAAATATGGAGAATACAGTCATGCCAAAACCATAACCAAAATCCGAACACAATATTTTAAACCCATATTCTAAGCTCTGGCCAATCACAAATTGCCACCTCAGCTTTATATTTATTTAAAAATCCAACAACCTTTAAAAATTCATGAAAAATCACAGGAGGTTCAGAAAAGTATGAGGAAAAATCCTGGAAGCTCAGAAAAATAAAGGGAGTCTATTTGGCTAATCACCACCACTATAAACTCTACCAAATATATCCCTACCATTATTCTCTCCCGGATATTATGAAGAAAAGCCGTTTCGGCAAAGGCTCAAAGGCTCATGATCAAATCACTGAAGGCATGGATAATATTACAAAATTCAAAAAAGTCATAACGGGATACTAGCACGACCGAGTCTAATGCTCTGTTTATGACTCTAGATATAGCTCATCATAACCTCAAGTGATCAAAACCACTAGACGGTCACCGTCATGACGGGCATGAATCAAAATAGAGACACTAAGTACTGTTGCTAACAAACAAGAGTACTGGTGAAGTATCAAGCTCAATGATCTGGTTAAACTGAGATTCACTAGCCTCAAAATGATGGATAGTGAGGTCTATCACGATGTCACGGGACTCTATCAAGAGACCCGAAATAATATGCAAATCAGATGAAGACCAAAACAATATTCAAGCAAATTGATAAAATCCCAAAGAGAAGGCACATTACATCGCAAGACATTATCGGTGAAGAATATGGATCCAACCACATACAAGCAGAACTCTTTGCAGTCTGAGAAAAGCTCACAATGTTGTCCCAAGCCTGCTGAGACGATGAAAGCCACGATTATCAAAGGCACCCGCTCTCTCGAGAAAGGCAGGAGGTCCAATCTTGAGTGTATGCAATCTACCCGCCGGAGATAACATATGCCAACACCGCTGACACAGGCACACGGCATTATGATCCTATCAAAGATATGCAAATATTGTCACCATGGACAAATTCCACATCATCATACCCGTACCTTGGGGAGAGATCATATTTTATTTCAGGAGTCTACGATTATCTAAGGCACCCGCTCTCTCGAGAAGGCAGGAGGTCCTAACTTGAGTGTTTGCAATCTAACCGCCAAGGATACATCGAGGCCAACACTGTGGCTGTAAACGACTCCCTCATATTATATTAAAGACCTTATCCCACATCATACCACCACATCAGATGGATCCATAATCCTTACCCAAATAATATCCTCATTCAGAAACCTTCAACATGTTCCAGAGTCACATTACTTATGCTTCAAACAGCTCAGTAATGTTGACTCGATCTATCTTTTAAATCAACAACCAGATCTCACACAACAAGACTTACCTCTTTCGGTGCTGGAGGAAAATTACAATGTTCCGGTCGGAAGCCGGACATTGCCTGAACACTCGCAAAGATTGCCGAGCGTCTATTGACTTTCCTTGGCTAGATGCCAAGCACTATGTCGCATTGACGCTTGATCAGGAATCAAGCGAAGCTTCAACAGCTGGTCAGAGACTGAGTGTCAGAGGAACACTCCCATGATCGAGAACCAACTGTTCATGACGTACCGGTCGGCAGCCGGACGTTACTTGAACGCCTAGCGTCATTTGAGTGACTCGTCTTGCCTAGATGTCAAGCATCACGTCACATTGAACGATTGGTCAGAGACTGAGCGTCAGAGGAACGCTCCTATGATCGAGAACCAATTGTCACCCGCACCTAGGGAAGCCAAGGGGCAGCTGACTTAGGTAGCACCCGCGCGCATAAGATTTTTGGACGCCCACAAACCCAAGGGTCTGGCGAAGGATAGTTGCAATGCTTCGGGTGAGAGCCGAACTGTTGAAACCTTGGATATTTCAGGTGGCAGCTGAACTATCCGTTGAACGTTTGAATAGCGATCAGGGTTCCTTGCGAGGTTTCGAGTAACACTTGGACTATCTGTATGATATCTCGGCTGGCTACCAAGTATCTTCAGAGTATTCCAAAGGAGGATCGAACCGTCTGCTCACTACCCGATTGGCGAACAAACGTCACTTTAACATCTGACTGGCATCCAGATGAAATTCGGACACTTCATGTGGCAGCTGAACTGTCCATTGAACGGCCGACTAGCAATCAGATTCCTTTTAACATTTCGAATAACAGTCAGACTATTGTTTGATATCTCGGCTGGCTACCAGGTATCACCTCAATACTCTGAGTGAGGATCGAATTGTTACTTATCTGATTGGCGAGTGGACGTCACTTCAACGCTTCGAAGAATAATCGAGTCATCTGTCCGATAAGCTGGCTGGCTACCAGATATCACTTCAGAGTCTCAATTATGATCGAATCGGAAGGGAACATCTGACTGGCACCCAGATGTCACTTATAAACGATTCGAATAGCAATCGGACCAATTGTTTGGTACCTTGGCTGGATACCAGGTATCACCTCAATACTCCGGATGATAATCGAATTGGCACTTAACACTTGGCTGGCAACCAAGCGTCTTCGGTTCAGGTGGCAGCTGAATCGATTCCTAGATATTTGACTTGCGACCAGATGCACTGCCGACACCTCAAGCAACAATCGGGTAATCTGCGGGTTATCTTGGCTGGATACCAGATATCACCTCAGTATCTCGAGTGATGATTGAACCGTCTACTCAATATCTGAATGGCAACCAAATGTCTCCTGAACGCTCTGAACAACAATCGGATTATCTGTTTGATATTCTGGCTGGCTACCAGATATCACCTCAGTACTTCGGATGGAGATCGGAACGTCACTTAACGTCTGATTGACAACCAGATGTCTTGACGATTCGAGTGACAGTCGAATCGTTTCCCTGATACCTTGGATGAAAACTAGATACCGCTTCAACGCTTCAAATGGCAACTGGATCGTCTACTTGATATCATGGCTGGAAACCACGTATCAACGCAACGCTTCAAGTGACAAGAGAACCGTTTATTTGATATCTTGGCTGGAAACCGAGTATCACCCCAAGGAAAAGAAACCGAACATTGCCAAATGTCACTTCAACGCTTCGGGAGCAAACCGAACCGTCACTTTGAACATCGCCAAATGTCACTTTTAACGGAAGCCACTCCGTCTATTGAACGTCTTGGTCAGGTACCAGATGTCACTTAACGCTCTATGCCCATCGAACGAGTGTCACCCCGCTTCCCGGGAAAGGTCAAGGGGCAACCGACTCGGGTCGCACCCGCGCGCATAAGAATTTAACGCCCATAAACCCAGGGGTCCGGCGTCTTTAACATCCACAAGCCCAGGGGCCTGATGTTCACTTAAAAAAAAAAAAAGAAGAAGAAAACAACCTCAAGCACCGCATCAACTAAATTTAACGATCTGATCAGGAATCAGACGTCACTTTCAGATAACCTCGACAAAGATCAACAGGAAGTCTAAGAAACCCGCTTTGGGAAGCCCATGCCTTATAAAAACAAAAATGCAAATCATAAGAGTCTAAATCTTGATTCAACACATTATGGAGAGAACTCGGAAAACGAGAAGACTACAAGCGTCCAGCGACGGCAGTCAACCGAAACCTCTACAAGCTAAGAACTCCAGGGACTGCTGTCCCCTGCAATCCAAAGTCCACAAAAAAAAAATATAATAATATGATATATTAATATTGCATTATAGTAGTAATATTAATAAAAAACAAAAAACAAAAAAAAATATAAATGCATGATAGGACCGCTAATTGCATATTTACAATTCCCTAACAGCTCACGACACACAATCCTTTGGTTTTCCCGATCTAGAGGTGCTCCTGACCATGTCGGAGGTAATTAACAGTAGGGGCTTGCGCCTACTGGAAAGAAAGGACCCCTTCAAATAATAAACCCTCGTGAGAACTCAAGACCGTACAGGTACCGCGCTTCGGGGTGGTATCGGTATCGGCCTCTTGAGGCTCGCGAGGGGTATCTGATCCGCATTCTTTTTTGCCCCTCAATCCGAGACCGGATTTTCCTCTGTTGATCCGAGGGCCGCGAAAAAGTGCGAGACAGGTTCTGGCACGCCCGGTGGGACCTCTTTCTCCTCTCATCAGGGAAAATCAAAGGATATAATATATGAATTAGGGAATTGCTGATTTAACATGTCACTGACAATAATTTTAAGTTGTTACTTTTTACAGGAAATGGCGAATATGAACAACAACTCGAGCTCAGGATTCATTCCAGGCACATTCATGGTTGGGACTGTTCCTGTCACCTTCCCAATGGTGCAAATGATGCCCGGCATACCTGCCACCATGGATGATGTTGAAAACATGGGGTATGTCAACGCACTCACCACTATTATCATGGGAACAGGAGAACACTTCAACGAGACACATGACGAATGGGCGGTTCTCCCTCGCGATAAAAGCCTGCCAGCACTCCCAGAAGAGCTGGCAGTTCAAGCAAACATGCCGATACCTAGCACTTTTATCATGGAAGAGGTGTCCCCCGAGATGTGGAACATACCCTCTTACAATGATGCGGTAACTACTCCGACCAAGAAAATTTCAGCAGCTGAGATTGTAAGGAAGGCGTGTCAAATGATTAAGGACAAGAAGAAGAATAAGAAGGCGGCTTGTACCCTTACTCTGACACCTTTAGAGGAAGGGCAGACGTGTACCCAAATTCAAAACCCGAGTCAAGAAGAGTTAGATGAAACAAACAGCAATGACCCTGATACGGTGAAAAAGAATAACAAAGGAAAACAGATTGCACAACAAGGAAAGAAGCGTGAAAGTCGTCCTGCAAGAGTGAGGAAGAAGCCACAGGGCACCACAATTAACTGCGCAAAGGGTTCCGTAGCCGACGATGCACATGATAATAAAATACACGAGAAACCCGGACACATTTCCAGGGAAACCCCGTCGTATATAGGAAAAGAAGATCAAAACAACAATGATCCCTCGTTGGTTACTTCCACAGAAAGCCACATCTGGGATGAAGTCCCGTATCATAATAAACCATTGTACATCACAGGAGTGGTAAATGGGATTAAGATTAACCGAATATTGGTGGATTCAGGATCAGCGGTTAATATTCTTCCATTAGAATCAATGAAGTACCTCTCGCTGAATGAAAATGATTTGACGCGACATCAACCAAGGATATATGGATATGATTCAAAATATCAAAGGGCATTGGGGACGATCACTCTGAAATTCCGCTTCGGAGAACTCATAACTCAAGCAAAACTTTGTGTTATAGACGTCAGTGCGTCTTACAAAGTGTTGTTGGGACGTCCTTGGTTACATGCACATCAATTGGTTCCCTCTACCCTATATCAATGTGTAAGATATCCTATAGGTGGGACTTATGGAGAAATAAAGGGAGATGAGCACCCTTTCTCTATTTACGAAATGGGACTACCAGACGCAAAATATTTCATGCTCACGGGGGCAAATTCCGGATCACAGCCGTGGGCAAACTCTGGGTTAGGGTTAATAGGGGATGATTACAGATTAGACCCTGTCCAGGGCAATGATGATGATAGCCCTACAAATGTCAAGTGGGCTTATCGGGAGGCGTCCACCGATGCTTACGACACGTATCATCACAAAATAATGGAAGAACATTTTGACAAGCAAGGGAAGATGCCACGATACCGGAAGAAAAAGCGACCAGAGGGAGAGTCATCCAATCCTGTTCCTGAGGAATATCCCGGAGGACATAATAACACAAGGGTCATACATGGTAGGCAACCGATATATCGAAAAAATAATGAGTCATGTTATGTGATCCATGTAAGCGATTCTGAATCTGAAGAAGAAGAAGAAGATGGGACACGAATCTATGCCTCAGAAATGATCTGGCCGGAGTATGATGAAAATTACGAAAGCCCTTCAATTAGGGAACCTAGAGCTTCAGATTATGAAATAGGCCAGACTTCACTTCTATGTTGGTGTCAGGAGATAGGAGTGAATGGGACCCCACCTCTTTCGGATTGTCCTCATGAGATAACAAGGGACACGTATGAGTCATGGAAAGAAGAAATTTCAAATGAGAATTCAACTCAAGAAAACACAGATACACATGAGACATCCGAGCGCAAGCAGAAACAGAAAGGGGCCTCTGAAAAGCGAAGGGCTTCCCTTTTAAATCTTTTAAAGAAGGGGAAAAAGAAAGAAAAGAAGAAATCATCAAGCTGTGAAACGAATAATGTGGCTCGATTAAAGAAACAAGTAAAAATGCTCCGACAAGAAATGGCCACCCAAAACCAGCAAATCGGTGAGATGCATGCCACCTTGGAGGGATTAAACGATATGATGGTCCATCAGAGGTCCACATTAAAAAGGATATCAAAAGCCACCACCAAAACCTCAGACATCCCGGGGGCATCCTCTTACGGGACATGCGCAAAAAATAATAGAGGCAGCTCGAATCCTGATAGTTGCAGGGTGTGTAAAGGCCACAAGTCTAAAAATTCGACACAGCTCAGAGCACAGTATACTGAAAAAGGAAAATCACCAAGAATGTCCCGATCAACCATAGATAAGCAACTCAGGTCGCCGTCTACAGTACGATCGGACAAATCAAGATGCGCACGTTGTGGTGTACAACGTAAAAACTCGCACCACAAAATCAAGTCCTGGATCAAAGAAAAAATGCAACCTCACAAGGCACGGCCCTGCAATAATATGGAGCATCACTGCGCACCACATAACCCAGAATCTAACAAATACATCTACACTACCTACGTGGGAGATGCATCGTTATCGGAGAACGAGGATAGAAATCCTGAATCTCAAGAGTATGATGACACAGACTCCAGTACGCATTCTTACACGGTATATGCCATTGGGGCAGAAGAGGATGATCGAAAAGTTTACAAATATGGTGAGGAAGAAGAAATGGATGAAATCCCGCATGGGGGCATTGAAACAAGAGATAATATCATTGGAGAAGACGAGCGCGGAAAGGGAATACAATGTAATGATGAAGAAGAAATGTACGAAATTTTATTCCAAACTCAGCTAAATACTGACGAAGGCCCCGAGGCGTCGCTCGAGGAATGGAGCAAGGATAAAGAAAAACAGATCAGTCGTGGGGAACGATTTGTCCTTGAGACTAGCATCAAGCAAATGCAAGAACATGAGTGCAAAATGATGATAATGCAGAGAGAAAATATTGAGTTACGCCAGGAAATCGCTGGACTCCGCCACATGTGTGAAAGTTTCTGCCAAGGGATCACCTCTCTTTGGTTGGAAAATACCACAATACGTCAAGAAATATCTGGCCTGTGGCAAGAGAAAAACAAATTGGCTATGATGATAGAAGATTTGCAAAGAGGAGATAATGACGGCGCCGCAACATTAGCAGATCCAAGTGGAAAATCGGTGTATGGGACGAACGTGGGGGCATATTTTGGACAACATGAGGATTGGGAAAATAAACCGCCTAAAGAAGAGGAAGCACGAGAAACATGTTCCCCATACAACAATACGGCAGGCATTCTGGGACCCTCACCCAATTGGCTATTACCAGTCGAGAATAAACATTCTGAAAATCCTTTTGGCCTCGACTCCGTAGCTCGATATGGCATAATACCTATAGTAGATCTGCCGAAGCCTAAGTCATATGGAGATCACCCCTCATCAAGCAACATCGGAAGGCAAAATGATTCTCATCCAAGCTCAGACGGCTCGTTACGTGACACAAAAGAAATACAATCCCCTGAAGAGACTGGTGGGGAGGTTTTGAAGAAAGAGAGGAAGAAAAAGCAGAAAAGCATAGAAAAAGCCCCGACATCATTGAAAGCTATCACCCCGATGTTAAAACATCCCTCCGATGAACATATGTCACTTGCCCAACGGAAGAAGAAGTTCTATTCTTTTCGGAAGGATAGAACTTCTGAGGTGTTTGACCTGGCTCTGCGAATTGGACTTCTCCTGCCTAAGTGCAAATACCCGGAAGAACAATATCGATATGATGAACCCGATTTTTGCCTGTTTCACAGGTTCCTTGGGCATTCAATCGAAGATTGTTTTACATTCAAAGATTGGGCGGAGAAAATGATTAGACAGGGAGGGTTATACCTCCCGGCCTGCTTAACACAAGACCCGGCACCTCACAATTAATAGTAGAAGACCAGTGCTGTAAGTACCAAAGGGGATGAAAGCCGAATGGTCCGAGAGAACATAAACCAGTTGTAAATACCATGAGAAGTTATATGAAACAGAGGTAAAAAAAAAAAAAAAAAAAAAAAAAAAAGGGGAGCAGCTTGGAAGACATGGGAAGCAACAGGTCAACAATATAAGAGCAAAGGAATTGAAACATAACTGCATGCTCTAAAAACACCGGAAGACGGTACGAGGGAAACACAAATCTTCTTAAGTTTAAAGATTAATTATGGTGTCCGCCTTGAGCTCATTCAGGGAGGTAGTAATAGTTTCAAGCTTCGCCTCGATGGAACCCAAATGACTGTGAATTTCTTCGAATTTCTGGTCAAGGAAAGTGGTAGAAGTCCGGGGGCCCTCTATAGATGATCCTCCATCCGAAGGCGGAGAACTCTCCTTTAATGGCCTGTATTGATTACAAGCAGCCCCAGGTTCCATGATATAACCATTTACTGCTTGGTTGGGATCAGGAACGAGAGTCCCACCAGAAGTCTCAACCCAACCTATAGATGGTAATTCACCGAGAAGATTTCGAGGGTATTTGATATCCCTCTCTGTTATTTTGTTTCCCCACAGGGTGTCGGGGGTAGCAATGCCAGCTTTGTGCATCAGTTCCTCAACCAGATGTCCATAGGGTAACGGGTTGCGCGCAGTCCTGACCGATTGATGCATATGCCGAATGATCAAATATGCGACATTAACCTTCTTGTCTTTCGCGATAAGGTGACGCAGATAGAACAGGTTCTCCGAACTCACTAGATCAGACATTCCTTCCCGAGGAAAAAGGATGTGATTGATCATCATGCACAAGAACCTATAAAAAAAAAAAATTAGCTCATCAGAACGAGCAGGGAAAGAGAAAAATGAGTAAATGGCAAAGACATAGAACCTGTGCATGGCAGGAAGAGATGTAGTAGATAGCGCTCCTCTGACGGCATCGGGGGCAAGCTTAAACCAACGCCGATATTCGCGACGACTTTCGAAATCACGAGGCCAGGATGCATGAGTATAGACGGAGAGGCCGTCTAAAGTACTTGTGGTCTGTAGAAGTTCAGCAAGATCTTTTACCCCAAAGGAAAGATATCTGCCGAAAAGAAAAGAAGAGGCGAAAGGGACGCCATAATGATCATATGAAACCCGGAGGTTGGCATAAAACAACCGAGTAATTGTAGGATGGTAGAGAGACTGGTGTCCCGTCAAATTACGCAGATCCCAGAAGTTGACCCAAGATCGGAGAAGGCGCATATGTTCATTCTCTAATCTACCAAAGGGGTGAAAGTAAAAACAGTCAGCAACAGAACGTTCTTCAGCACCCATGGTAATATGGTAACAGTCAAAAGCTGCTTCATCTCGAAAGAGGTAATGGTTATGTGGGTCATATGACCAATTGGAAGGCACTAAAGCATACTCTGTCTCTCTATAGCGCTTGCGAATAGGTATCGATGCCATGAGAGTCGGTAGCAAGGAGAAAGTTGAAGAAGCTGAAATAAGAACTCCGCTATATATAGGTGAGGATGATATAACGAGCAAAGCAACCTTCCAAAGCAAGAAAATTAAACACTTCAGACCCAGAATAGATATGGGATAATAGATCAAGCGCAGTGGCAGACAAAGGTATTACATGGGCATCCAAAGTGAGGGGCGTGTTAAACAAGGAAGGAATCTAAATGATGACTCAGTACGGAGTTGATCATCAAGTAAAATGGGCCGACAAAAAAATCAGATAGTCTATTGGGCCAAACTTTGTGGGCTTCAGTCAAGAGAAAGCTCCAGTCGAGGACCTTTGGGCCATCTTTGAGGAACAACATATTGAGTCTTCTGAAGTGGCGAGAATATTGAAGATTTATGTCCCTAAGAAAAAGAGGTGTCTCGCCTGAGGGCAACATGAGCCATCTCTTCCACCACAATAAATATTTCCTAAACCCCACAAAATTTCCACAGCCAAATTCCACAAAAAGGGTGTATTGTTGGTATGAGCCCAAAATTAACCATCACCGGTAAACGTTCATCCTACCGGTTCCAAAAAAGGATGAACGAGGGTTTAGTATTTTGTCCCTTAAACAAAAGATACCCGATGATGAATGCTTGTTTACAACCCCTGACATATGTGGGGAACTTGATTAGTGATTTCATAATCACCACTGAGGGTATTAAAAAAAAAATCTTCCTTCTTTCTTTCTTTTTCCATTTCTTTTATTTTACAGGTACATGGAGCAACTGGAGCCTTATGTCCCTGAATAAAAAAATAAAATAAATAAGGTACGTCTTGCTTATAGCAACATAAGACGTTTCCTCCACCAAGTAAATATCCTGAGCACCACAAAAATCCACAAGCCTAAATTCTACCTCTAAAACGGTCAATTGTTGGAATGAGCCATAAGTCAACCAACACCGGTGAGTTCATTATACCGGTATAAAATAATGAACAGGGTTTTATGTATTTTGTCCCTAAAACAAAATAAAAGTTTCATGAAAAACCAGATGAACGAATCCATTTCCAGCTGTGGCATCATATCCATAAAGTTGAGGGGTACATGTTACCTACTCCAATCAATTCTATCCCCCGAAAAATACAAATGGAGGGCCGTTATACAAAAAGCCGCAAACACAGGGAGCCAGAAAAAATAAAAACAAGATGGCCGCTCATATTCTGGGAGTTCAGTCGGAGTGGAATTAACACCCCAATTATAGGATGGAAGTGGCCTCCAATAAGCGTGAATCTCTTGGTCATATGGGTTTCCCCAGTCGTTACCAAGAGCACGGACGATTTCTGGTGCCTCATCCTCTTCAAATTCCTCAATTTCCTCCGTTGTATGGTCAGAATGGCTGTTTAATTCGTCAGCAGAAAAGGGGGAGCGCACATCACTTTCACTAGCCATTTGATGATGATAATAAGGAGATGGCGAAAAATAAAACAGAAGAGTCGAAAAAAAGGAAGAAGAAACACTTATAAGAAAGAAAGAAACGAGGAAAAGACAAAAAGGGAAAAGACGAAAAAGGGGGGACCGTAACCATGGTGAGTGCGCACGCGTGACTACACTACAACACCACGTTCTCCAGACGAAAAGACATTACATGATATGTTGGCCCACGGCTCATGGAGAGACAAATATTGAGATCAGTAAAACACGAGGCGAATAATGGAACATATATATTACAACATTACAAGGCACGCCATTACAAATCTTAACGTACATGCTGAAATCAATACCCGCAAACATATCATAACAATACATACTACCACTACACATGTCCGTACGATTTCACCAAACCCACATGTAGCAACAAAGCACTGATACACAAGGTGATACAATGACATAACTACATTTGATACAAACGTGGCAGAGATGCATGAGTGAAGAAAAGTCATTAAGGGGTAGGAGCCCTGTACTGTGAACCAGGAACATTCCAGGTGAAGGTACTAGTCGGGGAACCCGTAGGAGACTCAGTTCCATCATTTTTTGGCTCCACGATGAAGCCTGATACATAGAACAAATCTGATAAGATGATGTGAGCCAGTCCGGAAATTACAGAGACAAGTCAAAGAATACACATACCAGCACTATCAGGAGTCGGACAGTCACCAACATAATTAGAGTCAATTGGCCCAATTTCCGACCCTACTCTGTCAACATTTAAATCCTCAAGGAGCTGTCCCAGTAAAGAGAAGCCATCTAAAAAAAAAAAAAAAAAAAGAGGAAAAAGTGATGAGTTCAGACTGATGAACAAATGCCATAAATATAATAAAAATAGCGATGAACTCACGAGAGGAGTCTGAGGGGATCATCAAGGGAGAAATGTCAAAAGAAGGACTAGCCTCAACCATTGCGAATGCACCTGAAACAAGAAAAAGGAAAACATTATTGGTATTGAAAATTCAGCAGAAAGGATATGAGGAGTATTAAGGCTACTTACGATCAATGGGGTTTTCACCCGGAAGAACATTAGTGGAATCCTCCTCCACTCCATAATCCGGGCTAGCAGAGTAATCCACCAACTCTTCGTCACCCTCGACGATAGCAAATGGGTCAACTGATGATGGCTCAACAGGGAAAGTCATCACATTAACAATGTCATCAACTGAAGAAACACCGCTATCAGAAAGCATGTCAACTAAAGTAGACTCTGATTGCCTCAAATGAGACCCTCCTGTAGGGGTGCTATTTTGAGGAATGTATGGAGATAATCCCTGGGAAGGGGAAAATGTCTCGGAAAGATGGGGAATATGGGAAACAAGCGCTTCAGAAGAAGGAGGAATGTTGGGCTGCATGAAACCTGTTTCTGAAAATAGCAAGTCAGAAAAATTCTTAATCAAAACATATGTAAGAGAAAAAAAAAAACCCACATACCTGAAAGCTGTAAGGGAGGTCCAGTACTGGTTGTTAGTAAAGTTCCTTGCCTAGTAACAGAAGAAGGACCAGCACCAGAATCAGAGAACCCTGGGAGGGGAGATCTCGTAAGAGGAAAATCATCTGAGTTATCACTCTCTGAGTCTAAAAGCAAATAATGGAAGTAGTTAGTCAACGACCACGTATATAAAATGGGGGCAGAAGAAGAAATAGATCAAACTCTTACCTGAAAGAGAATTCACTTGGACGCTAGATTCGATGGGTTCTCGAATGCGCAATGGTTGAGAAAGGGACACCGATTTTCGAGATTGCGAACCAGGTTGAGGGTGTGCTCGACGACCATTGCTGGGGGAAAAACGAGGAAGAGGCTGAATGCTACCTGCTATACCTCGCCAATCCTGTAAACGAAGAAACTCTGACTGAAGCGTAGGGCGAGGGAGACGATGTGGCTGAGGATCCCGTCCTCCCACAGGAATAGGACTAGAGGAGCGCCTTCGAGGGTATACTGCTTCCTTGAGACGATTTTCTGATAAGGAATGGTGAGCAGATATCAAACCACGTAGCCAGCGCCTGTGGCGGACTGTAAAGCCACCTACACGAGAAGCATGAGGGATGGTGAACCTAATGCCAGTCCCAAGGCGCCAAACAAAGGAGCAATACTTGGCAAATGATGTCAATGAGGCCCTCGGTGGACGAGTAGGAATGCTAGAGGAAGGAATATCTTGATCAAAACCGAATTGCCATGCAGCACGCTGGGGACAATAGAGTTCCATAGAGACATCGTTTTCGATTCTGCAAGGCAAAAGGCATTCCCTGATACTGATAAAGAAATCTTGCTGTTCAGAAGATAATACAGGGTGACCTCTTTCATCTCTGATGTCCACGGCTGATTGCCCTGCACTACTGTCAATATTAGTGGGTAACCCTTCATTAAAAACACGGAGCCCGAGGTGTGGCTGATACCTCCAGAAATGAAGATGGATCTTAATTTGATCCCCAGGATAAATGGGTGCCCCTGCGATATGACTCAGGAAAGGAAGCTGTTGCCTTAGTTCAGCTGACATAATCACTCCATAGTAGTCTCTCCAATATGCGTGTAACCACCCATGTATCAGATGAAGTGGAACAACAACATGACTGTTTGAAGGGTCCCTTGCAGAGGTAATCTCTCTCAATGATCTATAAATATTGGCCAAGGCCGGGATAGCCAACGAAATTGGAAACCCTCGAGCAAGAGCATTCGCAACCACAAAAACACCTGGACGGATTTTATCAGCAGGACGACATACCACCACAAAGTAACTAATCCACCAGGCCAGAAATGCAGTCAAAATAGTTTCCTTATCCAAGATACGTGAACTCAAATCCGAAAACTCAGGACCCTTCCCTTTGGCTCTGATACTTCCGGAACCGTGACCTGTGCCAAATGGGTCATTTGGGTTGGCAAACGGAGCAGAAGTGCCCCAAGCACGAGGATCACCATCAGAAACTCGGTTCATGAAAAATCTAATCCAATCATAAAAGGGGACATCAGCACTCTGACCCCTGTTCAAGCGTGCATTCGAGAGTTCATAATATATATCAAAGACTTGGCGAAGCGAATCAGGGTAACACATGTTGCCATTTGAGTTTCTTCCAAATAATTCTGCATCCGGGGGAACTCTTTCCTCATAAGGATATCCAGAGATGGGGAGTCCAGCGAGACGGGAAAGCTCCCAGAGGTTGATGGTCATTTCGCGATCAAACAGAAACAAGGTGTTGGTGGTGTAGTTCCAATTCGAGACAAAAGCCCGAAACAAAGCTGGATGAGGATTATACTCAAAAAGACACAAAAACACTGCCTCATAAAGATGAACCCGTGTTAGTAAAGGTCGCAAATGGGTCAGAATAAATCGTGTCCATTCAATTTGACCTGCACTCCTTATTAGATGACCACGCACGTACAAATATTCAGGAGACCAAGGAGTAACCCTTCCTGCATTCATTTCTGTGCACAATAAATGGATAGAAGAGGGTTCAGCTGACCCAACAGGGTTAAGAAAAATGCACCGCCTATTTTCTAGGGAATCCCTTCTCGCAGGATCATCATCCAAAGAGGGGGCATGAACAAAAAGGTTGCGAGTAAAAGTCCATGTATCAGGTTCAACCATTGGTAAAGGGTTTGGTAGACTGGATAAGAACCGAGTTGGTCGGTGGCGAATAAGTAAGCCCCTATAAATATCTCCACCCGCTAATATCCTATTTCTCCAAATGGCATGAAGATGTTGGTAACGGTTGTTTGGGTCAAGACGGTGGATATAACGAGAGATTCTTCGATCCAATGGGTCACACGGCAGGTCCCTTAAAGCATCTGGCGGATCCATAAATATCCAGAAAGAACCTGTCACAAAGAAAAAAGAGAAACAACAGTCATGCAATAGGAAAAAAAGGCACCAGAGCACGCCGCTCAAACATGCTTCTCCCGACCCGCTCTGGTGGGGGGCATTTGTTGACCCCTAAAACATCATCATAATTTCCTGGTCAACCTATGAGTGGGTCATGGGTCTACTTAATGGTCAAACCAGACATTTGATACACGAGTAAATTATCAAGGAGTTATCCCGGGTTAGTCGGGGATGCGTGTTCAAAATTAAGCAAATGGCGTCATATTTTCACGTCTGTTAACACGATGATGTGGTATATACAATATGGATGATTGCATAATTTCATGCATATATTGTGTGGAAATTATATAATTATGCAATGAATATATGAAGCCATGATCAGCCCATTCGAAATTCAGAACAAAAATGAACGGCCCAAATAAAATAAAGGGATCCGGCCCAAACAAAAAAAGAGAGAAACGGAAGCCCAGCAACCCTCTCTTCTCCCTCACTCGTCCCTGTGCTCTCTCTTCCGACAACTCCTCCGCATCTCACGCGAAACAAACACTCGCGCCTAACAAGCTACGCCGCTCCCTACTCTACGCCGCTCCCTACTCCTATCATTCATTGCAAACTGACAGCAGACAGCGAGAATCTCGTCAGAAGCCCATCCAATTTCCTCTCTGAATCGACTCATGGCATATTCAAATTTGCAATGATGAAGAAAACGGAACCATGAACACATAGAGACACTGTTGAATGGCGATAAGGATGAGTATATGGAGCATCAATTTGAGTCATTGGGAAGCAATCATGGACTCTCACTCGCAAAATTCTGAGGCGACAATGGTCATCCACTCCAAGGCATTGGATCTGAAATGTGTCAAATTAATCGACTTGGAAAGACAGTGGGGTCATGACACTGCAATAATTATATATTTCAAACTGATGTGGCTAGGGAAAATCGAGTTGGCCATTAATTAAACCCAGAGAGTCATTTACATTGCTATTGGTTTGGTTAAATTATGATATTGGGGAGATAAAACTATGATAGCACGATCCTCAAGCAATAGTGTTTTCAAAAAAAATACTGAGATAGGAGTTTCGATGAGATGACATAAAAAAGAAAGAGAAGGCAAAACCAAGCAAAACAGAAAAATAAGGATGACTGATGTAATAAAAAGGGGATAGTATTGAGTTGATAAATGACAATAAAATGGGTTCACTAAACTAAAGAAACTCAATGCATGAGTAAATTTCAAAATAGCCACATACTCCTGATAAAAAAAAAAAAGATCAAACTGACAGCATTAATGAGATTGATGAGGAGGATTAAATGATGATAGAACAGCCATGTGATTTCCAAATTTAATTTGACGTATTAAGAAGACTAAAGGGCTACCTTGGAAGAGATTACTAAGCTTAATAGAAATGGCAAGTTCAAGCGGCTGTGTTATTTACTGAAAACAGTAAAAAAGGGGAAGGGACTGAGGATGAATGAGATGTAACTTTGGCGCCAGAAGTTAAATAAACAAATGAATGATGATTGGGGGTTTGAACACAGTGAGGACCTATTCAAATGGAGAAGGCAATGACCAAAATACCCACCAGGGGCAGAACTGTCAAATCCTCTCAAGAGGCACATAATTGGCGCCCTCTACAGCACCCACTTGAATCCCCTATAAAAGGGGTACCTCAGTACCATGCAGAGGGGGAACACATCCAGAGAAGAGACAACAAACCCTCATACACGATATACACCCACACCTCACATCCATGATCAGAGAAGCAATTATCTCACTCAGAAATCACACAAGTCACAAGTCATATACACATCAGTAAAGACATTTAGAGAGCAATTTGTTTAAGTTAGGATAGCTACAAAAAAAAAAAAAAAACAACAAAAGAAGTGTGTTAGTAGGAGCACTAGCTTCATAGTTTCAGCTGTAAGCAACTGTTTCTTCTACCTCTTTGTAATCCATATTTGGTGAAGTAAGAAGGTTATTCCTTTTCCCTTTGCAACTTTTATTTTCCTTGTTCTCTTTCTGGTTTTGCACAGCCCTGTAAACAATGTAAGGAATAAACAGGAAACTGTTTTATATAAATATGTACATAGATACGTTAGTTAACTCAAGTACTTGGAAATCAATGTAGGGAATAATTAAAATTTGTTCTCTTTTATATTCTGCATCTATATTTTGCATACATGTAGACCAGGAGTTATATTTGCACTTAAATAATGGAATTAAAATAGGCCATGTTTAACCAAATACACATGTATTAAGTGCACTATCATTTAGTATTAAATGTACTATCATGAGCATAAGCAAAAAAAAAAGAAGAACTTAATGTGAACAACAAAGATAGGGATTATGGACAGCAGGTCTATTCCTAAAAGAGAGAAGACAGCAGGTGTTATTAAATGGACAGCAGGTTAAAATAAAAATAAAAAAAAAAATAAATAAAAAAGGACAGCAGGTTTTGTGGAGCTTCATGGAACATTGCACAACTCACCTTGCCAATGCATTGAAGGAGGCAATCACATCAGCATAAGCCATGCTAAGAAAGGGGCTGTGTGGAGGAAGGTCAATTGTGTCAGCCTAATAAGCTTGCTGTTTCATGAACACAAGCTGTTGGGATTCACACATTTCTATTCCTTTCCAATGCATACAAGGATGCCTCTACTTCAACCATGCCGAGAGGAAGCAATACACTAGAGACTCTCTCGCGTTGAGTTAATGGTTTGTTGTATCCCAGCAACAAGTCAATGCATTCCCTTTTCAAGTCGACACAATGATGCCTCATTACAACCACCTTGGTCAGACCAAAATACAAGAGGGTCCCCACATTGCCATAATCCCCACGATGTAATTGAAGGCTCACGCACACTCAAAGGGAGGCCAACATGCTTATATGTTGATCTCTGGGCTCTCTGCATCAACATAAAAGTGCATCAATGAAGGGAGAGGCAACCATCAGTGCAATCACCATGGCCACATCAAAACTAAGGAGTAACTTTTGGATAGAGATGCTCCACCATCAAATTGACTGTTCAGGCACCTTCCTATATTCATCACCAAGCTTATAGATGCCTCACTCGACCCCCACCATGGCCAGTCAACTGTATTGATCAATCCATCGCCATGGCGGGTCCTGACTGAGGTGAGGCATCACGCCAGAGGGACTCAACAACCAAATTGAGAATACACCAAGCTTTATAAATCCCCCACGATGCTCTCAGGCGTTCCAATTCGGCATGAACACCACCAGAGGTCCAGAACCACCGTCAAGCCTCGTCAAACCCTAGCCAATTAGGGAGGAGATGATTACAGTGTAGGAGACGGAGATAAGCACGATTGGTGGGCCCTACGACGTCAGGAGAGTCTGACGATCTCTTGCGGCCCTGTATTGATGTCAGATAGTCACCTAATCGAGCCAACCTCACGGCCATGGCGGGGAACTCCGTCGTTCTGTCGACGAAAGCGAAGAAGAGAGAAAGGGTCATTTCCCTGTCTTATATGGACACGGCGCAAAACATAACGGCTAAAGCCACATTCACTGACAACAGGACCCACACGCGAATGGATCTGTGTCTCCACGAAACACCGGGCGTATGGGAGTAACAGAACATTTTTAAACGAACAGTCCCAAATTCTGTGATGTTCTGTGGCATTTTTCGGGTGGCGAGTCAATATTGTGTAATGATCCTTCATAACCAACCAGAAGGCGCCATGTGTCCTGCAGTGACAACTGAGGTCACTGCTGCCTCCCCTTCTCTCTGCCGATCTGGACCAATCAGAGCCTGCCACGTGTCAACCTAGCTGATGTGGCATCATTTTATTGCTGAAAACTTTAAAAATTCGTAGAAATTCAACCGTGACTCCGAAAAATCCAAACCAAATTTCTACGGGACCAGAAAAATATGGAGAATACAGTCATGCCAAAACCATAACCAAAATCCGAACACAATATTTTAAACCCATATTCTAAGCTCTGGCCAATCACAAATTGCCACCTCAGCTTTATATTTATTTAAAAATCCAACAACCTTTAAAAATTCATGAAAAATCACAGGAGGTTCAGAAAAGTATGAGGAAAAATCCTGGAAGCTCAGAAAAATAAAGGGAGTCTATTTGGCTAATCACCACCACTATAAACTCTACCAAATATATCCCTACCATTATTCTCTCCCGGATATTATGAAGAAAAGCCGTTTCGGCAAAGGCTCAAAGGCTCATGATCAAATCACTGAAGGCATGGATAATATTACAAAATTCAAAAAAGTCATAACGGGATACTAGCACGACCGAGTCTAATGCTCTGTTTATGACTCTAGATATAGCTCATCATAACCTCAAGTGATCAAAACCACTAGACGGTCACCGTCATGACGGGCATGAATCAAAATAGAGACACTAAGTACTGTTGCTAACAAACAAGAGTACTGGTGAAGTATCAAGCTCAATGATCTGGTTAAACTGAGATTCACTAGCCTCAAAATGATGGATAGTGAGGTCTATCACGATGTCACGGGACTCTATCAAGAGACCCGAAATAATATGCAAATCAGATGAAGACCAAAACAATATTCAAGCAAATTGATAAAATCCCAAAGAGAAGGCACATTACACCGCAAGACATTATCGGTGAAGAATATGGATCCAACCACATACAAGCAGAACTCTTTGCAGTCTGAGAAAAGCTCACAATGTTGTCCCAAGCCTGCTGAGACGATGAAAGCCACGATTATCAAAGGCACCCGCTCTCTCGAGAAAGGCAGGAGGTCCAATCTTGAGTGTATGCAATCTACCCGCCGGAGATAACATATGCCAACACCGCTGACACAGGCACACGGCATTATGATCCTATCAAAGATATGCAAATATTGTCACCATGGACAAATTCCACATCATCATACCCGTACCTTGGGGAGAGATCATATTTTATTTCAGGAGTCTACGATTATCTAAGGCACCCGCTCTCTCGAGAAGGCAGGAGGTCCTAACTTGAGTGTTTGCAATCTAACCGCCAAGGATACATCGAGGCCAACACTGTGGCTGTAAACGACTCCCTCATATTATATTAAAGACCTTATCCCACATCATACCACCACATCAGATGGATCCATAATCCTTACCCAAATAATATCCTCATTCAGAAACCTTCAACATGTTCCAGAGTCACATTACTTATGCTTCAAACAGCTCAGTAATGTTGACTCGATCTATCTTTTAAATCAACAACCAGATCTCACACAACAAGACTTACCTCTTTCGGTGCTGGAGGAAAATTACAATGTTCCGGTCGGAAGCCGGACATTGCCTGAACACTCGCAAAGATTGCCGAGCGTCTATTGACTTTCCTTGGCTAGATGCCAAGCACTATGTCGCATTGACGCTTGATCAGGAATCAAGCGAAGCTTCAACAGCTGGTCAGAGACTGAGTGTCAGAGGAACACTCCCATGATCGAGAACCAACTGTTCATGACGTACCGGTCGGCAGCCGGACGTTACTTGAACGCCTAGCGTCATTTGAGTGACTCATCTTGCCTAGATGTCAAGCATCACGTCACATTGAACGATTGGTCAGAGACTGAGCGTCAGAGGAACGCTCCTATGATCGAGAACCAATTGTCACCCGCACCTAGGGAAGCCAAGGGGCAGCTGACTAAGGTAGCACCCGCGCGCATAAGATTTTTGGACGCCCACAAACCCCAAGGGTCTGGCGAAGGATAGTTGCAATGCTTCGGGTGAGAGCCGAACTGTTGAAACCTTGGATATTTCAGGTGGCAGCTGAACTATCCGTTGAACGTTTGAATAGCGATCAGGGTTCCTTGCGAGGTTTCGAGTAACACTTGGACTATCTGTATGATATCTCGGCTGGCTACCAAGTATCTTCAGAGTATTCCAAAGGAGGATCGAACCGTCTGCTCACTACCCGATTGGCGAACAAACGTCACTTTAACATCTGACTGGCATCCAGATGAAATTCGGACACTTCATGTGGCAGCTGAACTGTCCATTGAACGGCCGACTAGCAATCAGATTCCTTTTAACATTTCGAATAACAGTCAGACTATTATTTGATATCTCGGCTGGCTACCAGGTATCACCTCAATACTCTGAGTGAGGATCGAATTGTTACTTATCTGATTGGCGAGTGGACGTCACTTCAACGCTTCGAAGAATAATCGAGTCATCTGTCCGATAAGCTGGCTGGCTACCAGATATCACTTCAGAGTCTCAATTATGATCGAATCGGAAGGGAACATCTGACTGGCACCCAGATGTCACTTATAAACGATTCGAATAGCAATCGGACCAATTGTTTGGTACCTTGGCTGGATACCAGGTATCACCTCAATACTCCGGATGATAATCGAATTGGCACTTAACACTTGGCTGGCAACCAAGCGTCTTCGGTTCAGGTGGCAGCTGAATCGATTCCTAGATATTTGACTTGCGACCAGATGCACTGCCGACACCTCAAGCAACAATCGGGTACTCTGCGGGTTATCTTGGCTGGATACCAGATATCACCTCAGTATCTCGAGTGATGATTGAACCGTCTACTCAATATCTGAATGGCAACCAAATGTCTCCTGAACGCTCTGAACAACAATCGGATTATCTGTTTGATATTCTGGCTGGCTACCAGATATCACCTCAGTACTTCGGATGGAGATCGGAACGTCACTTAACGTCTGATTGACAACCAGATGTCTTGACGATTCGAGTGACAGTCGAATCGTTTCCCTGATACCTTGGATGAAAACTAGATACCGCTTCAACGCTTCAAATGGCAACTGGATCGTCTACTTGATATCATGGCTGGAAACCACGTATCAACGCAACGCTTCAAGTGACAAGAGAACCGTTTATTTGATATCTTGGCTGGAAACCGAGTATCACCCCAAGGAAAAGAAACCGAACATTGCCAAATGTCACTTCAACGCTTCGGGAGCAAACCGAACCGTCACTTTGAACATCGCCAAATGTCACTTTTAACGGAAGCCACTCCGTCTATTGAACGTCTTGGTCAGGTACCAGATGTCACTTAACGCTCTATGCCCATCGAACGAGTGTCACCCCGCTTCCCGGGAAAGGTAAAGGGGCAACCGACTCGGGTCGCACCCGCGCGCATAAGAATTTAACGCCCATAAACCCAGGGGTCCGGCGTCTTTAACATCCACAAGCCCAGGGGCCTGATGTTCACTTAAAAAAAAAAAGAAGAAGAAAACAACCTCAAGCACCGCATCAACTAAATTTAACGATCTGATCAGGAATCAGACGTCACTTTCAGATAACCTCGACAAAGATCAACAGGAAGTCTAAGAAACCCGCTTTGGGAAGCCCATGCCTTATAAAAACAAAAATGCAAATCATAAGAGTCTAAATCTTGATTCAACACATTATGGAGAGAACTCGGAAAACGAGAAGACTACAAGCGTCCAGCGACGGCAGTCAACCGAAACCTCTACAAGCTAAGAACTCCAGGGACTGCTAAGAACTCCAGAGACTGCTGTCCCCTGCAATCCAAAGTCCACAAAAAAAAATATAATAATATGATATATTAATATTGCATTATAGTAGTAATATTAATAAAAAACAAAAAAACAAAAAAAAATATAAATGCATGATAGGACCGCTAATTGCATATTTACAATTCCCTAACAGCTCACGACACACAATCCTTTGGTTTTCCCGATCTAGAGGTGCTCCTGACCATGTCGGAGGTAATTAACAGTAGGGGCTTGCGCCTACTGGAAAGAAAGGACCCCTTCAAATAATAAACCCTCGTGAGAACTCAAGACCGTACAGGTACCGCGCTTCGGGGTGGTATCGGTATCGGCCTCTTGAGGCTCGCGAGGGGTATCTGATCCGCATTCTTTTTTGCCCCTCAATCCGAGACCGGATTTTCCTCTGTTGATCCGAGGGCCGCGAAAAAGTGCGAGACAGCATGTCAAAACAGCACAGCTAACTTGGGATTTTTGTGGCGTTGTGCAACGCTATATGGCGTTGTGCAACGCTATATGGCGTTGTGCAACGCTATATGGCGTTGCACGATGGTACTCAGGAAAATTTCCAAGTTTTTAACTGTAGCGTTGTACAACTCTACTGAGCGTTGTACAACGTTGTGACTCAGCGTTGCCTAACTCTACAGTAGCGTTGTACAACTCTACTGAGCGTTGTACAACAAGTAGGATTTTAGAATTTAGAAATTTTAATTTCTAGAGAATGTTCAGATTAGTGGGAGTGATCAGTTTTGGTCATAAGGAAACTCCCTTTGACACATAATTGGATGATATTTATAAAGGATTAACGAATATTGAAAATCCAATTATTGACATTCTATAACCGACGTATAAATTTAGATCAAGTTGAGCATTAAGATTCAACATTAAGGTGATCTAATGATGTAATAAAGGTTGGTTAATCCTAGTAGTGATAATATAGTTTATTTAAAAGACTCTTATGAAGATATCTATGTTGAGTATAATCCTATTGCATTTTTTGAAGTGATGACTTGCAATTAATCCATGTAAAGGTTAATGCCATGTAAGATGAATTAGAATCAGTGATGTAGCAAAGTCTGGAATCAAGTTACCTTATGGTTTAAATCTATTGGTTGTAGTGGATTTACTATATCAATAAGGATTCATAGGTAACATCGTGTGACACAAGATCGGACTTGTCATCAAATAATTCATTTACGAGAAGGAATTGACTACGTGAAAGTTTCTTTCATGTATGAAGAAAATTCACTTCGTGTAATTTGGCATTAGTAACTCATCCGGTTTCGAGTTATATCAAATGGATGCAAGGGGTTGCACTTTCATTAGAGGTAGTAAGCATTTAGTTAGCAAGCTAAGAAAATCCATATAAGAATAAAACAAATATTTCACAAATGGTATTTGGAGTTCTATGAGGTATTTCTTCATATGGTTTAGAAGAAAATTATCATGAACTAGTACGTATACCAGGATCAGTGGGAGCATAATTTATTTTCTTATTTTATATGGATGGTATTCTACTTGCAATTAGTGATAAATGACTATTTTATGAGGTGATACACTTACTTTCTAATATATTGATATCAGGATATGGGTAAAGCCTTGTTTGTTATAGGCATAATGATCCATAGAGATATGAGCCAAGTTATTCTTGATCTATTTTGTCAAGCATATATCAATAAGGTATTAAAAAGATTCCGGATGGAAAAGTATTCACCAAGTCCAGCACATGTTCAAGGTGAAAAGATTCAGTTTGAATTGATATCCTCAGAACAACTCAGAAAAGGAACAAGTAGTGAATATTCCAAAGTTTTGGCAATTTGAAAGCATAAAGTATGTTCAGGTTTGTGCACAATAACTAACATAGCTTTTTGCCATTTGGAATACTTGAACTGATATCATAATAATAAGCGAAATAGACCACAGTTAAATGCTAAGAAAGTAATGATATATCTTTAAGGTACTAAAGATAATGTGCTTATGTCTCAACAAACTGTCACGTTGAAGGTATTTGGATACACAAACTGGCTGTGTCGATTTTATAAATCGAATTAAGGTTACATGTAAGCCAGTAGGACTGTGTCATCCAGAAGTGTTTAGTAGACATTATTTATTACTTCAGCATAATGTGTAGTTTGTTGAGTGTTTTGAGACCGCCTCCCATGGTGGTTGAAGAGTTTTGTTTTGAGGCTTAGAATCACGGATTCTATATCTAAGCCATTAAGGATTCTGTGTGATGATTCTATTGCGGTCTTTCAAGCCCAGAAAGATAAAGGTAAAAATTGAGGTTAATATATCGACATTAGGCATATGGTTTTGAAAGAGCATTAAGGAGAATCAAGTGGTCATTTATTTGTATTCACACAGAATAGACGCTGACCGATCTTTGAATATATACTGCAGGTAAAGGAATTCAAAGATCATGTAGCGAAATGTAGGAGTTGGTCCTATGAATTAAATTGATCGTACGATTGTAAACAAACTCTTCATAAAGGTATAGATGTTTTTCTCATGTTGATTGTGCGCACATATATGGTATATATATTTGATCATGTGATGAGAATTACATCATAAAGTTAGACCGAGAATAAACGTTGGGTTTATTCATAAAGAAATTACAGATAATCACATAAAGGGTTGAATTGAGAGTTTCAAAGTACATTTGTAATACATGGAAAGTAATATTTGCATTTACTAATTGCCACAGCATTAGTAACGATAAGAAGACTTACTGCCATGATTCGTGTATTTTGTCACTATCATTCAGCATAAGGTAAGCATGGAGGATTATTGTTTAATATGGTGGAGGCTGAGATCAAGTGGGAGAATGTAAGTTCTACCAGCCTTTCTAGCGGGGTCGTCAGGATTCCTGACGGGTCGCCAGGACGGAGACAGACATCTGGTCTGAACATGTGATCTCAGCACCTTTTTGGATTCCACCGACCCTGAGGCGCCTCCTGAGTGATTCTGTCATGTTTTAATCCCTGTTCTGATGGAGAACACTATGCTTTTGACATCCTATCACTCTACACACCAAAATAGAGAGGAAGATAGAGATTTGAGGGAGACGTGGTCTAGTCCGACATCCCGGAAGCACGCCATCACTGTAAGGGAGGCCGATCAGACTAGTAGTGCCCTCTTTTCTGCAGGGACTGGTGGTCATGGAGTGTTTGACAACTGGAAGTTCTCTCTCGGTAGAAGCGACTCATCTACAACACCCAAGAACAAGCAATGGCTGAAGATAACCCTGGATCTTGATTATTTCCGCATTAAGATCCTAGAAACACTTACATATCCAATAAACATAAATATGAATCTAAAATGCAAAGGTTTGTTATCCACCACATTAAATTGCCTTAGGCTTCAGTTGTCAATAAAAAAAAACGATAAAAAGAACTACTTTTTAAATAATGCACATTAATAAATAATGTTGCAACATATATATATGACCTCTATGCATCCGTTGGAGGGGGCATAAGGTCCCCTAGAAATGTGTGTATTTCATTGCAACAAAACAACTACGTTTTCCCTTTAAAATCCCCTAGGATTGCAAAACGGCCACTAAATTTTTGAGTAACAATACGTGACAAATTATGTCAATTTTATGAGTCCTCTCAGAGCATCAAAGGAAATCTAATGTTGACACTCGACCGCTAGAAATTAGACAAACAAGTGAGACAGAGACAACATATACCAGATAACATGTTTCAAAAGAGCATCTTTAATTGAATGTACCAATCCGGTACCCAGTTGAACATAGCAATCAATTCAGGTCTGGTTCAGAGTTCGACTTCTCAATAAAAAAAACGACTAAAAAAAAAAGGTTTTTGTTCTAGGCACGGATAGAATTTGATGTGCACAAATAGGAATTTCGCAATATTATCCCAACATTCTTATTTCGAGAATGTTTGTCCGTGACATTAACCTGATGATTAGCTTACATCAAACATTGCATAAAATTGAATTAAAAATATTACATGGAATTCATTTTATTTTTCTTCATTAAAGGTTTGGTTTTGACTAATTAGATTTTTTCAATTTTGAAAATTAATCCAGCAAGTTTTGAGGAAAGTTTGTTTATCTTAATATTACTTCCAAGGAGTCCTTTGGAATTGGACCACCTTAACTGTAGAGTACAGATCTATGCATGCATGATTAATTTCTTAATTTTGTTTTCTTTTACCTACGGGTTTTAATAAAAGAAAATTGTTTTCTTTTGTCTTTAATTTTATCTTGTCTAACTACGTACGTGCATACAAGTCATCAGCTTTACTAAACCTCAACCCTTTTCCACACTTATAATATCTAAACTGATATATTTTTAAATTTATTCAACTCTCACAATAATATCTATGTAATAACTACTTAACTAGCTAGCTATGTAATAACTACGCGGCTGCCTAGCTTATAATGTGTGGCTTTATATATATAATCTACCAATATATAAGCTATATATACCCATATCTTCTCTTTTTTACAAAATCTATATATTGAACTTGGTCACCTATCATGTGTATTTACTTTTGTTGCTTTAAGTTACATCACTTTGTTGAATTAATTATTGGTCTAAATTAGAATAACATGGTCATTCTAACTAGATAGACAGGATTTTGAAACATCGTGTACAGACACTCTCAAATGTTTGTCCATTGGCATGACTCACACAAAATTCCATTTCTTGAGAATGATTAGGCGGACAAATATTTGAAAGGTGCCAAAGGTGAATGTATTTTCTTGAGAAAAGAGAGATCAAAAAGACAAAACAAAACAAAAGGTGGTGGTGAGCCTTTAACAATTGTCAGAGACCAACCTATATCGAATGATGATAGCGGAGAGTGTTTGCTTAATTGCTTGTGTGTTCCATTATGTTCATTTTGTTATTTTAATTATTTGTAATTTATTTTCCAAAAATCTGAGTTTTTTCCGTTTCTTTCTAGTGGACCTGTGGTTAGTCTGTAATGGCCAAGTCTTATGGGTGCTTTTCATGCTCTGTGATCTAGACTAATAATGGCCGAATTGCTTTTACACAGAAATTATAGCTATTGTCCCCCTAATTATGATCTCAAATATAAAAAAAAAACCAAAGGAAAAAAATGTAAGAAATGTTCTAAGAAATAACCACACAAAAAAAAGAAAAAACGAATTCTCATGGCTTACATAGTGTCTTTTTTTATTGGGAATTCAATTGAGCTTAGCTTGTTTATTTAGTTAGATCACTATTAAGGCAGAAAAAAAAGTATTTGTCTATTTGATGCCTCTTATGTACTCTCTATATTTCACCAATTGCAAATGCTTGTGAATATACTTCTCTTTATTCCCAATTTGTTAAAAATATTTCTCATGGGTTTCTGATCCAATGGCAATTTCCTTGAGAGAAAACAAGGTGAATGGTAAAAATAATATATATGGTGACATATATACAAGTATGTAACTAACAACTGAGCCAACACTTTAGCTAAATGTGTTTGGATAGGTGTGGGAAGAAAGGAAGAAGGAAAGAAGTATTGGGAAGTGTGTAATTTTGTGAAGAGTTTGAATTGTTTATAATTTTTTTCTTCTTCTTTCTTCTTCTTCTTCTTTCTTCCAACGGTCCAAATGCACACAAAGTTCTGTATTTACTTCCTTCACTGCTTCATTGTCTTGAGTTGGTGTTGTGTGTAATTGGTGTGCAAATTAATGTTTTGATTAAGGGGCAATGATTGAATGGTGGGATGTATGGGTGTCAAACGTTAACAACGGAAGCGGAACAGGGTGTTTCGTTTTCTGTTCCATTCCAGCACACGGAAATAAAATCCATTCTGTTTTCGTTCTGTTTCGTAAAATATTAACGTGGAGTTAGCCGTTCCGTTCCTTATGTTTCACTGATTTCAGTCTATTTTTCATTGATTTCAGTTATTTTTCGATAGAACGGAACATTAACGTGCTGTACCACCTGTTCTGTTTCCATTCCGTCTCTGAAAACGTAACATATTTATCATTCCGTTTTTGTTCCGTTTCGGACGGAACGGAACGGAAATGACTGAAACGGCAGAATATTGACACCGCTCACTGGGATGTGTGGGTATGGACCCACACGTGTCGATCGGCCATGTGGTGGTGACAGGATAGATGCCTCAGACAATGACCCTCCATCGGATTTTCTCCTGCCATAACAGGAGTTCCAGAGTCTGTCCGGTGCATGGAGATTAATTTAACGGGTCACGGCAATTAATTTAATGTTTTTAGGCAAAATCTGAAGTTGACCAATATTTAAATTTCAACAAAAACGGAGCACAAACAGGACTGAAAAGTTAATGTAAGTGAAAGAACTTGTCTATAGCATAATATTCCTTACTTTTATTATTTAGTTAACAAGACTCCAAATGTAAGTCTACAGATTTGTAATAAAAAAATACAAATATAAAAATTAGTTCCCTAGCAATATATGCTTCACGGACATTTCATGGTATAAAAAGAAGGATGAAATGATATCAAGAAAGACTAATTGAGAAGTCATATAATGAATTTGTCAGTGACATCATAGATTGTGTCAGATAAAAACAAATCAATTCGTGACTAATATCAAACTTTTGCTTCTTTTTTCTTTTCTTTTTTTTTTCGTTTTCATATAGCCTAACTTATTATGTTTAATTACATTACACCCATGTACAATGCGCATGTGACAAAAGAAACAGTGCAATATAAGTTGGATTTTCTGCTGTTGTTCTTTTTCAGCCAAGACAGTATGGGTTAAAATTAGTGGATTCTAGGGGGGAAGGAATGAAAAGCGGACAAGCGGTACATTATTTCAAATTTTCTTGTGCTTATGTAATAGCCATAATTGTGCAAGTTTTATTCGTAAAAATAAATAAATAAAACCCATCACTTATAGCCTTTGGAGCTCCTATATTAGTACATTCCATTTTTTTTTTTGTTAGAAAAAAGCTATGTTACCCCATATTCGGCAAAAATATCCGATACGGAAACACATGTGATACGTACCGAATACGCCACATGGCGATTCGAACTTCAAACTGTTAAATTTTTTTAAATAAGAATGTACGTTTTGGACATATGACTACAATCTGAAAAGCTCGTGACGAGATATATTGCATTTATCAAGGTTTACCCATAACAACTATTTTTGGAGCAAAAAAAATGCTATATAAATCTCCGGAATACAATTTTAAAGTTTTCAAATCTAAAATTTATATAAAAACTATCATAATTTGTTTGTAATCTTTACAAATTATTTACTACATAGTATACAAGTTATTAAAAAATATTATAAAATATATAAATTACAAAAATATATATTTCTAATAAAATAAATTACAATATATATAATTTACAAAAATATATTCTTTTAGTTATTTTATATATATTGTCATAAGTTTTTTTTTAAAATAACGGATCTTCACACCGGCACCATATCTAATATGATGCCCGCACTCGCAACCATGCGATATATGAAAAAAGAAACATTTAAAAAAAAATGATAACACATGAAACGAAATTCATGATACGAATTGTTTGTTGTGATAGTTACTAACCGATCGATATAGGTCATGAGGTACAATATAGTTGGTCGGCGTTGCCTAGTTGGCCAATTGGCTCATAAAATTGATCATGTTTGATTCTTGTGCCACCTTCTAGTATTTATTTATTTATGCTCTTAATGTTTTTTTTGGGTATATATATATATATATATATATATATATATATACTTGTTTTCTGAAATTAAAGTACACAAATGAGCACACTTTTTATTTTTTGTTGCAATAAGAAATTTGGATTTGGGTCATCTGGTAACTCTTTTTGCTGTGTCCTTGAAGTTTATCCATTCTTGCAAGTTGCAACTAAAAAAAATAAATCATCTGATTGCTACTCTCATCGATATTTGTCGAACAAGATACGAGCTACTTATGTTATATGTTTGTCAAATATGCACCACAAAGAAAAACCATTAATCAAGGATGTTAAAATGAAATCCGTAACGAAAGTTACAATAATACCCCCATCGTAGGAAAAAGGAGCCAGAAATTTTTGTAATAAGAACAAGCATTATATCAATATTTTAACATTAATATAATAATTATATAAAAATCATTAAATAATGACTACTGAGTCAATAGTGAAAAGGTTTCTTTTATACATTATGAAGGATTACAAATAAATTTTCTTAGAAAAAATCTATTTGTTACACATGTACACTTAATGAAAATATTAGGGACGTTTTTTCAAGAACTAATTTTTCAGCCATTTGAGTTTTGTTGTTGTTCAATTCTATCCAACCGTTCATAATTTTAAAGGAACAATATTTTTTTATTGAAAAGAATTCATATATAGATTTTTTTTTTTATTGTTTTGGAGAGGCTAGATGTCACACCCCGTATCCGAGATACGAGGCGTGAGGTGAGATAGTATCTGATCATCCATCCGACGGCTCGTCAACCTACGTCACAACATAAATAAAAGCAAAACGGAGTCATCTACAAAACCGAGTAACCAGTTATTTAACGACACAGCTTCTTTATAAATAATTTATATAACAAATATCAAACGGTCAGATTAATCCGCACATCAATAACAATAAAATAAACGTATTCACAGAAATCAACAGATCTAGGTTTTCTCAAATCACTTTCACACTAGTGCGAATCCCTCTCTAGGTGATTCCGCTTCACATTCCATATCACTTTTTCATTTCAAATCAAGTCATATCAGAGACCCATTGACTGGTAAAATACATCAGTCACAATTCGTATATATCAATTCAATCAAATAAACAAACGATATTTAAATCAATCAATACAAAAATTAAATTATAGAGAAGTCTGATTATCTGACTAGCGATTATGAGTAAAGTTGCAAAGATATCTCGATATGACTATAACATAGAATTCGGATTTCAATCGGGCGATTTAAATAATCCATTTGCTTTTCTTTCAAACCAAGAGTATAAGAGGAGCAACGATGGTGTATTATCGGGAATGCTTGAATGAAAAAGTACAACTCATGGAATTTGGTGAGACATCTCATTTAAAAGAAAGGATTAATATGGTTACAAAAATACGGTTATTAAAATAGAAAGTAGCTCTTGTATGCAAGGGTGCATGGGCTCCAAGCCGGATAAATCAAGTAATTAGATATAACCGTTACAATTACGGTTGCAAGAGAACAAAAAAAAAAAAAAAACAAAATGACTCGGACACGTTTATTTCTCTAAATTTCAATCGTATACAACTAATGATATAATTTTAGATATAAAAAAAAAAGATAAGAAGGCCCTTTGTAAATATAAAGAAATAACAAAATTTAATTAGTGAAGGCAGATGGATCTTTGGGTTGCGAGCCAAATTAATTCCAAAATTAGATATTAATATGATTTAGAAATACATTGAAAAGACACGAATAAATGGGCCACAACATAATATTAATGGTTCCAATTAATTAGTAAATACTAAATACTTAATACGTATAAAAATTTTGGGGTGTTACACTAGACCGAAGTTCTCTGGTGAATATATAGAAAAATTGTTATGACGCAGAATCTGCTAAAATATAATATAGCCATGTATTATTTAAGGGGGCGTTTGGATCGCTTAGGAATTGGGAAAATTGGAGGAATTTGTTATTTCTAGACATAAATTTATTGGAAAGTATGTAGCTTTATGTAGAATTTGGATTGTTTATATTAAAATTTATGTCCGGAATTGCTTATTTCCGGAATTTGGGACGTATCCAAACTGACCCCTAATTTTAAAAAATAGGACATTGTCTCAATTATCTGTTGGCGTGTCCATCGTAGTTTAGCATTTGCAACTTGTCGTCCCAATTCATTTTTTTTAGCGATCAAGTACGGAATTTTTTGTTTGACTGAAATGTTTCGCGATGATTGGAGACTGAATGAGTTGGTAGGTGTTGGGATCTGCGAATTAGATACCTTTTAAACCAATATGCATGAAGCAATTTGTATCTGCTTTCGTTTAGATTAATTCAAAATCAGTTCTCCGCAATTCAGAAGCTATTGATACGTACTACTTCGAATTATGTAAAATAACAATGGTTCAACAATGCGTCGGTGATATTTAATTGTTTTAATATCCAAAATAAGTGTTATAAAATCATTCTAGATGGAGAAGAGTATAATTAACCAGTTCTAACGTTATAAAAAAGATTCTATTATTGAAACATTTTGTACATGCTTTTTTAAAAAGATAAATTAGAGATCAAGCCTTCAGCCTTGTAACTTATTTTTAAATTAAATGTCTATAAAAGACTCGGTTGAGTTTCAAACTTGTAACATCTCACTTAAAATTCATTACTCTTTATCACTAGATCAAAACCAACTCTCTTTATACTCACTATTTGTTTCTACCATAATACATACGTACTACAAAAGATCATTATTTGAAAATAATATCATTTCCATTGCAACTTCACTTGTCAAATGCAAAATTTGTTAATAAGATACTCAGGCTTTGATCAAAATAATTTATATATGAGATTTCATTTTATTACAATTGATATTTTAGAATTTCATTGGATCTAATAACATAGAAATTTCAATTAAATGAAATCAAATTCACTTATTTTGATCGAAAATTTTCAATTAACATGAGAATTCTATGGAATTTCACGGAAAAGAGAACTCATTTTAATCAATGTATTCGCCAGATATAAGCGTAATGTTTTCTGAGCAAAAGTGGCACATTCTTAATTAAGACCATTGAGTGAAATAAAAATTTTCAAAATTTGTATCTTTCAGAAGATTGACAAAAGAGGAGTCAATTGCATGCAGTTAATTAAGACTGTGTAATCATGAGTTAATTAGACAATATTCCAATTTCACAAATGAAGGGCTTATGTCGTAGTTGAATTGTTAATTATAAATATACAAACTACAAAGTAACAATTGGAATGAGCAGTTGGGTTTGATGTAAGCGCTGTATTATTTGAATATAAAAAATAGTATACAATCACTTATTTTATAATCGAACTCATTGTCTGACAACTCAAATAAATAAGACTAGTTGCTAGCCTCACTTCAGGGACTTGCAATAAATCGATACACTGTTACTCTGTTAGGGATGCCGACTTAATTGGTAGATGAATCTTGGGCAAAAAATCCTGTTCGAAAAAAATTTCTAAGTGATATAAAAATTCTATTACACTTTTTTTTAAGAAAAATAGAGGTCAAGCCTCTATCTTAGATATAATAAAAAGATTTAAGTTTTGCAATATTAGCAAGAAGCTAATAATAAAAATAAAATAAAATAAAATAAAGAGCAGTAACAAAAACAGAAACTCTAAAGAGGAGGAGAAAGAAGAAAAGGAGAAAAAAAGAAGAAAATAGAAAGAATGAAGTAAAAAGGAGAAAAGAACTATCTTTTAAAGAAATTCCACTCTAGAAGTATTTCCTGAAGCAAATCTGACGGCTGCTTGGAGACATCTCCAAAGGTCCTGGCGCACTTTTCTCTCCGAATTACAAAGTAGGTAATTGTAAATAGGTCTTTGACAGTATCTTTAATTACAACATTATGAAGCAAGGCGCGCTGTATGTAGAAGAGGAAAGACATAAAAAAAAAAAATCAGAAGTGGCTGAGATATATAACATCTGGTAAGGAGAGTAACAAGCCTCTCAAAGTTGTAAAAAAATTACAAGAATTGAAGAGATGAGATACTGTTTCACAGTCAAGACCACATAAGATGCACCTATTTGGCATACTCCATCCCCTCCTTTGCAAATTATCTAAAGTAGCAATCTTGTTTTGAAACATTAGCCAAAGAAAAATCCTGAACCTTGGTGGAATTTTAAAATTCCAGATTTTGGAAAGAGAAGAAGTATGGCAGGGATGAGAAGTGATGAGTTTGTAAAGGGAGCTAGTGGAGAATAAACCTGAGCTATCCAACTTCCAAACAATTACATCTAGGCCAGAAGTTGACAAGCAAAAGAGCAGTGGCACGATGGAATATAGAAGAGAGCTCAATTGCAGCTCAGCAATCAAGGAGGTGGATAACAAAGGAGAGAAGAGATAATGTAAATCATGAAGACTAGAGCAGAATTGCCGCAAGGAAAGAAACTTATCCAGGGCAAAAGAGAAAAGTTCATGATAAGAAAATTGTAGTATCTGTGATGACCAATTGTGCTGCCAGAACAAGGTATTTTTTCCCATCAGAAGGAAGAAGAGCAAGACGCACATTAAAAAGATGCATCAAGGACTTGAGATTACTTGTGAACTTGCTTTGCAGAGGGAAAGGAGAGAGAGAAGAATTCTGTAAAGTAAGAGCCAATGGTCTCCATAAAGAATAGGAAGTAGAAGACCAATTCCAAAGCCATTTTGCTAGCAAAGCTGAATTGAAAGCTTTTAAATCCAAAATACCAATTCCTCCAATTTGCTTTGGCTTTGTGATACAGTTCCAGGAGACCATAACCAACTTCCTTTTATCCGTATTTACTCCATGCCATAAAAAATTCCTTCTCAAGGAATCTAATCTTTTAATTACCAAGGTGGGCAACTTGAAAATAGTCATGAAGTAGGTAGGAAGGTGTTAGGAAGTTGCCCAATTTTAATTTTAGACTAATTACTAACTAATTAATCCAATTAAACAAAGAGCAAGAGATCTAGTACAAAGCTATTCGACACAAAGAGAGAAAGGGGTGGAATCTTGTACCTCCCGCGAAATCGTATTCGCGGGGCTCGATCCTTCGGCATGGGAATCGATGGGGTGCTCTCCTTCGCCTCCTAATCGCGCGCCTCGAGTCCACCAAGGAATCTAACCATTCTCATAGTTCCTATGCTAGTAGGAACTAGAGGAATACTCATCCCTTTACTATTCTTGAACTAATTTTAGGAATAGCTATTCTCAACACATGAGACCTATTAATAATCAATGGAAGAGAGCAAAAAATGGAATAGAGAAAACCAATTTTCCCTCTTTGAAGGTGGCGGCTAGAGAAGGAGGCAAGAGGAGGAGAGAGAACTAGGGTTGGAAGGCACCAACTAGTGGTCCTTATATAGAGATCAAGTCCAACCTTCTCACTTCCAAAATTACCACCATGCCACTCTATGGCCGGCCAAATAAAAGGCCTAAATTGGGCCTTTTCCATATTTTAATTATTCTCTATTAAGCCTATTATATCAATTATATAATGGGCCTTTCCAATTGATTATTATTTCGGCTCACAACGGCTAATTAAATTAAGCCTATTTATTCAATATAATTCCTACAATTATATTAAATATTGTTGAGCATAATTAATTATCAACTCAATGATAATTACTTTGGGGATAAGCATATGTATTAAATTAATTTCTATATGATCCTTTTGATGTAATTAATTATAACGGTTTGCAACGGTATATAATTAATTAATCAACTCATCATATTTTTTTTGCATTCTCCAATGCAAACAAATCAATTAATACACTGTATGGTTAAAGTCCTATTTGTGTGACCCTTTGAGGATTTATGCTATGTTGGACATGGAATTAAATCGCTATTTAAATCCAATAATCATAAGCGGTATCTAGCAACACGTTATGATTCCCAATTCACATAAATAGTGTACTGCTACAATATTTCAATCCTGCATAAGAGAATAAATGTATTTCCCTATTTTGATTCTTATGTCACACGATATCATCATATAATCCAAGATAGGAATGTGTCATTCTTGCAGATTATACGTTTCTTGATCTAGAGATAATTGTATAAAGTTGCATGCAAACAATCTATCTCCATCAAGGGGCCCAAACAGATATCGTCACTCACTAAGTGAATTAATGAGGGACATACGGTTTTCTTGATGATTAACTTTTCCCCGCACAATTCAAGAGAACATAAATAAAGTCCGTATAGCAGCCCTTATCGGGAATCAGCGGTAGACAGTATTTATTGAACCTATCCTCATGTGGAAAAGATAAACATCTCAAACTTAGAACCAAAATCACAACGAAATAAACAATGACACATAACACAATCCATATGTTTATTTCGATGGGTCAAGTCATGTGCTATGTTCCATAACATACACATATGCAACTAAGTTGGTAACTCTTTACCTATGATTAGTAGAACTTAATCATCACTTAACTTGCATACTAATCTTTTATGATAATTAATGTTCCTTGTTAATTATCAAGATTATGGACCGTTTAGATTTATTATTGTCATTCTAAAGAATGATCAACAGAGATCTACAATTCAGATCCTCAACCTGAATGATCTGTCAATAATAAACCTAGGAACAGATGATAAAATCTCATCCAAAACATAAACTAATAATTAAGTCATTAAATTATTGACTTCTAGGACATAACTCTAACAATCTCCCACTTGGCCTAGAGTCAATCAGTAGTGACTTCTAGCCAACGAAGAATTGAGAACAATGTCATATATCTACATATATACATGTCTCGGACCTCAAAATAAATAATACGCTTATAGCTAGTTACTCATACGTCCACCACGTATGGATGCATAACTGCATCTCGTATACTGCTCAAGGTAGAGGTCGTGCTAGAGTGTTCGCTGTGTTCGCGAACCTATCCAAAAATTGTTTGACTATATATATATATATACTCCTATATATATTCTTGATCACCATCATATGATATCAAGTGATATCGTTATAGATCATATTTGAATCTCCAATGTAACATTGGGCTCTTAGGAGTAAGTTATGGTTCGAGATGCTTAGAACCATAATAACTCAACTAAGAAATCGATCCGAAATAAACTTCTTTTATTGCTTCACAAGTTGCTATGTATTTTGCTTTGGTGACGGAAACGGTTGTAATATTCCATTTAGAACACCTTCTAAATTTACAACACCACCTTTTAGCAAAATACGTAGTTCAACTGTGATTATATCAATCTTTCGAAAAACTAGCATTAGTGTAATTAACTTACACTAGCTCTCTTTCATCTTAAGAGATGAAACATTATATCATTCTTTCTCATAAGGTACTCGATGATATCCTTGACTATCGTCCTAATGTGTCTCTCTTGTATCCATTCGACAACTGTTTGTCATATCTTTTGGATACTACACATTGGGGCATATGCATAAATATGGCGTACACAATGAAACTCATAATGAAGGAATGCTTGAACTATTTCATGCACTTTCTCGAATCGAGTTGCAATAGACCGAGTTAAAACACTCAAGTCATGCCATGTGACGTATAGTTAGACATCCTTTCTTGGAGTGTAACTTTCGTGTTTCTAGAACACTTCGTCAATATATGCATATTTGCTCAAACCTAACATCCATCATAATCTATCTTTATAGATTTTGTTTCCTAGGATTAGGTGATTTCGCCCAAGTTCTCATTTGAGAAAGCATTCTCCAAAGAGATCTCGACAATATTCATTTTCTTAATGTTAATGTTATTCCCAATTTAATGAATTGTTATCTTGAACAATACAAGTAATACAATTATGCTCCCACTGAATATCTTGTTTATACAAGATACTTTTGACGAAGTTCAACTCCTTGACTTCCTTGTCAAAACTTTTATTCCAATCTCCACAACACTTGCTTTAATCCATTTATGGATCCTTGAAGCATGCGTATGTTTTTAGCAATACATAAAACCTCGATTTGCGTCAAATGCACAACATCATCCTTCATTCATACGAAGAAGGCGGTTTTATGTGTTTTTCCATATATCAATATATATGAAATACAACTATTGCTAGAATGATCTTTATTGACTTTTACATAGCCACAAGCAAGAGGTTGTGCTTTGTACGTAGTCAACTAGTCATCGACTTAGACATAGCTACAAGCGAGTAGCCGCGCTTTGTACATAGTCGATTTGTTATCCATGTCGATCTTTCCTTTTGAAGATCTAAAACGTTCTTGATGGATTGCTCCTTCATGAACGTCAACCAAGGTCTATACCTTGTTGTTATACATGGATTTATTTAAAGATCATATGGATTCAAACCATATATGTGGAATCGGATCGTTCCATCGTTTTTCTTGTTTATCAACGGATTCTCATATGCTAAGTTTGAGAATGTCGTGAAGCCAATGCACCAAACGGCTTAGGCAATCAACTCTCGTTGATCTTTTGTAGGACTGGTACTTGAGGTTCATGAACTACTTCCACAATGAATTGTTGAACGAGTTCTTGACTCCTCATATATTCCATGAGTTTCTCGAATCATCATCAACTCGTGATATGGTTGAGTCCTCATTGGAAGGAGCGTACTATTAAACTTCTTTTCAAAACAACTTGTGAATGAAGTTCCGCTCAACTCCCACTAAGCACCATGTATGGAGTGACAAGTTTCCCATAAGAGTACTTCTTATAGTGACGCATAAACTCCTTTAATGCTCACTTTACTCCCACTACTTCTTCTTGAGAATTTCAATTCATCAAGACTACATTATGATTAGCAACAACTACTTTGTTCTTATCATATTCGTGGAAGTAGTGCCTTTTAATATAAAGCATCCTACAAATATATAGTGTCTTATTTGGTTTAAGCTTACAAGTCCACAATACTTGAAATAAGCTTCTCAACACCAAATCTCGAGAAGTATTATACTTAGAGATCAAAATCTCGTAAGAAACCTTCCTCAATAGACTTTGATGGAACACCATTCAGTGTAAACAATATTGTCCTCAAACATAATTCCCTAATACGAGTCGAATAAGTCAATTTGATTTATTATCGATCGAACTATACAAAATATTGTTCGATACCTCCATTCTTGGACACATTATTCCATAATGTTCCTCATGGAGTGAGTTATGAAACTATTTTCATACTCTTTAGATAATACTTCAAATCATATGACTTAACTACTTATTTGCCACGATTAATTGTAAGACTTTTCTTTTTTCCTTGAACGGTCTTTTTAACTTCACACTTGAACTCCTTTGAACTAGTCAAAAGGTTCATACTCATACCTTATCAAATAGATATGTTAATATCTACAATGATCGTTGGTTAAGTAGTAAAGTATCAACAACCTTTCATTGCACAAGTACTTATTGGTCTTTATACATCGATATGTATAAGTCCTAATCAAGTCACTTGTCCTTAAACCTTTGTAGGTTAAAGGCGCTTTTGTCATTTAACAAACATGATTCGCATATCAATCGATTTGAAATCGAATTGAATTTCGAGCTCTACGTTACGTAGACTCTCATAATGCGATTCTCGTTTATATATGTGACTAAGCGGTTATATATAACATGAAAGTCAAATACTTTATGTCAAGTCTTACGCATCCTATTTGTCATTCATAACTTGTTTATCTATTTCAAGCAAATTCCATCAAGATGCATGAAATCATATAAACAAATTCATAATAAAAGAACTTGTCTTTTATTAAACATAGTTATCCATCATCAAATATGAAATGGAGACGCTATGAGAGGTTTTAGAATTAAGGTATGCAACCTTCAATTCCTAAACAAACTCTTAATAAAGATAACTCTACGTATTCAATGGTAATGACTTAAATGAATAAGTCATCTCCTATACGGAGTTTCTTTATATCTCTCGAACATTCTCTTATTCTTCATTGCCAACACATTTCGTTAAATGCGAGCATATGAACTAGTATCAAGTTACTAGTGTAAATTAGAGATAGTGAGATAGTTTGAACGACAAATACACTTTAGGATTAGAATATTTCTAATCGTCACAATCATGGTATTTCGGACAACCTTTCAAATGCCTCCCATAAACGGCAAATGAAACATCTCATGTGACACATGGTCATCAATGAGAGTCTCGAAATTTCAACTCATACATTGGTGAAGTATTTCTTGAATACTTAACCAATTACCTTTTTCACCAACAAGTGTGCGTAAAAGGTAACGTTATATCCTTCATAATTCCAAAGAGATCGTATGACAATATCAACAATCCTTGATATCGGAGATTAATATCTCTAGTCATCAATTAGCTACTTCAATCTTTCGATTTGTAAGCTAATGAAACATTCATATAACTTCTTTTAAAAGAATAATCTCTTGGTCAACTCATATTCTTTATACTCAATCATAAATGATGGAGTTAATATCTACTTTCTCTAAGAACACTTTCTTGAGTAAGCGGATGAGAACGTACGAGTTACTTTTAGTCCATATGAATTCGCTAATTCAAAGGTCTAGAAATTTCAAATGAGGATATTAGCCATACGCTTTATTGAATGACTTTTCGCCAAAAGTCAATCAATCATCGCAATGCTACGTTTGGGTAGTTTGAGGAAAGTTTTGGGAATTGACATACTCAAATTTCTTTTCACTAAGATCGTGTCTTAGGAATCGGTATTACTTCTTTAAGTAACTACCTTTTAGAAACGAGTTTGTTCATTTTTCAAAGATTGATCGCAACAAAATTAACAATTTTAACATCTATAACAAAATCAATTTACGGTCATTTAGTTTATGCAATTGTTTTATTTATAACAAATAAAACTCCCACTACAATTATTTAATGTCCCTAATGTAGTAGGTTTTCCAAGATCCCTATTTTCGTTGAGATGGTGCTAGCGTCGGCGTGACACCAAAACAACTAGATAAGGTAGGTTCTCCAACCAATCATTCCATATGATTCTTGGTTTGTGAAATATCACATGTACATCCACAAACTTTGCCCCGATGTCCAATCCGATTAGAAAACATCGTTAAGTAACCTTTCTCTATTTGCTCCTAGTAAATCCGATTTACACCCCGACACGGATGATGGAACACGATGTCCCGCGTCGGCGAGAATGCATCAATGAACGATCATACACGTTAGAAGGGGATAGAGAGAAGGAGGGCGATTTAACTTAATCATGTTTTGTTTGGGACAATCAATTAAGTGACACTTGTTTGGTGGTCATGTAAGCATACACCCATACCTAGCCTATGACAATTCATAGCAATCACAAGCAATCACATATAAGCATCTCATAGTTGTGGGTTTGTATGGCTCCCGCTTGCATTAGTTTCGCCACATCGTCCATGGAGCAAAACTAATCTAATCCTTGTCCCTCCCACTAAATTCTATAAGGATCTAAATCCTATATAAAATAAAGGTGCAAAATACATGTGAAAACATCCTATTCCCTTCCTATCCTTAGGGGCATGCAAGCCTCACAAGTTACATCAAAAATTAATCAAAAATTAATTAATGGCACCAAAGGCCGCATTACAAACATTCACACATGCATTCATTTACAACCACAAGGCATTGAGTCTTGAGCCATACTAAACCCACTATCCACCTACAAAACAAAGTTAGCACATACAAGAACTTTGTTTCCAATTAACGATTTTCAAGCATCTTTGCGTATCGTTTGCTATGAGTAAATTCCGTGTACAAATCCTCAATTTTAAACAACCAAACTTGTTTAAATTCATTTAGAAAGTTCTTTCAACATCCCATAACAGAAAGGAGATCAAACAAGGAGTTTTCTAATTAAATTCAACTAGTTTGAATACTTAGAAAAACAGTAATTTACCAAAAAACGTAACTAATGGAATCCAACAAAAACAACAGTTTTCGGTCTCCAAAAATTCTCAAATAAATTACTTAAGCTCCTTATCATAATTGTGATTACCAGTAAAAATTTCAAGAAGAGATCTTAAACCATCTGGGAGAATCAAAAATGACAAATCTCTTACAAGTGCACGAAACACCGTTATGAGATTTTCAGTTTATCCTCTCAACCATTCGGTCTGTTAGACCACCTTCTATCCAGTTTTTATATATACAATATACATAGAAAAACTTGTTTAGACTACAGGCTATCCATTCATGAAAAGAAAACAACCAAGTTCAGTTCAATAATATTAAGTTACAGCCTAAACAATCAACAAATTCTGTACTGGAACAGACTGTCAATCGAAAGGTTTTAACCTAGTTGAAGGTCCAAACATCCACGAAAAATTACGAAATTAATTTTCCTGGAATCCTAACTCAAAATAGAACAACTCCATTTAAACAGAATTTTTAAAGGAGTTCTCAGTTGGTACAGTTTATTAGAACAATCGATTTGCTCAATAAACTGGATCTGACAAGATCTTCCTTTTCATACTTGAAAACCCACAAATTAATCCGAGTCATGCAACAATTTATACATGCTCAGAAAGAGCTTCAAGTACTCTTTATTTCTAGCCATAGAACACTGGTACTTATATTCAAAATATAAATCTTTCAAGCCATTCAAACAGGACAGTGCGAGCAGAAACTGGTTCTGCGCACTGTCGCCGTTTTATTCACAATAAATCTATACTAATTCATAAAAATGTGAATCCAACGCCAAAAGAATCAAAATCCAACGATCTACAACTTTCATGTAGATGGAAAAAACTTCCAGAGAACTTATCAAAGCGACAAACGCGAAACAACACAGAAAATACCATTTCCAGACAGCAAACAAACGCATCATCTCTACTAATCCGTTAATTAGCCAATTTCTCTTAATTAAGTGTCAAAATAGCTTAAGTACGACCAAGGCTCTGATACCACTGTTAGGAAGTTGCCCAATTTTAATTTTAGACTAATTACTAACTAATTAATCCAATTAAACAAAGAGCAAGAGATCTAGTACAAAGCTATTCGACACAAAGAGAGAAAGGGGTGGAATCTTGTACCTCCCGCGAAATCGTATTCGCGGGGCTCGATCCTTCGGCATGGGAATCGATGGGGTGCTCTCCTTCGCCTCCTAATCGCGCGCCTCGAGTCCACCAAGGAATCTAACCATTCTCATAGTTCCTATGCTAGTAGGAACTAGAGGAATACTCATCCCTTTACTATTCTTGAACTAATTTTAGGAATAGCTATTCTCAACACATGAGACCTATTAATAATCAATGGAAGAGAGCAAAAAATGGAATAGAGAAAACCAATTTTCCCTCTTTGAAGGTGGCGGCTAGAGAAGGAGGCAAGAGGAGGAGAGAGAACTAGGGTTGGAAGGCACCAACTAGTGGTCCTTATATAGAGATCAAGTCCAACCTTCTCACTTCCAAAATTACCACCATGCCACTCTATGGCCGGCCAAATAAAAGGCCTAAATTGGGCCTTTTCCATATTTTAATTATTCTCTATTAAGCCTATTATATCAATTATATAATGGGCCTTTCCAATTGATTATTATTTCGGCTCACAACGGCTAATTAAATTAAGCCTATTTATTCAATATAATTCCTACAATTATATTAAATATTGTTGAGCATAATTAATTATCAACTCAATGATAATTACTTTGGGGATAAGCATATGTATTAAATTAATTTCTATATGATCCTTTTGATGTAATTAATTATAACGGTTTGCAACGGTATATAATTAATTAATCAACTCATCATATTTTTTTTGCATTCTCCAATGCAAACAAATCAATTAATACACTGTATGGTTAAAGTCCTATTTGTGTGACCCTTTGAGGATTTATGCTATGTTGGACATGGAATTAAATCGCTATTTAAATCCAATAATCATAAGCGGTATCTAGCAACACGTTATGATTCCCAATTCACATAAATAGTGTACTGCTACAATATTTCAATCCTGCATAAGAGAATAAATGTATTTCCCTATTTTGATTCTTATGTCACACGATATCATCATATAATCCAAGATAGGAATGTGTCATTCTTGCAGATTATACGTTTCTTGATCTAGAGATAATTGTATAAAGTTGCATGCAAACAATCTATCTCCATCAAGGGGCCCAAACAGATATCGTCACTCACTAAGTGAATTAATGAGGGACATACGGTTTTCTTGATGATTAACTTTTCCCCGCACAATTCAAGAGAACATAAATAAAGTCCGTATAGCAGCCCTTATCGGGAATCAGCGGTAGACAGTATTTATTGAACCTATCCTCATGTGGAAAAGATAAACATCTCAAACTTAGAACCAAAATCACAACGAAATAAACAATGACACATAACACAATCCATATGTTTATTTCGATGGGTCAAGTCCTGTGCTATGTTCCATAACATACACATATGCAACTAAGTTGGTAACTCTTTACCTATGATTAGTAGAACTTAATCATCACTTAACTTGCATACTAATCTTTTATGATAATTAATGTTCCTTGTTAATTATCAAGATTATGGACCGTTTAGATTTATTATTGTCATTCTAAAGAATGATCAACAGAGATCTACAATTCAGATCCTCAACCTGAATGATCTGTCAATAATAAACCTAGGAACAGATGATAAAATCTCATCCAAAACATAAACTAATAATTAAGTCATTAAATTATTGACTTCTAGGACATAACTCTAACAGAAGGGAAGATAAGCAGGAGTTGATAAGCACAATTCTTCCTGCAATATATAGAAAGAAGAGGAGCTGACCAACCTTGTAACTTACTTCTGAACTTATTCAAGAGAGGTTGAAAATCATCTTTGACTAAAAGCTTGTCAGAAAATGATAATCCTAAGTAAGTCAAATGGAAAGTAGCTCTTCTGCAATTAAAGACATCAGCTAAAGACTGGAAAAGTGAGTCGCAGTAATGAAGTGCTAATAAATCTAACTTGGTTGTATTCAGAAGGAGGCCTGAAAAGGAACCAAAAACTTGGAGAACAATCTTCAAGAAAACAGCCTGTTGCAAAGTTGGCTTGATGAAGAACAATGCATCATCAGCATAAAATACTGCCGAAAATATATTTTGCAAAGGAACATGAATAGCACCCAAGCGATTTAACTTCGTCACCTATCTTGAGAGGAAGTCAAAAGCAAGAATAAAAAGGTAAGGAAAAAGTGCGTCCCCTTGGCGCACACCTCTTCTTAAAGTGATTTGCTTTCCAGCTACACCATTTAAAACAACTCTAGAGACCTCTTGAAGACCACAACCTGACACAACAGAAATAAAGCTCCGAGGAAAGCCTAAAGGAGTGAGAACTTTTTCTAAAAAAACTCCAATTAACAGTGTCAAAGGCTTTATGAATGTCTGCCTTAAAAACTGCTAGAGGAGTTTTGGATTTAGAACAGTGATGCACAATTTCCTGAGCATAAGCAAAGTTCTCAGTAATTGCTCTTCCTTGCATGAAACTAGTTTGATTTGCAGTAACCAAAGTAGCAAGAAAAGGGTTGAGCCTCTTTGTCAAAATTTTAGAGAAAATTCTCTAGATCGAGTGGATGATGCTGATTGGTCTAAAATCAACAGTAGAAAAGGGATTTTGAGTCTTCGGAATAAGAGCAATAATAAAAGAATTTAAAGAATGGAGAGAGTTGGAAAGTAAAGCTGCATTGAGGGTAGAAGCAATTTCTGGAGCTAATTCTTCTTTAAAAGCTTTGAAGAAATCACCAGTAAAACCATCAGGTCTTGGTGATTTGTTAGAAGGCCATTCTGAGATAGCTTCACAAACTTCAGATTCAGAGATTGAATCTTCTAAAGGAGAGAAGTCAAAATTGTGTACTTGAGAGTAAAGACAATCAAGTTCAAAACTAGAGCTTGAGTCAGGGGTAGTACCCATCAGAGAGCAGAAGAAATCAAATGAAGCTTGGCCTTTGGATTTCTGATCAGTAACAGTAGTTCCATCAACAAGTAGAGGTTGAATGTAATTTCTCCTCTTGTTACAGGTGGCTTTGGCATAAAAAAAGCAGTGTTTTGGCCCCCTTCTAATTTTCATTTGAAGGAAGACCTTTGCTTCCATACTGCCTCTTCAGTAGCAGCTATATCAGCAAATCTTCATTTTAACATGCATTTGAGAAGCTTCTCTAGATTAGTCAAAGGTCTTGACTCCATCACTCTGTCACATTTCAAGAGGAAAGACCTGATCAAAAGTGACTATTCTCTAGCTTTGGAAATTCTTCCTTTAGCCCAAGATTTAATTTCATTAGAAAGAAGAGACAACTTGTGATGAAACTGTTAAGGGGTAGTAGCAGCACCAAAGGAGAACAAAAAATTCAGAACAAAATCATGAAATTCTGGTAAATTAAGACAGAAATTCTCAAACCTGAAAAGGTTGGAGGGTCTTAACTTAGACTTCAAACAACAGAGAATTGGAGAGTGATCTGAAGAAGTGTTGGCAAGAGCTTCCTGAGTGGCAATTAGAAATTGCTGAGAGAAAGGCAAGTTTATGAAGAATCTGTCTAATCTCGCAAATGTAGGTGAATCTCTGTTGTTGGTCCAAGTAAAAGCTTTGTTGGAGAGATTCAAGTCAATCATATTAAGAGAAGAAATAGAATCAGCAAAGAATTGCATGTCTCTCCAGTTTCTGGATTACCTGTGGTTTCAAAGGTATCAAGCACAACGTTGAAGTCACCACAAAGGATCCAAGGTGTTGTATTGACCGGAGCAAAAAGATTTAAGTGAATTGCTTAAAGGTAGAGGCATCTTGATTAAATAGAAAATCAATAGAAAGAACGTGCCTTGTAGCAGCAGAAGAGATAGAAGAAGCAAAATTTAGATCCCAAGCAATCAGAATACCACCTTTTGTACCATCAGCATCCACAGTTAGATAAGAAGTCAATCTACTGCCACAAGCTTCTCTTACCAAACTGTCATTTCTTTAGAAGAACTGTTTACCTAGCAGCAATTTTTTTATCTTTCTCATTAAGACCTCTCACATTCCAACAAATAAATTTGAGCTTTGAATCCATAAAAAGAGAAGAGATATACAACACAGTAAGACAAAAGAAGAGAAGAAGAGGATAAATTCATTAAACCATAGAGGTAGTACAAAGACATGAAATCCATAAAAACTAGATAAACTTGTAGCATCAAGACAAAGATACAGACATAACTAAACAATTCCTGCCTTAGCAAAGTTCTCCTTAATGACATCAGTCATGTCAAACCCCGCATCATAAATGATGAGCTCTACTTGGGCCAAGGTTGGAGGATCATCACTATCAAGAAACTCAGCTAAGGTTTGAGCCACCATAGTCTTCTGCTTAGTAGCTGTGGCTGGATTGCAAGTAGCAAACTGAACTTGCTGAGCGTTTGCAATGGCATAGATGTAAGGACCTGAAAGCATTTTCTTGAGCCTTGGGCTCCTTCTAGGTTCAAGAATAGGAAGAGGAAGAGTGGCATCATCAGTTGCGGTTGCACTTAATGAAACTTCGAAGCCATGAGGAGCATCATCAATCATAGAGCTATTTGGTTGATCATCAGTTGAATGAAAAGAGATTTGCACAATAGCAATATCATCAGAACAGCCATTCGGATAGAGAAAAATCAAGTCTTCAGAGCCAAAATCTGGAAGAGTAGAAATCACTTGTGAAGAGCCAAAAACTAGATCAAGCTGGTCAGAAGAATTGAAAAGAGACTGAATAGCAAGAGGCCGAGGTGTGGAGCTCAAGAAAGGGTCCTTGTGGTTGCTAGAGAAGAGATTAGTTGGAAGATTAAAGTCAGGGAAGTCAGGAAGGTTGAATTTAAGACCCAAATCAACCCAAGGGAAAAGCCCAATTGCTTGATGAACTTGAGGCTGATCACCTGCAAGCTACTGAACGACAAAGTTGGAGGAGAGTGGCTGATTACCAGAGACAGCACCAGAATTATCAGAACCATTAGTAGAGTTGCCATGATGGTCTGTAGGAGGAGGAGGTGGTATCTAGGGCCTGCCAGGGCAATTATGGGGGCCTGGTTGAAAAAAGTTAACTTGTTGATAACCTTCAATGTACGCCCTAACCCTAGCTGCACCAGGGTCATCATAAACAACAATCTGATGTGGAATTCTATTACACTTAGTATGGTTAATTACATAAATTGAAAGCCCTACTATTAGTATTTTGACATCCATACAATACAACAATACTAAATTTCTTGCCACGTGGAGAGAGATATTTTAGTATATACTAGCAAAAGATGTCCCAATAACTGAGCACATAAAGAAACAAAATAATATAAGGCAACATAAATATTTGGTTGAATCTTTCAATGATACAAGTTGATATCTTTTCGAAAAATAAATTATTTAAGCACTACTCTTTTCTGTTAAAGGATCTGAAATCAACATTAAACCACACATCAAATTAGATCACACAAATCAACAATTGTTTTCAACTCTCTATTAAAATTATTTTGAACTTTTTATAGGTATTTTTTAAGTAAAATTATTCCGAACTTTTTATAGTTGATTTTATAATTAGTACATGGAGTTTTGATTTTTTTTTTTTTTTTAGGCTACCAAGAAGCATATTTGATTACTATTTCCAACAACAATATGGGAAAAAACATAAAATAAGACAAAAGTTGTTATTTGCACTACTACCAACAAAATAACAAGCTGAATTTATAAAGATCATTAAATAAGCATGGACCAAGGATCCTTTTTATTATTTTTTTTTTCCGAAACCTTGACGGCAGCTGTCAAGCAATTTTTTTTTTTTTTTTTTGAAAGTCCTTGTGCAAAGAAGTATGGAACGTAATGAGGTAGTGCCTGAAACTGAAAGAGAAAAATTACATTAAACCAGTAATTTTTTAAAAAAATGGGTAACTTCTAGACTGTACAAACTGATGACGTTGCTTAGCGATTTAGGGTAAGTGGTCCTAGATTTAATCATTTAAATCCACTCAAGTTTTATTCAAACTGGCTCTATGCTGCGCTGTCCTCCAGTGTAACCGTTTGGGTAAGTGGTTTTTTTTTTTTTTTATTTGAAGCCAGTAGGCAGTTTGGGTAAGTGGTTGAATTGAAAAAATTGGTGTTTATTAATTAAGATCAACTGGAGGAACATAAAATGGTCCCCATCGCATGAAGTTGATGGGTCCACCGTAGACTTGGAGTATTGTATTATTTTCATGGACCACCAGCATGGGTATGGCTCAATTCTCAACAGTTGACAATTTGTTCTCTCCAATTGGATGAATTGGACCAAACAAGCAGTGGAATTTGGGACCCTTTTAACAAAAGATCGTTTTCCATTCCCAAGAAAATCCTGCAGATCTCCAGTTAACATAACCATGGAGAAGATTATCAACAGGTCCAGGCCAAGTGGCCAACTCTGCTTTAAATTGGCACAAATTGCACGCGCACGGAGGAAATTTGTAACACTTTTTTTTTTTTGCTCAAATTTTAAAAGTTTGAAAAGAAATTTACTGAGGCTCCGTTTTTTTTTCTAATGCATCAAAATTCAGCATGCATTTTCTTAGGTTATTTGTCAATATTGAGCATTGTTTTGCTATTTCTTCCATCATATGGAATAATTTGTTTCGCCTTAAATTTTTGCGATAATTGAACAAGACTCAGATGAATAAAATTTTTTATTTAAATAAAACAATTGGAGGCCTATCCTCTTTCTATGTTGTACGTGCAAGATTATACGTATAATGCTAGAGTCAAACATTTTTTAACACTTCAATATATCAAACATGATCAGATCTCAATTTTTGAGATTATAATAGCCAAACCAAACATCTCAATTTATTATTCATGGCTCCGTTTGGATAGGTGTGGGAAGAAGGGAAGAAGTGGGAAGAAATATCGGGAAGTGTGTAACTTTGTGAAGAGTTTGGATTGTTTATAATTTTTTTCTTCCTTTTTCCTTCTTCTTCTTCCTTCTTCCTATATCCAAACGCACCGCATAAGAATAAAAATATTCTTGGAGATCAAATTTTATATTTTTCATAATTATTTATATTTTTAAATTTTAAAAATCCTCAATCCAATTATTTTTGGATCCTCCAATTTCTAAAAAAATATGGATAAAAATAAAAATATTAAAATTGATGTCCACAAAGATTTCAATATGAATAGCATATTCAGCGGTTTAGGCTGACCATTTGAAATTTCAATAATTGAGTTTAAAATCTCATTTGACTCTAGCACTACTCAAATTGTATAATAGATCCTTGGGGTTGTTTGGATGGAAGTGAGAATTTGGAGAATTTGGAAAATTTTATATTTCTAGACATAAATTTATTATAAACAAGCTAAAACTCTTCACAAAGTTACACACTTCCCAATAAATTTATGCCTAGGAATAGAAAATTCTCCAAAATCCCCAAATTCCTGAGCAATCCAAACGGCCCTCCTTATGATTATAAAAATGCCAGCAATTGCCTATTAAATAAAAGTTTTCCAGAGATTTATGTCGACGATTATCATGAGAGCTACTTATTATTGAATTAATCATATGGGCAATTGTTATCATATTTTTTGATGTACCGTGAACACTGAACAGATATATTACGAATATAAGAAATATCAAATGATGTTAGTTACTAAATTCTAGATACAAATATATTAAAGTTCTTTGCGTATGTAATTCACCTTTTGTTGTACATACAGAAATTAAAAATATGTACTGAATAAATTTTTTAGGCCATAGCTAGCTAGCTGGACTCTGAAAAGATACTTTGACGTCCAATAGCAAACAAATGAGAATTTGTCGAATTTAATACTGTATTTCAATACCGAAATGGTAATTTAGATAAGTATTATTCACAAGAGATAATGGATCATGATTGAATAAGATGTTGATGGCTTGACTTTTCTAGGGTCAACATGTGAACATATCCTGTCAGCATTATTTATCGCTTAAATTGGATTTAGTCACACTTTAAATTCAAATTTGGATAAAATTAATTTGATTCGTACGTGGATGAGGCCTCTTAGTCGTGTAATTCGAACAAAAAAAAGAAAAAAAAATCGGATATGCATGTTTGTCTTTATCTATATTTCTCCGACATCATAATAGGAATATATTGCAGCGTTTAATATATATATATATATATATATATATATATATATAAACAAACAGAAGTCCGAGTAATCTCCAAAATTTGTCTTATCACCAGGGACGGAGCTACATAGGGGCAAGCCCAGGCACGTGCCTGGGCTTGTTTGTCGAAATTTGTGGTGCAGTTAAGACTTTTGCACGTTAAAAAACTGAAAGAACTGAGAGTGCCTGGGCTTGGATTATACATGTGCCTTGGCCTTGGTCTAATTTCTCTACAGTCTGCTCAGGCGCTCTCCTTCCCAAATGAAACGACTAGTTTTCCTTTATTTTTCTTCTGTATTTTATACTCTTCTATTGTTGGAGTTTGCTACATTTAATGCATTATTGATTAAAAAGGAAAACGACAAAATCAGGAGAGATCATTGTTCTTGATTATTTTTTTTCCTCCTTCCACAGTTCCACTGCGTGCATCAACGTATATTACTACATGAGTTGAAACTTCCAACTTTTGTTCAATTCATGCTCAAACAACATGGGAAAAAATAGAATATAAAATAATTGTCTTTAAAAATACATGATACTTTTATTTATGCTAAAAAGGTAATATTCTTTAATTATTTTATTTTATTATTTAAATAATTTTTAATATTTAATTTATTAATTTGTGATGGTGCCCAGCCTTGAATTTTGGCTGGCTCCGTACCTGCTTATCACCATCAAGTCTCTAGAACAAGCCATGAACTTAGTTAAAATTTGGTAGAAAAATATCTAGAACAAGTGAACAACGCATTAAAACTTGCTGCATTCTAATGTGGCTATGCCAGGTTAAAAAAAAAATATAAAATCAACACACATGGGAAATTGTATTTATAAAAATAACTTCAGTGGTGAAGGTCATGTTAGGTACAGGTGATGAATGACCATTATTTTATTATAAAACGACCAGTTCAATCTCCGCCAGACGCAAAGAGATTAAGAGAGAGACATGTTATCTTACCAATAATTGCTACGAACAACTATAACATTACATAAAATTATTTACAATAATACAAGCTGGTATCTAAATACTTGAAATTCTTGCTTCTTAAATTAAATTAGTAGTGTTTACTATTATGAAAATTATGAATACCAAGGTCAATAAGAAATATTCTATTTTATAATGTCAAGGTCTCAATCAAGCCATCGCCTGTTAATATAAAATAACACAACAGCCGAATGGTCATCTTTTTAGAAAAGGATTTGTGTGGAAAATTCCATCTCAAACTACTCATTTGTTGACTCGATATCATTTCATTTTTAACCTTTGTATTGTTAATGAAACATCCTTTTTGTAATAAATATATAAATGTATCGTTTGAATGGTGTGTATCACTAATACGATACACACGTTTAATTTTGAATACCTTCTAGAAATTTTTTCCCTCTCTCTCTCTCTCTCTCTCTCTCTCTCTCTCTCTCTCATTAAGAAGCCTGATGGACAAATCAATTAACAACCATATCTTAAGTAGAAAAGTGAAAACCAATAAAACAACAAAAATAGAGGGACGATCTCATGTTAAAAATTTATGCAATAAATCAGTAATGATAAATCTATTTTTTTCACGAACGTTTCTTAAATTTGAAATGCTAAAACTATTAATTTACTTAATTATATCTATCTATTAAGATCAATAGATAAAATTTCCATCCCTTAATAATTATCTATCAATCAATTAATATAAATCTCTAGATGCTTGTCTATATTTTTTATCTATCTATTAATCTATCAATCCATCGATTTAACAAAGTCACTTAATAATAATTTTTTTGTGAAATTTCCATCTCTAAATGATTATCAGAATAAACTAAAAAGAGTGATAAATTTTATAAAAAAAAATTGTATCTTTTTGACACCAAAAATTACTATTATTTGGTCCTCCTCAAAAAGAAAAATATATGCTAAATTTTGATTTGGACATAGGTTGCCTCTCATCCTTGTACAATTTCCATGGTTTTGAACTTAAAAAACAGAAAGGAGCCAAAAAGCCCACTGTTTTCAGTAGATATTTCAAAAGATTACCTAGTCCCACCAATGGCATTTTGTCATCACGATAGACGGTCCTCGTGGCAGCCACGCTCCTCCTCTAATGTTAGTCCACGTGGCAAGATCAAGACCTTGGAACTGTGCTCCTACTCCCTAATGCGGCGCAGATGTCTTTGTTTAACTACACTAAAAGTGCTACGGACAACGGGACAAGTGATTTGATTAAAGCAAATTAATAGTTTTGTACACGTGGCCTACAATTAATGGCCAGTAGTGCAGAATTTCTTGCCTGTGTAATAATAAGAGTTAGTTTAATCTTTTTTTCTGTGGAAATTAACAGATATGCCCCTAGAAAAAAACATTAAACTTTTAACTGCACTAAAATTGTGGTGTCATTTTCAAGCGATCTCTGTCTATAAATTGTCAATCCTACATTTTATATGGGATTAATTATGTGACTGCATATTTTAACAATAAGACGATCATTATATATTTATATGGTGCATTTCACGTTGCATGTATTTACATAAAATTTCGCCATCCAGTAAGGTCATGAGAAACTTTTAGCTGGGCCTGGGCCTCCATTTTTGGCATAATTTTTACCAAAATCACTCTCAATCCACTTAAGTGGCCACATGTTTTATGCTACTTTTACAACAAATTGACTGGTTAACACCTAATAAAGGCACAATGGAGTGTCTGGTTTGTAATTCTCTTCTCTTTTTAAGTGGTGTGTCAGTCTTCATATTGATTAAGTTGCTAAAGTGGTCCGCGGAGTATCTTTTCTTTTCATGATTTTGGGTCTTGGAAAATAATTTGTCAACCAAAAGATACGGATGGAAAATAATCCAACTTAACGTTAACACATATATATAGTTCATCATTCAGTGCAAATAATAAGTCTGTGTTTGGGCCAATTGATCTCATTGAAATTTATTAAATTTCCCATATCGACATACTATTCACGCTGATTATCTTCATATAGCATGAATCCAAATGGTACAGTACTTGATTTAATTTTAGACTAGACATTCCGGACCAAATCATTCAAAGCTAAAGACATGGATCAACCAGATTTGCAACCTGAGTTTAACCCGGACGACGGTTCCGAAAATAATTTGTTCAGCTTGATTCGATTGTCACGTTCGTTAACAATGTATTTCAGCTCGATGTGTGTTTCGATTCTGTTAACCTTTAGGTGGGACTTAAGGCCTTGTTTGGATGGAGTTGGAATTTGGAAGAAGGAAGAAGGAAGAAGGAAGAAGGTCCAAAAAAAATTATAAACAATCCAAATTCTTCACAAAATTACACACTTCCCAATACTTCTTCCCTTCTTCCCTTCTTCCCACATCTATCCAAACGGAGCCTAAGAGTTAAGATATTCCAGTAATTTATCACAGGTTTATCAAACTGTATCGTGCAAGATTTACTTTGCAGTCATATAAGCTGAAGAAAGTTTTATAGACTTGAAGTATAATAAAATAGGCTCTGTCACTGCCTCTAATGGTGTAGGTAAAATTTTCCACTAGACACTAGTGATCAATTAAATTAACAACCTGATAAGTACCAACTTCTCTGGTACCAGAAATTTGAGCCCTTTCTGTTCTTCCATGTGCGCCTAACAGAAATTTTGGCGTGTTTAGTAGTTGTTCTTTGTTTGCCTCTTTTTATTTGTATTTTTTTTGTGTGAAATCTAAAATTCATCAACTTCCGTTACTATTCGAATGTAAAATTTGGGTACCAACCATGTCATGGCTCCAACTCTACGAACAAGGCATTGATGTACAAAAGAACAAAATAACCATAACGCCTTGTCGAATTTTATATCTTTTCCAAATTTTCTCTTTAATAATAATTTTCTTTATCCGATAAGCCCATGGGCCAGATTGTCAAAGGGTAATTAATGCTTATCCGCGTAATATCTGGACTTGTGTGAAAATTACAATGAGTCCTACTATTCACTTGTAAGCGCACACAAAAAGAGCCTTTGTTATGGTTGACAAACTCAATTCCAATCTAAATCCAACCTTGAACTGGGCTTAGAGTATAGAAACAGACCGAAAAATTTAAAAATAATATTAAATTAATATAATATATTAAAACTAATATCAATATAATAATATTTTTTTAAATAGTATCACAAGATCGGAATCCGGGATTCCGATCTTAGCTAAGGTCGGAATCCGAGATTCCGATATACTAAATTACATATAAAATTTAATTTAATTATTCCTGATTTTTTCCATATTTTTTCAATATATTATCTATTTTTCTAATTATTTAACTAATTAATAAATTAAATAAATAAATAAATAAATAATATATAAAAAAATTAAAAAGCTAAGATCGGAATCTCGGATTCCGATCTTAGCTAAGGTCAGAATCCGGGATTCCGATCTTAGCTAAGGTCGGAATCCAGGAATCCGATCTTGCGTTCGGAATCTGGGATTCCGATCTCGTGATACTATTTAAAAAAAATCTTATTATATTGATATTATTTTTAATATATTATATTAATTTAATACTATTTTTAAATTTTTCGGAGAAACAGATTTGTGATTTTTTTTATGAACGAAACAGATTATTTGTGATTCGGAGATAATTCAAAGGGTTTCAAAATTCGCAACTAATCTGTGATATCGGAATAATTCGGAAGCAATTCTTATTTCATAATGCAAGTGACGCACTAAAGATTTGAATAATTTTATAAACTAAAGAAAAAAAAATGCAAAATTCGTAACTAACATGAAATAACAGAAAAAAAAACATTTCGGTATTTCTTGAAAAAATTAATAATAATTTGAAAATACATTGCAACAGACATTATCAAGAACTTTTATTTATTATGATGCATAGAAATGATATGATAGTTTCTTGTACAATGCTACAAGCCTACAACTAGATGCTCGTGCTGTATCCAGAGCACAAAACTCATAAAGTTGTCAGTTAGTTTATCTTCTGTATGTTTCCAATTGTCTTAGTTTATTTATGCAGACGAAGCTGCAAATTCAGAACCGGGCAGTTGGAGCTGAACAATGAACATTGGGACAAATTAATGCATGCTGGGGTCACATGGAACAGATGTGATGCCACGTGGGAACTATAATATAAATATAATTGTTGCACTCGGATTGTGTCATCAATGACGTGTCATTACAAGTTTATCATTTTTAATTTTAACTAGTAACTGTAGCTCTTTTTGTTTATTACTTTTTTTAGCACGATAGATGTACCATGAAATCATATATTATAGGCTCTGTTTGGATGTGTTGAGAATAAGGTAGGAAGAAGGAAGAAGGGAAGAAATTTATTGGGAAGGGGTAAATTTATTGGGAAGTGTGTAACTTTTGTGAAGAGTTTGGATGGTTAGAAATAAATTTATTGAAAAAAATTCCTTATTCCTTATTCCTTCTTCCCACTTCCCACCATCCAAACACAGCCATATGTAATGTTACATTTAAAATTATTTTTTTGTTAATTTTTTTTTTTTGGAACATGATATATGTACCGGTGCCGTAGATTCATATCTGTAATGTTAAATTGAAAACATTATTCTTAAAATTTCAGGTATATTAAAATAATGATTCTGCGTCTTCACCAAGTCATTAAAAATTTGGAAAAATCAGCCATATACCCCTCAAATCTTCACCAATCAGCTACATATCTTTCTATTTTTCTTTCTTTTATTTTTTGAAACAATTAATAGGTAGTGCCTACCTATTACAATATCCTTCTATTTTTTCAATATTGTTCATTTACCCCTCTAATCTTCATTTGTATAGCCATCTATCCTTTTATTAATTTAAATGCTTTTTAATTCAGAAAATTAAATCTATAAAATTTAGTACCAATATACCCTTGGCCTTTCTCTCTCAGCTTTCCTAGCCTCTAACGATTCTTCCTCCAATACAAAAAGATACAAATTTGATATGGATATATTAGAGACAAAATAATAGTCAGAATCTCTGGATCCTCATTTTTCTCCTTACAATTGCATCTTTATAGCACTTTTGCAAATGACGTCGAATGACAACCAAAGCAAAGGAAGCATTTTTTTTTAAAAAAAAAAAAACGCAAGAAGACGAATAAACGTTCCTTGCTAATCACCTCTTTTAAATAGAACCTACAATACCTTTTTTTTTTCTCCTGTTTGCATATGTTGAAGATACTTGTTTCTTCTTGATAAATCTAACAACATGAATAGGGGTATTGACGTACTCCGAGCTGTCAACAACATCATAAGTTTATGCACAAGATAAGTTTCATTATTTTCTTGTATATTGATGAGACCAACCATCTATTTGCTGATGGAAATCATAATTTTTAACAATCTATCAAAGGGCCGTTTGGATCGCTTAGGAATAAGAGGAATAACATATTCCTAAACGGAAAATATTGGAAAGTGTGTAATTTTGTGAAGAATTTGAATGGTTAGAAATAAATTTCCGTCTTGAAAGATGCTACTCCTTTTATTCCTAAACGATCCAAACGGCCTCAAAATGTTTTTTGTTGGACTATTAGTTGGCCCTTCGGATGAATTAAGAAAAGGAAAAATTAGATATAACCCCCTTTAAACTTCAGCAATTAGATATAACCCCCTACAAACTTTGAAATTAGAAATAACCCCTTACAATCTTTATAGTTTAGGAAATAACACCCTTTAATTAAATGCAAGTTTTTTTTAATTAAAAAAATTATTTTTCTACAACAAAGGACAGAAATAGCCTTCTTCCTTCTACCAGACCTTTCGTTTTCCTTCCTCACACCGCCATGAATAGAAATAAAAACATGAATCCTTGACCTAATATTATAATAGATAACTAACTACAACATGTATAGAATATCCAAACATAAAATCGTGCTTTTTTCTTAGTCCCGTTTTTTTCCATAGTATTAAAATTTGTAAACAAACAAGGATTTTTTTGGAGTAAGATTAGATGAAATCTAAAAAAATTTGAGAGAGATAGATCCTAGTCTACAAAAGAAAGGTCGAATATAAGGGGTAAGGGTATTTTAATGATAACATTGATCAGGGAGGGGAAGGGAAAATGGTGGGGAAATGAAATGTCGAATATAAGGGGTAAGGGTATTTCAGTCATAAGCTGTAAAAAATATATTTTTTTTCAATTACAAACATTAAATTTAATTTAAAGTAGTTATTTTTTTGACAGCAAAGATTGTAGGGGTTATTTCTAATTTCAAAGTTTGTAGGGGTTATATCTAATTGCTGATGTTTATAGGGGTTATATCTAATTGCTGATCTCGTAACTGTGCATGCTTTGTAGCTCTGTGGTCATCGCTTGTGGACAATTGCAAATTTGCAATTTCAAAATGTCGTTTCACAAGAAAGTCAAGGTACTTCTCAAGCACATAAATAAAATCTAAGAGGTTTATTATTTTTTCATAATTCATCTTTTGAATTAATTCAGGTATAACTTTATGTAACCAATAGCTTCATATATAGACAAAAAAAAGTGGACGTTCCCCTAACGGAGAAAGCTGTGGGAAAGGGCAGGGACATTTTTAGTCCGAAAATTTTAAATATTAAATTTTCTGAATTAATTTATCTTTTAAATTAATAAAAAGGGTAAATCACTATACAAATGATGATTAGAAGGCTCAATGAACAATATCAAAGAATTGGAGGGCACGTGGCTGATCGGTGAAGATTTGAGGGGTATATGGCTGATTTTTTTAAAAAAAATTTAAGTGCTTGTTATTCGTGATAATTAAGGGAATTAAACTCGATATTGGTAGAATATCCATCTGTTAATAAAATTCTATGTAAACTTATCATGTTAGTTTTTTGGATATCTTGAGTGAGTTTGAGAAAACTTATTAATATCATCCAATATTCCATCATAAAAAATAGTTTGTATCAATTTGCAGTATGTATTGAGAAATGATGTCCACATATATTTTTATGGTAATAGAGAAAGTTAATAATAAGATTGTACTTTTTTTTGAAGTAGTTTATAATTTCAAAAGTACAAAAAAAACATAAAATGAATTTTAAGATGATAAATATTACTTTTTACTTTATGCTTAATTGTGCAGATATTTGCTCACTTTAATAAAAGTGTTGCGTAGAATGTGAAATTGCTCACGTACATCAAACAAGAATTCCAAACTAGTTTACAATGCTAGCTTGTCACTTATCAGGCAGTTGGTGGGAAAGACTTGTACTTTCATGTAATGGTTAGTAGTGATTTAGAAATTATGAATGATCATTATTTAAGTGGGCCGACCACGCTAACCTCCCTTGTCCCCACTGCCACTCATTTGTGGGACCAAAACGGGCCATAATCATCATTATCCTAATACTGTAAAGATAAAGATCACTTAAAATAATTTACATTTTTCTTACTAAAATATACACTAGTATCCAGGTTCAGATATGCTCCATTATTTTATAGCAGGGAGCTGTCTGGTTGTATGGCATCAAGGTATGAACACTAAACAATAATTGAACTTTGATCAAAGATTTTGACGAATGGCGATGCTTCTTATTTTTATTATTTGATGCCATTAAAATTGTAGTCTGGTGCAATGTGCATTGGGTTATGATATAAAAGTACCTTTAAAGTGACTCACTGCATTTTGGGCTGCAGTTGACCTGCCACAGAAAAACTGGCACCAGAGTATTTAATAAGATATCCTTATGCCGCTTTGCCTCCTTATAACTTGGTATTAGCCACTTTGAGCAAGAAATAAACCTAAAAGGAATATGCTTTTGCTTAGATTATTTGACAAAGAGCTCCAGTTTGAATTTAGGCTCCGTTTGGATGGTGTGAGAATAAGAAAAATAAGAGGAGAAGTATTAGAAAGTGTGTAATTTTGTGAAGAGTTTGAATTGTTTATTATAAATTTGGAGGTAGAAAAAAGTTATTTTTTTATTTTTACACCCATCCAAACGGAGCCTTAAAGAAGCCCATGATGCTCTTGACTTTTTGATGGAATAAAATACAAACGTAAAAACTAGTTTTATTTACTATTGTAGGTTTAAAATTATAACAGTTTTGTATATTTCTGATGAAGCAATACAAAGTTTATAAATTATAAATTTATAATAGAAAATCCGCGGAGCTAAGGCAGAATTGCAGAATTAATTTTTTAATGTTATAGAATACAACATGAATATATATATATATATTGATTTTTTGATGATATATAAAATTGATGAACTAATGTCTTTATTATTCAACTATAAAATTTCCAAAAGTACGTTTGCATGCTTAGCATAACATAAAGGACATATTATATTGAAAGTATTATTCGACAAAGGTGACTTTTGTAAAGTTTTTAATTACTTATCATGAAATTTAGTTCATCTTGATAATGATAATCAAATTCTTTTAATTATAATATAAAATAACTTTTTATTCATAAAGCAACAACAAATTAATATATATATTTTTCCAGATAAGAGCATGTAACGATTTATCATAATTTATATTGATTACCCTCAAAATTAGAACAACTAAATAATTAAATTAGAGTTAAGGTATTTCTTTGGTTTCACCCGGTGTATATATTCATGGAATCCAGTGGAACTCCATATAAGCCCTTTTGAAAATGATATCCTCAACTTCACCTTTTTTTATCTTTTAGTTTTTTGAATGGTTTTTTATCTTTTAGTTGCAAAAAAGGATTTCCATTTTCTTTATCGGTTCTGGCGGTCCAATTGAACAAGCCCGAGTGGCTAATCTATTATCACTGTTTGTTAGATCCTATGTGCCCGTTCTGACCGACCCTTTGCTCCACCAAACGGCAGGCACACAAACAGATACAGTACTTGTACGAACCCTTCTATAAATGGGCCAATAAATGTACTGCAAAATTTCTAATATATTCATTGTTCTTGAGCCTCGCCTATTGACTGATTTGCATCTTTGCCACTTTCTATCGGTTACTACACGGTATCATGTTCATGTAGAAGCCCCTTGTTTTCAAATAATTAATATTTTCCTGAACGGACTGCAAAAAAGATAATAAAGCTGAAGATGCGTCGACATTCAACTTGCATATATAAAAAAAATTAAAGAAAGTGATAACTGATAAACCATAATTCCAGGAAAAAATATCTTTTTAAAAAAATTATTCATGTTCTCCGCGGCTCCGCCTGCATATGACCTCCTCAATTACATGCAAGATTCTTTAATGCTGAATCCTACTTACTCAATTATTTTTTTGTTAACAGATAAATTCCAAAACAAAAGACTATAGTCATATAAAAAATAATTAATGTACATATAATTCGAAGTTGAATTAGTTACGTGATGCGGAATTGCAATGAGTAGCAATTTTTGAAGGTGGCACTTCAACTGTCAACATAATTTTTGTATGATAAAATGGGATCAAACTTACCAACTTATTTTAAATTTCAATAGCCACAAAAGATATCCAACGCTGCATCAACATTTAATCAACATGCATGCTTGGTAGAAAGTAAGTTTGATTGATTTTTCTTCATTTGTACTGCACTTGATAGTTGATATGCATCTTGCTTTGAATTGGAGCGAACTTGAACAAAGAATTCATGTGACAATTCAATTCCATCGCTCGTACTTTGATTCACCTAATAAATTTTTTTATTTAAAAGCAGATGATATTGGGATTGATTTATTAAAAAGTTTTAAAAGATAGGACAGAAATAAATAGATTATGCCTTATTCAATCATTAAAGAAAAGAAAATAAAAGCAATGGAAAGAAAAACTTAAAACGCCGTGCTCCAAAAAAAAACCTTTATTTTTTAAAAATTTTCTATAATTTTCTCTCCTAATTAATCATGAATTACTGATTTAGAAAAGATATATTCTTCTTCATAAATAAATTTCTATTTAATTGTTCAATCTTTAAATTTTGCCCCTACTATCATAATTTTGAATAAATTTCTATTTAATTGTTCAATCTTTAAATTTTTCCCCTTCTGTCATAATTTTTTGGCTCCACCCCTGGCACAAAGTAAACAAAAGTAAATTTGTATGTATATAATTATAGGAGGATTGCTAAAATGCTATGCATAGCACGGATGACCTTCGTGCTATGGATTTGTTCTTGCATTTCATGCTTCAAATGACCGATCTAAGCCGTTCATTATCTTCTACATATTGAAATCTTATTAGAAACCAAATTTTACATTTTTTTAAAATTTTTTACTATTTTTCTCAAATTTTTTAAAATCGCTGTTATTGAAGGGTCCAGAATTTATTAGATTTAGTATTTTCAAAAAGCTGAGAAAAATAGTAAAAAAATTCAAAAAAAATATAAAATTTGATTTCTAATGAGATTTTAATATGAAGAAGATAATGAACGGTTTGGATCAGTTGTTTGAAGCTTTAAATTCAAAAAACGAATCCGTAGCACGAAGGGTATCCGTGCTATGCATAGCATTTTAGCAATCCTCTAATTATAATGATGTAAAATAACATCGGTAATTCTAATATGCTGTTTGAAACAAATATATAAATTTTACTACTCGGACGGTCTTGTTTTGTAGCTGCATTAATTTTATTCTAGTTATTAGATTACTATAGAAAGATGAAATAAATAAACTTTAAAACATAGTCAATTCAATAAATGCTAGTATTTTCATTAATTAATCAAAAATTGATATTTATATATACTTCAATTAATTAGCGCCGTTGTCTTTCTAGATTATCACTCAAATCACGTCAGTCGTCAGGTACAGATAAATCGCTTATACGTTATACCGCTTTTACTTTATGCAACTTGATTTATATTTACTGCATTCCTTGTCATTATGTAAACAATGGTTACAAATTTTAATTGAATTTAAAAAATTAATTATTTTAAGGCAAAAAAATGGGAATATTTTAACAACAGTACAGAATGAATATATCGCCGGTCTGCTACCTTTTCGTAAAGCAATGAATCACTTTTTCAAAAAGAGAAAAAAGGAGAAAACTAGATCCGCAGTTTAATATTCCCTTTTCTCCCTCAAAATTTTCTTAAAATTCTTTTACTATCATGAAGTCCTGATGACGTCATGGGCACTGCTGAGCGGTGCCATTTCTGTAAATAACTCGAAAAACCGAAGTCAAAGAAAAAGGTCCGAGAAATGCCGGCGGACAACGGGAACAGACTTTAAAACTTCCTGCACGTGGTCTACAAGTTATAAATTCTAACGACATCATATTTGACTGTTACTGAAGGTGGGTCTCAATCTCAAAGCAGCAAAAATGTTTTTGCTTATTACATCTTTTCTTGTTAATTAATTAGATATTTTGTTATTTATGGGTTTAACTTAACACATAAAATTTTACACATGATATGGTCAGATTCGGATATGGGCCTGATAATTACGAAAAGCCTTGTGTAAAGCTTTTTTAGAGAGAGGAGCCCACGAGTCGTTATGATAAGAGTGGGCCCGAGGTCGTTGCGCTCAGAGTGGGGTCAGGAACCGTTAAAGGGAGCTCTCACCGGTGGGCCCCTAGAGGAAACGGTTTCTGGGCACGGATGTCCTTTCCGTAACGGTCGCGGGATGTTATGTGACCTTTGGGCGATAGTCGTTCAGGGAGCCTCGACTCAACCTCGCACTCAGCCTCGCCCGGATGAACGTTGGCCATAGGCGAGAAAGGAACATGTCGGGGTTGAGGGAGGTCACAGCGACCTTCATGCCGCAGTTGAATAAGGAAGACGAGAACACGAGGAGGCCACAAAAAATCCGATGCGATGGGGGACCACCAGATGACTATAAATAGGAACCCCCCTCTATAAGGAAGGGAGGGTAGACATTCTGTAAACTAAGAAATATCATGTACTAAACTAATTAAGAGAAAGATAAAATTCCTATCTCCTATTCTTCTTTATCTAAACTCTTTGTTGAGATCTATGAGCTAGATTGTAGGTTATCAACACAGATATACACGAACATTAATTCAGTGCTCACTTTATTTGTTACTGTTTAGAAAGTTGCTATAGGATTCATTTATAAAATGTATTTATTTATTGTACGAATTAATCATATTCAACTATTTGAATATGATAGCTTAAAGCCTTAAATTATTTATTTTCGAGTAGTCTTGGTAGCAGCAACCAACTTATTGAACTAAAAATTGCATCTGCCAAATTTGCTTCTTCCTTTTCAAAAGGATTTACATTTAAAAATGTTAAATGTATTTTTCTCTTTTATAAGTATAGGAAGTTCAATATAGTTCTTATGTCATCTGAACGTCAATTTGTATAATTAATTAGTTAATCCTTTATTATCATCGTACTTGTAATTTAATTTTGATACTTGAATTTGCAACATTTAACATAAAAAAATAAAAAAACGAATACAAACTCGCAAAAATATGTATATATGTAAGTTTAACTTTAAAAAAAAAACGATCCATTTGACTAATTGATGACTATACAATACTGATAAAAATTTAATCTTCATTGTTTACAATTTTGCATCAATTCGATGACAAAAAGGACATTAAAAGTTTGAAGAAAAATTAAAAATATCATTTCTAGCATGAGCAAGGAAATATTGGACCCAACCTAAACCTTCTTGCACTCCAAAATATCTTGAGCAAAGAGACAAAAATATCTATTAGGCGGTGCTTTTTCCGGTTTCTTTTTAGTAAATTAATCTTGGACTGAATCTATCATTGAATTCAATTCCCAAAAACCAAACTATCTAAATTGTGATGGGTCCCACACCCCTCGTGAACTTTGTTCCCTTTTCTGCCTAAAGAAAAAGCAACCATCACTCCATCATAGATAGAGACTAGAGAGAGGTCTCTTCCTCTCTATATCCTGTCTGTTATTATCCCCTTCTCTTCTCAAACACTGTTTCAGACACAGAGAAACCAAATAGATAAGATCAAAGTAAAGAGATAATAAAAGAAAGAAAGAAAGAGAGATGGTTGGATTGAAGAATGAAGGCTGTGGTTACCCGAGAGGATGGAAGTTGGTTGATGAGGAGGTACCCGGTGGCATCGGCCCATCTCCGGCCATCGACGTCGACAGTGTCCGGCGGCTGCACCGCCACGAGCTTAGAGAGAACCAGTGCTCCTCTTTCCTTGTCAAGCGCATCGATGCTCCTGTTCACCTTGTAAGTTTAATTTACTCAATCTTTGATACATTCCTTAATTATTAGTAACATGGAGTAGTGGCTGATAATGTTAGTTTAATTAACTTTGTTGGAGTTTTATTTGGTATTAATTAGTGTTAGATCATGTTAGAGTAGAATTAGATCCTTTTGCTTGTCACGTATGAATGAAGCTGTTTGTGACATATACATGATGTGGATTTTACTTACAAAATTTAATTCGTTCTAGTAATTATTGGTGATATTATTCAACATGTAAAACTTAGTAATTAAGGATATTATGCATCTATCTTCTTCCAACATTTTAGATCTCCATACCATAGAGTAATTTCAGGATTTTTTTTAGAAATATCAGTATTTATGTAAGCCTGTCTTTTCTAGTCGGCATCGTCTTTAGAGGTAAGTGTTGACTTAGTGGAAAAAAATAGTTTTTTTTTTTAAATATTTTTAAACTATTTATTCATGCTGCGTGTAAGACCCTGATCAAAATTCCATATTAATTACATTGGATTTCATTTGGTTGGAAAATTTTTTATCAAAGTGAACGAATTTTGTGTCATTTGGTTGAAGTTTCGATGTAATTAGATGCAATGAAATCCTGCGAAATCTATTCAATGAAATGAATTCCCACGTAAAAAAAAAACATTTTGATTAGGGCCTAAGTGTATTTCGACACAACTCTTTTATGTTAGAAAACGTTTCCTTTGACAATTGTTTGAGAATATCTAAAAGTTGCGGGAAACTTTTGTTCATGTTGACAGTGTGTTTGTTGTTTCAGTTAACAATTTTGCACGATTCATTTTGCTGAAGTTGGATCATTGCATCAATTTCATGGTCAAGTAGCGCTACTGTAGATTTCCATAAAATTTTATTTCCATATTTTATTTACTTGAAAAGTATTTTGAAATATTACGTCTGTTTTAATTATCTGTTCGCAACCCTTAATACAGAAACGAAAAGTTTGTCCATACCACTAGTCTTAGCAATTAATTATCATGCACTTGCCATAAGTCATGCATGCTGTCATTGCTATACACCTAATATTTGGGGGAAACATAAACTTCGGAAGGAAGAAAACATTCAAAAGTAGCTCTTAAATTCACTGTATTTACTTGCACTATAGGTGTGGTCCTTGGTGAGAAGCTTCGATGAACCTCAGAAGTACAAGCCATTTGTGAGCAGGTGCATCATGAAGGGAGGAGATTTCGAAATTGGTAGTGTCAGGGAGGTTAATGTGAAATCTGGGCTGCCGGCAACCACCTCCACTGAGCGATTGGAGCGCCTTGACGACAATGAACGTATCTTTGGCGTCCGCATTGTAGGTGGGGACCATAGACTCAAGGTATGTCTACACATGCCTAGCTTGCACATTGGTACAAGCCTAAGTGTTGTTGTCAAGGAACTTTTGCTTCTTGAATATTGACTGTATTCTTTCCTCTCTTCTTGTATATATATACAATTTAATTTGGGGGTTCAAATTTTTTTTCAGGAATTAAACATTATATATACTGTACCATTCTTTCACTCACTAAAATATCATCCACAAAAAGGTTTTTCGTTGCAATTTTATGTTTTGTCCTGTTGTAATGTTTATCTGATAACAATTGTAACTTTCTGCAGAACTACTCTTCAATTATAACAGTGCACCCTGATTGCAAAAATGGGAGGCCAGGGACAACAGTCGTGGAGTCGTTTACTGTTGATGTGCCAGAAGGCAACACTGAGGACGAGACTTGCTATTTTGTTGAGGCAGTGATCCAGTGCAACCTCAAGTCTCTTGCTGAAATCTCAGAGCGTCTTGCTCACAACCAGATGCAACAATCTCAGTAATCTTGCAACTAACAAGACCAGAATTCATTGATATCATTTGTGCATTTTGCGGTTCGTGCGGGAATATGGCTCTAAAAAGGTTATAGCTTGAGTTCGAGATCATTCGTATCACGTTGATATTGGTTTATTTATATGTAAAATTAGAGGAATGAGAGGGTTCTATTAGTATGGGAATGATTCGTGAAGGGCAATAGTGTGAGCATTTATGGTTTTTTATGGTGAATTAGGAGTAGAATGTGAATTAGGCCAAAGCGATGAGTATTGAGAGTTCTTTTTGTATGAATGTGGAGAGGAATGTATAAATTTTAAGAACTATGTTTTAGGTCTTAATATTCCAGACATGTTAAACATGAACTATGAGCAAAAAGGTTGCATCATGATCATTTCGAATTGTTCATATTTTGAAGCGGTTCCTTGGGTTATAATTTATTTTCTGCTTGATGTGGCTTCTGAGGCTTTGATTTGGGACGAAGTTCGTCTGATTGAAGAAGATAATTGAACGTTCAACAGGTACTTTTCAAAAGAATAAAAAAGCGGGGTGATAAGGATCATTTTTTGGGAACACATTTTAATTATTTTTTTTTGGAATATTTTTGGTCCCACTATTTTTTTTCCTTCTCATTCTAGTGGGAACACAAGTCAATCTCCAGTATATTTAGGTACATGGTATTGGATTATTAGTTCATGCAAATTTGAGAATTTATTTCAGAATGAGTATAATCATATCGATTCATTTCTAAAGGGTTCATTTAAAAAAATTATTTTTGTGGGGGTGGAGTAAGGTTAACAATTTTAAATTATCTTTTTTAAAATATGGTATTTTGCTTTATTTTTTTTCGTGGCGACATAAAGAAACCGAACATATAAAAAAACACTCACTTTCAGACAACAATTATTTATATTAACTACAACAGCTACATAAATAACATCAACAGTTACATATATAACTTTAACAGCTATATATATAATTTCAACAGTTACGCATATAACTTTAACAGTTACATATATAACATATTAACTTCAACGGTTACATATATAACTTCAACAGTTATATATATTAACTTCAACAGTTGCATATAACTTCAACAGTTATATATATATAAACTATTAAGAGAAACGTTAGGGACCAAAAATATAAAAAATAGGAGAGAGAGAAATAATGGGGACCGAAATAGGAAAGGATGAGAAGAAGAGAAACAGTGGGGACCAAAAATAGAAAGGATGGGAGGGAGAGCAATTCGGAATAAGTTCATCAAAATAATGGGGACCAAAAATATGTGTTCACACTGGAGATGATGGAGGATGATGAAATTTAGAAGATGGTCCTAAGCAATTCCGATAAAAAAGTTCAACAAGTAATCATATTATAGAGGAGGGATTAAGATAAGACCGTTTTTGGACTGTTAAAGATCATGCTTCTTATGTGCTACAAATTATAAAGAGGAATATACGGAGGCAACATTTTATTAGAAAAGATGAAGCCGTGCAAGGAAGAAAGGCTGCGGAAACTTTCTCAATCTTGGATAGGGACTTGCCAAGTCCTTGGCATGCTAAGGAACCTTGACACATTCTCAAGTTGTTTTTAAAATTTTGATTTTTTATTTTTTTTTATTATTTATTTGGTGTAGAACCATTATGCTTTAATGTCTCCGTTCTTAATTATTACTAGCGTTGCGCGATCTATTTTTATATTTTAATATTATTTTTTTCCCACATCAATGCTGACAAAATCAACTATGTAAATTCTAAAAGATAACAAAACAAAAAAGGGAGATTGTAAAATTAATGTGCTTTACAAAGTCGTTCTTAAAATAAGTCATTTAAGAAAAAAAAATGATATGTAACAAATTACCTTTATAAATTTGATAAGCACATGTGTTCCTACAATTATTCAATCCACGATTTAATAAGCAAGACATCATAAAATAATAAAAGGAACCAAAGGCAAACAGAAGGATCACATTCAGACTTAGAAGAGCAAGAGGAATGATTATGATTGGAAAACACAAATAAAAATTGTTATTGAAGAATTCATTTTTTGTTGGCTAGGATTCAGTTTAGTGGGTTTCAACATACAACTCAACAGAATTCAACAATTAAAGAAAATTTGCATTAATATGCAGAATTAGTTCATACCTTCAAAGTAAATTGAAAATCTACAACCTTGTGCGTGCTTTTAAATTAAGCATCCTGATCAGACAGCAACAAAAGCACGATATCTAATCTATATGGTTTTCCTTTAAAAAAAAATCATAGGTTAGTAATAAAAAAAAGCAAACGAAAAGGAAAAATATGCTTTACATAATCTATGTTGCACATTTCATAAGAACGTAAAATCTATGTAGCTTTTCCAGTTTTGCCCTTTCTGAAATATTTTTATACCTTCTACTTTTGCTTTGCACCAGTTTTACTTGGAAAACATTGTTGGTAAGTAGAGAAAGAAAATGATGCCTGACTAAGATTATAGATCAAAGTTTTATACAAATGCAAAACTTATTGGAAACATGCAGAGTTAGATGTACAGACATTTTAACTCTATGTTAATGATAAACACAATTAACATGCACCATTAGAGTATTGCTCAGCTAGTTGACAGGTTAATTGATTTTGTTGAGAATCCAATTCCAATTTCACCTACCTTGCTAATTTGCTGATGTATTTACAGCTCCAAACCGAAATAAAAACTATCTAACTGCAAGAATCTATAAGACTAATTGAGAAAAATAACTCCATAACTCAGCTGGAGAGTTCAGATAAGCTTTGTTTGAGATTTGAGGTATCAGTCGATCAGCTAACGTGCTAGTTTATTCTGTTGAGAAGTCATTTTCAATCAGTGCAATTAATTAAATATAGGTCCGAATGAGAAATAATTTCGACCTATATCAACCATATGAGAATATTCTCTGTGATGCCAAGAACTTGCCAAGATTGTAGATAATTTTTTCGACCTGAATTGTGATGCAAAGAAAATGAAAGTTTTCAATATTTTTACTGGTGGGAAATTAAAAGCCTTACAGTGAGCAGTTCTCATTTGAAACCTATTAATGCTAAAAACTAATCAAGTACAAAAATTTTATAGCCAAGCTCATTACAACTCCAAAAAGCTTCATTACCAACTAAAAACATTTTATTCTTTTATATTATGTTTTTGTTTTTGTACGATTCTACTTGAGCTGACTTTACAATTCTCTCCTTCATAGTAAGTGTTTTGTACAGAGGTAAATTAATACAGTTGTTGAAAATCTTGTATCATTGATACCAGATGTTTAATTTGCTTAGCCACCATTCTTAAATCTTATCTAATGATTGAACATGGACCCTAAAATAATGAACTGTTACAATTGATCCCGTCCCATCTGGTACTGGTATATATGTCCCGAATAATTTGATAAAAGCTTAACTGAACTAAACAACTGAACTTGTTTGAAGCTGTAGAATTTGAGGAAGAAAAGAAGAGAAAAAAGAAAAAGATAAAGAACAAATGTGTTACCTGAACACAACTGAACAGATTGACATCTTTATTTCTTTACCTGAAGGCATATAAATTTGGTTATGGCACTTTGTATCTGGCATTACGAATTAGAAGTATGTATATTAGAGAGAGAAGAAATTAGTAAAGAGGCATATCTATTAAGGGCAGCATCCTCTTCACAGATCCTTTTTATTGAAAAAAAAAACCAAAGCTAAAATCTGAGAACTAAATTAGGAGACCTTGGGTAGCATCGTCCCTAAATCAATAAAGAATATAACTTGTATACAACAGTGAAGGTTGAGCAGTAGGGAGATGACAGGAAAGAGAGGGAGAGGCAATGCCAGAGACTGTGCTTATCTCGAAAGGAAAAGAACCGATCTAGGCATTAGTAGAACCCATGCTGCGTGGAAAAGTTGGAGGCGCTGAAAATTTGAGGGAGGATTTGAGAATGGACTCATGCTCTGTCATCTTGGAATGTGTGTGAGTAAAGCGATATAGCCATCGGTAGAATCCTTCTCGAACCCAATCATCAGATTTCAAGCAGGCAACCTCAAAAATGTAGAGATACAAAGTCAATAGCTTATAAACAAAAAATAAAGTCAATTCATTTTCTGCCCCAATCTGTTAGACAAATCGATCATCATCCTATGATGATAAAAAAAGTACTGTCCATACTTTTAGAATCGTAAAGTGTATCGTGTATCGATGGATTTAGTATCGAACCGTGTATCGTGTATCGTAACGAATCGTCAAAGATACGATAAGTTACTCTTACAATAGGATATAATAACTTGTTATAACATATATGTGATAAATTTCATTGTAAATCAACCTGAATAGCATAATATAACATATTGTATCATATCGTTCAAAAGTAAGACATCTTTTAAGTTTAACTAAGTAACTAACTGTTTAACCATAACAAAATAAGCTACTGCAATCTAGAACTCGATATATCAACTTCCAAAAGGAACAAAATAAGCTATTTAAACGGTTAAACCTATGACTATGACCTATCAACTATCAATTTATCAAACAACGATGCCTAAATTGGGTCCGAAGTTTTCCCAGCTTTTGATGTATATGTAAATGCTGATAATCTTGCTTATGATTACTTGTTTTCTCCTCACAGCAAATGCCTTATAAGTTATAAATGCTTAAGTATTTAACAATTTCTTGATTTTCAATTCAACTGTGAGTATGTGACAGATGGAGCAAATTTTGAGAGATAATCAACAACAAAGAGGAGCAAAAAATGATAAAAAAGGATACCTGTGAGTTAGGAGAGGGAGGCGATGGAGTTTGGCACACGATCTTCTCTTTTTCTTCTCACGACTTCAACTTTTCTCTCAAATTCTCTCTCCTAGGTCTAATTCCGTGAGTAGACACCTTCTGTATTTCCTCTCTTGCGCGCGAAATAAAAGGGGAAGTTAATATTTTAATGAGGAAACTGAATCGTCGCTGAGATGGATGCGTTTTGATTGGCCGATAGAGTATCGTTCGTATCATGCGTCTCGATACGATACGCGAATCGCTCTCCGTCTCGTTCGCGATTCCGTCGATTCCCATCGCCTTCGATACAAACCTACGGTTCGTCTCGATAGGGGGTTTGACTCGTAACGCTACGTACGATTCGCACCGTGAATCGTACGATACTAAAATGTATGGATGCGAATCGTACGATACTAAAATGTATGGTACTGTCTCATACAAATCAGCTTAAGACTGAACCTAGAATGGCTTGTAGCCCACCATTGTATCCAATCCACAGGCAAAATCTATAGCAGTCGCCATTTGAAAATTTCTATCTACTCCAAAAATTTCTAATAAATAATGAAGCCAACTTGAGTGTTAAAGTTGACCAACGATAAGACATAATAAATTAGAGCGTACTGCCTTTGCTAAATGCAACTCGCATCAGTTTATTGGAAAACCAATACCAATGCTTTACCCTTCAACCAATAGACCTACAATTGAGAGGGAAACAAAACTGATCAGCCTCAAATTGAAAGCAAATTGGAAACCCCATTGAATATTAAGAATATACAAAAGGAAAATTCATAGAAATATTGAAGATAAAAGAAAATATAAACACCAATGAACAACAGCGAGAACATTTTAATGTGTTTGTAGGTCATAAAATAGCCTATAAATTAGAATTACAATTTCAACAAAAGTATTTTTAGCATAGATTAGTACTAATATAAGCATAGATTTTCGCTCTCTTGTGTGATCCTATCTTGTGTGATCTTGTAAGAATTCTTTTTGATCGTAGGTCTACAATATTTAATGAATGAATAATAGTAATGTTTAAGCAATGATTACCTAACTATGACCCAAAATATGGAATTTTAGAGATTCTAAAGTACAAAAGCTATCATTTGTGTTACTGATAATACACTAACCATTATGGTACTGACAGTAAGTCATCTTAGCACCTCAGTTTGCAATAACCATTCTTCCTTTCTCAAGTACTTAATCTATCAATATTCAATAGTAAACGGAAAGAAAACATACAATGCACATGTTGCTGAACTTCTTTTGCAATTGATTTGCGGCACTGAATTCTTACCTTAATTCTTGCGATTAAGCACAAAAAAAATGTCAAAAGAGAGAGACCTATGGCAGCTCCTCTCTCTTTCTGTTTTGTCTAGAAAAGTGAAGAAAAAAAAGAGAATTAAAGCACCTAAATCAGCAAGAGAGAGAGAGAGAGAGAGAGAGAGAGAGAGAGAGTGACCGTTCAAATTGCAGATGGTCCTGTCCATGCAGATCTGGTTGTGAGGTGAGATCTGGTTACAATTCCTTGTCATTTCTTGATAGAAACGTTTCCCCACCTACAACGCATACACAATCGAACTTTTTAAAATTTTCATAGCCACAACAATAAATTTTAATATTCATTTATGTATGAGCACATAAAATTAATGATCAGATATAAATCTAACGATAAATCGACTTTTGATAAAAAGTAAGTGATACGATATGAAAAATCATGTATTACTGTCAAAAATAGATCATTACTATTTAGCTTCTCCCTTTTTGTTTACTTAAGTCTTGAGGAACAGTCTCATGTATCACACTGTCACAAATCCTACAAAAAGAATTGATAAGCAATAATCAGATTCAGAGGAGAAAAATATAATAATACAGAACTTATTAACAATTATTAAAAGTCAGAATTAAAGGATAAAAATAAAATAGAACAAAACATATAACTCAAAATAGTAGAAAGAAGATGACATTACGTTAAAGGAGTGTCTAAGCTACGTCAGTTAACCAAAGCACTTCTCGTAGATGAAACTCAGATCCTAGAAAAAGAGGAACAACTTAAATTTTTGATACCGTGAAAGAAGCAAAATAAAATGTCTCTAATAGTTCATAGGAATGATAATAATTTGACACCATTTGCAGGCTCACAGAAAATTTTCATATGTGAGAATGAGACAACGAAGTAGATCCGTACCTTGTGCGTTGAGGCTAGATCGAGATAAAGAGCAGAATTGGAAGAAATCAACTGCAAGAAAAGAAAAAAAAACCCAAATTAATGATGAAAACAAATAATGCTTACGGGAATGAGAGGGTTTCAAACAGAAGAAGAAAATCAGGAAAAGAGAAATAAGCACCGAGTGGAGAAAGAAAACAAAATAAAGAGTCGTCGCTTCAGAAATCGAAGGGGCAAATTGGCGAAGTTGATTGGATTGACCGCCACCATAGAAAACCAAGAGGAAACAGGAAAGAGGCTCACAAAAACAGGCGCACGCATGAACAGATGAGAAATCAATCGAACACCGTAGAGAAACACCGCAGCAAGAGCAACAATAAGGCAAAGAAGCAGGCACATACACCAGGATCACTCATCGGAGGGACGTCCGTACTCAAGCCACATGGGCGACGCCATCTGCCCAGTCCATCGAGTGCTTCTGTGAGAGAGGAGGAGAGAGAGCGGAGAGCAGCTGAGAAGTCTCCAGGAGAAAGAGATCCAACGAAGGAGAAGAGTTCGATCGAATGGCTAGGATACGCAGAAGAGATTGAATGGCCAGGATACGCAGAAGAGATTGAATGGCCAGGATGGTAATACTGTTCGAAGAACAGTACGCCAATAGTTGTTTCGGAGTCGGATCTTAAACTGCCGAATAATATATGTTTTGATTGATTATTTTCTGAATAGTTCTTCGTTCTTAATTATGATAACATATTTTCGTTGCAGTGCATCTCACTTTTTAAGGGTGAATATAAGCCGTTTTTGATTTAATGATAAAAGAAAATGTGCTTTCAGTGAAAGTTGTGTTTGAAATCAATTGAAAAAAAAAATTGTATGGATACTTGAATTTCAATAAGTTGAGAGGGCGCCTTAACCTCTATCTTGTCTTAAATAAAAAGTTTATTAGAATGAAATAAATTTAATCATAAGATTATCTCAAAAAACAGGGAAAAAAATGTAAGCTTTTGTAAGAAAGGGAGTTAAATTATCCGTGATTATTGAATGTAACAGGGTAGTATAATCCTGGTCAATGGACACAGGCTAGATAATCCCGTTAGATAATCTTTGCTTGAGAATAATCTATGCGCTCATTCGAAATAGTATACTAGAATTCAGGATGTTCAAATAATTGCTAATTGATATGTATTTAGGCAACAATCTTCAGAATAGAAAATGTAAATTTTATCGTGGACATAATTTTATAACTGGACTTCAATCTAGATCGTACATTTAAAATCATAAATAGAAATGAATGACTATTCTTGATTTAAAATTTAAGTCCTATCATAAAAATAATTTAATATAAAATCGTTACGTTGTCTCTGTAAGTTTCAAATTATTATACACTATTAAAAATATGGAGAGTTTTCAAATTGGGATCCGCTACCGCGCGACACATGGTGTAGCGCTGGACGTCTGATCAAGATCTAATGGACAAGGAAGCCCCGTGCATATAACCTAGATTGATAGGCCCGTAAAAAGTGAACCGTCCGATCAAGATCAGACGGCTCGTAATGCGCTATACGGCGTGTCGCGCAACAGCGAATCCGGATCCAGAGTTTTCCTACAAAATATTAAGCTCTTCTACAATGTTATAAGAAAAAGGAAAAAAAAAAAACCATGGATCGCAGTTCGCGTACTATGTCATGGCCCAAGACAGCCCAATGCCGCCAGACATGCACTGCCAACTCCAATTGCAACTTCACTCTCCAGTTCTCCTTTCTTCCTTCTGCAAATGAAGCGAAGGGTGTCTTCACTGATCTCGATAAACTCGGGTGGAGACACTTACAGGCTCTTCTTTCGTAATATTTTTTCAATTGCTTAATGATCTTTGATTAGTTGATTTAAATTTATTTGGATTGACGGGTCTGGACTTGTTCATGACCTGTTTGATGAAATGCGCCAATGAACTTGATATGTTTTCTAGGTGTTGTATTTTTTGGTTCTGTTCTTCAGGTCATGGTAAGTATAATTTTTTTTTTAATTATTGGCAATAGTTAATTCTCACAATCTGTGAAGAGATTTTAGGGTCTCCATTAAATTAATTCTTTACTCATTTGAGTATCTTCGCAAAAGGCTTGTGATTAGATTTTAAATGGGTACATTCTTCACAAGGAAATTTAAATTTTTACAGATTTACTTTGCACAATATTGTTAGCAAATCCATTTGTAGTTAAGCTGTTTGATCCAAATATTCGAGTTTCAGTCAATGCAGGATTTCAGTGCATTTAGAGGTATCCATGGAAGTCCCATAAAACAAAGAACACAATAAAGCAAGTTCAATGCCCATGCAAATTGAAAGATGAAAGGCATAAGAAGGCTGCCAAATCAAAGCACGAGATAAAAATCGGTATGTTCTGCAGCCATGTTCTAGTCCTTATTAGGACCTTTTTTTTTTCAAAATTAGTAGGCAATAATGAATACAATATCTTCATAGGAGGGGGGATGATTACTGCTTAGTAAGAATATTCTGCCTAGCAACTGTTCATTATAAACTCTAGTTATGAATATATTATAGAAAGTGTTCATTATTATGAATTTTGGAAATATACAGTTTCTTTTTGAGCCATAGGATTAGGGTATTGTTATCTGAACCATCCAGATTAGGGTTGTGGCAATTGTTTAGGGCTGTCCTCAGATAAGGTTAACTTGATTTGAGCCAATTAATGTTTCTTGCAAAAGGGTAACTACATAGTTGCTTGCACCCATCCAGATCATGTCTGTTTGATCTAAACTGTCCAGATCAGGTTTTGGAAAGGGTACTTTTGTCATTTTTCTAGGTAGGTTACATCTGCCGTCAAAAATTAGGGTTTCTTGTTAGTCTATGAGGCAATCATAAGATAGTATATATAGGGCATGATGGTTGCCGCTGTTCATTTCATTCTCCCCAAATAAACTAGTATGAAGAGAAACAGAGAGAACTAAACACGAGCAAAAACCCCACTTTGTTCTATGACCACTGGCACTGGATGGATACCTTATTTGATTGTACATGCCAAAACTAGATCTGGTCATTGCGGTATTGAATCTGAGTCTGAGGTGAGTTTTAAACACATTTATTTCTTGGAAATGGAACTATTTGTGGGTACAAATAAAAACATTGTGGTAGCGCAAAGTTAGATTGCGCGGAAATTGATGGAAAAAGTTATTTGAGAGCATATTGGGATCCCTATAACTCGAATTACGTCTCTTAATATCCCTTACTATATTTTCCTTTCTCTCCTGTTGGATTGAAAGAAAGAACAGTATGTACCAATCCAGTACGGGGTTGATTTGTGGGGGCAGCAATGGAAATCTTAGCTTAAGACCTGATATTATTTTAGTCCTATTTTGAAATATTTCAACAAACGGGGTTGATTTGTGGGGGCAGCAATGGAAATCTTAGCTTAAGACCTACATCAAACCTAGGGACTAAATTTATTTCTAGGTCAATTCATGGGCAATTAATGTGGGATTCTTTTTTGGTTAATTGATTGCTGATTCCCATCTTTTATTTGCTTGAATTTTGAAAACTGCTATTTAAGTTAATCATCTGTTAACAGCTTCTGCTTATTAGTGTTAAAACCAAGCATTGTAACACATGCTGATCAGTATCAATAAATCGCAGCCTGCTGACAACTGGGAAAACTAAAGAGAAGCAAGCAACAGTTCAAATAGCTCTTATTTTCTTAACATCAATTTTGTTACTCGTTTAAACTGCAGGTGCTTGGTGTTGGGAGGATTGGAGGTTGGCTCTGTCTGCTCATTTTGGGTTGGACCAAAATAAAATCTGAATCGCTTCTACCCCACGGCCTCCATTTCAAGCCCCATTTTTGGTTGGTTAGTATCCCCCTTTTTGCCCTTTCTTCCCTCAGACCGTACTTTTTTGTATACTTTACTTGAGAAGTAATGTACACAGGATGATTATTTTGTATGCAAATTCCTTTTTCGTCTTATGTGTTGTTTGTATCTGTCTGTAATTCTGTATGTGTTATGTACTTTGACTGTCAAGTGGGAAGTTAAATATATATTAATATATTATTCTTGTAGTCAGTAGATATGTCCATCTGAGGGTAAGGAACAAGGGTTACTTAATTTTTAACTTTTACATTAGTTCTGGAATTTGAAGTAGGCACTTGTGACATCAGTTTTCTTTCTAAGCTAACTATTCTTTATGTCTGAACATAACCAGCACCAGTACCAACTCCACACCCGTATCTGATAATACCAGCTCAATTGACCTCACCAGTTTGTGCAAAATGGCTCAGATCAAGCAGCAGGCTAATATAGGGTCACTCAAGCATGATCAAATTGAGGTACAATAATATAGTAAGAAAAGGCTTGCTTATGGGATTTGGGGCCCCAATGCAATTATTTATCGATCTCTAATTTCTTTACTTTTGTTTAGGTATCCTATATAGATTGCAGCAGGACAAGAAGAGAAGTGCCAATAGTTATCTATATATTTTGGCAGCGCACCTATTCTGTCCTTGCAAAAACCATCAATCTTTGCATTTTACAGGTAAATTTTGGAAAAGAAGTAAATATGGTCATAATTGGATATATTTATGTTGTATGAGTTTTTACAGAATCGAGACCCTAAAGGTTTCAAGCAGTCATATCCAATTTCCCCTTTTTTTTGTTTTTACAAATGAGAGAATATGTAAAACAATTTGCATGGTTATCAGAATTCAGAAGTGTTAACAAAACCTGAATGTAACTTTACTTAATTATGAACTCAAGTGTTAACACGTTTTTTGTTTGCTCCCCTTCATTTCCTCTCCTCTTCGCTATCTCAGTGACTGTGCGAAGTCTTAACTCATGGGGACGACCCGCTAATTTGAAAGTTTTGTGAAAGAACCCAGAAACACTCAGCTTATTCGACCACCTCCTGCATTTTAGGGATCCTGCACCTTCCATCATTGCCTTCAATATTCTATTTACATCCACGGACCTTGAAACTTGATAAAGGACCCTAAAAAAAATTCTGTTGAACTTTAGACCCTAAAAAAATATAAAATTCTGTGGGCTTGAGAAAATAAAGCGGGAATTTCTCGGGATATGATGAGTATAGTCTGACTCAAAGAACAGATGCTCGGACATGATTTCAGACATTCTGATCCTAAATAAAATATTATCTATTTCTAAAATTGTGTTTTCGATTTATTTGTTCGGACTTCTGATTTTTACTTTCTAATTTTCTGTCGTTATTATTTAGTTTAATTTTCTCTGAGAATGATTCTGATAATTTCTGATCTTCGTTATTAATAAGCGAATGTTTTGACTCAATATATAACAATAATAATAACGACAGACAGGAAAATAATTTTGACAAACAATGTTATGACTCAATAATAACAATAATAATTTCAGGACTTAGCAATAATTTCATCATATTTAATTAAGAGGTAGACTAAATCAGTTATGACTGATGGATGGGCCTGTCAATTGCAATTAAATCTCAATTATCGAAATTCTAATAGTTAATCCGAACCATTCAATGTGTTTTCATCATACTAAAAAAGACTTAATTTTTTTTTTAAAAAAACGTCAAATTTGATCTACAATGAGATTTCAATATGAAGAACACATTGAACGGTTCAGATCTGTCGTTAGAATATTGAAAATTGAAATATAATCGCAGTTTATTATTATTCTTTTACTTCATTCAAGAAACTATCTATGTGAATAAAACTTGTGAAGTTTAATTTTCTTAGATGTGGTTAATAAAAAACAATATTTTAGTAAAAAAATCATAATTTTTGTAACTTTATTATAAATAAGATTTTTGCGATTAATGGTGTTACCAACTTCCTGCTAATACAAAAAAAAATTGGGTGAAATATTCCCACTTTAAGTATCTACTTTTGAAAAAAAAATTAACCGAACTTTCAACAGTTGACAGACCAGGAACATTCCAAAGGAAAATAAGAAAAGAAAGTCTTGAAGACTTGAATGAGTAAAAAATCACTGTGTCAGTCCTGGAAAGGAAGACCGGATATTAATGGGGGGGAAGGGTTGGGGACAAAAAAAGATGCACCAGCCGGGAATCGAACCCGGGTCTGTACCGTGGCAGGGTACTATTCTACCACTAGACCACTGGTGCTTTTATGCAAATGTTTCTCTGTAAGTTCTCTTCATTGTTTTATTTGTGCCTCTTGTTACTTATATTGTATTGAAAATTGATAAACATTTCTATTAGTAACAAGATTGTTTACAACCAACAGACTATCTTTTCGGAAACTTACTATAGATATTTCTCTCTAACAAAATACTAGTGCTTATAATGATATTTCATTAGAGCAAGGTTCCAATGCCAATATTTTTTATTGCCCCTAAATGCCAACATTCTACTATTTAGTTACTTTTTAAAAATTTTAAATAGTAACATCAAATCCAAACCGTTCATCTTATTTATTTTATCGATCGATGCGTTTTTCATATGAGTTTTGTAAATTTTAGAGTTTATTTGATACTCCATGAAAAGCTAAAACATGAACATATTAAAATGAATCTATCATAATTAATAAGGTTCGTTTATTTTTCTATCTCTTGATGGAGTATGAAATAAAGTCTAAAGTTTACAAAACTTATATGAAAACGCATCGGTTATTAAATTAAATAAGATAAATAGTTTGAATTTGATGTTGCGATTTTAAATTTTGAAAAAATAATTAATTAATGGAATGTCGGCATTTGGGGCAACCAAAATGTTAGCATTGGAACCTTGCTCATTTTATTAATTCATTATACTAAAATAATAGTTTACAAAAAAAAAACATTGTATCATTTAAAGTAACAACATTTAACATATTAAGTTAACGTTTTATTTAAGGGTGCATTTGGATCGTTGGAAGAAAGAAGAAGAAGAAGGAAGAAGAAAAAAAAAATTATAACAATCCAAACTCTTCACAAAGTTACACACTTTCTAATACTTCTTCCCACTTCTTCCCTTCTTCCCACACCTATCCAAACGGAGCCTAAAATCTACATGTCAAAGAGGAATTAAAAGATATGGAAATGACAAATTAGTTTATGAGAGATCTGTATGATTTTAAGCTGAATAATTTTTGCTTGCCAGTACGTGAAATTTGTCCGACCTTTGTTTGTTGACTATTTGGTTATTGCGGGCTTGCGGCAGATGCGCCATTGGAACCTTTTATTACCAAGTGAGCTCTACGAGGAGTAACTTAATATACAACAGGAACAGATCTTGTATATGTCGAAGAAAGAGGGTTAAATCATCTTTTCCGTTTGCGAGTTTTATGCTCTTGGAGTGATGGCGTATTTAATGATATTATATACGCCGATATAAATACAGACCATTTAGTTTGTTCATATTCTTGGTTTTGAATATATAATATATTATTGATTACTAGAAAACGGAAGATAACTAATCAATGCTCATCAACAGAAGATAACTAAAAATAGAAAACGGAAAACGAGCTAAGCGCGCACAACAAATTAAAAGACTCTATTAGGCCAGCATCTCAGCATCTGAAATTAATACTTAATCCCTCTGCTCAACTAATAGCGCTTCAGATTGAAACGCAACACACACCAATGGCTTCAACAACTCTCTTCCCATTCCTATCAATCGTTTCACTTACTGTTCTAGCTAGCGCTGTCGGTTTCTCAGTCGAGCTAATCCACCGCGACTACCCCAAATCTCCCTTCTATAACCCCACATTCTCCCTGTCTGACCGTATCCAAGCTGAAGTGCAGCGCTCACATGCACGTGCTGCAGCCTTGCGCCGCATCTTTTTCTCCCAACTCCACGGTGGCATGTCAAGCACTACAAATACAAAGTACTCCATGCTTCCAGCTGACTCACCATTTTCACATGCACTGGTTTCTCCTTCTGATTCTCCATTTACGTCTCCATCTTCTGCTCCTCCAAACGCCCCAATTGAGACATATGTCATTGCCAACTCCTTTGATTACCTCGTATCAATACATCTTGGCACACCGACCAGAGAGATCATTGCTATAGCTGACACAGGAAGCGACCTTATCTGGGTTACATGCGAACCTTGCTCAGATTGCTACAAGCAGGATGCCCCACTTTTCAACCCAGCCACTTCCTCCTCCTATGCTAACATCCCGTGCGGCACTGAGAAATGCAACCAACTGCCTTTTACTCAGTGTGATAACTCGACATCTCCTTCAAAATGCTTCTATCAATATAGGTACTTTGATGGATCACAGACAATCGGCAACCTTGCCCAAGAAACTGTTGCTTTTAATACAACTGATGGCAACGATGTGGAGTTTCCAATGGTAACTGTTGGTTGCTCGCATGTGGCAAATGGCACATTTGAACGCCAAACTGCCGGTTTAATTGGGCTAGGGGCAGGGCCTTTATCTCTTGTGTCGCAACTAGGTTCATCCATAGAGCACCGATTTTCATACTGCTTGGTTCCCTATGATTCAACCAACATAACAACAAGTCGACTTAGCTTTGGATCTGACGCAATCATCTCCGGTGATGATGTGGAGACAACTACAATGGTAGATATTGACAGAGAAACATTTTACACAGTAACGCTTGACAGTATAACAGTCGGCAAAAATAGCACCTTGGGTCCCATCAATAGGTCATACATGATTGTAGATTCTGGCACAACTCTCACCTACCTCGACTCGACAGTTCTTGAATCTTTAATGGAACTTCTAGTAAAAACCATTCGTCTACCGCAGGTTGAAGACAGTGAGAAGGTTTTCCCTTTATGTTTCGATGAGAGCAATGCTGAACCAGATTTCCTATACCCAGATATTACTCTGCAGCTTGGCAAGGCAATTGTAACTCTCAAACCATACAATGCTTTCAGAAAGATAAATGACAAAGTCACATGTCTCGCCATGGCATCAAATAATAATATTTCTAGTGATAATTTGTCGATTCTTGGAAACATTGCTCAACAGAACTTTCACATCGGGTTTGATTTGGCTGCAAGGAAAATCTCCTTTGCCCCGGCTGATTGCACCAAGTATTGAGCTAGCGATTGTTAATTTTGTGGATGTGTTTGCTTATTATAACTAGGTTTTTTTTATACAAGTATTTTTCATAATCGTATAAGTTGTGCTAAAGGGTTCGTTGCTTTCTAATACATACACTGATGATACACAGTGTTAGAGAACTTAGGATAATCCTATCTATGCATGGGTTTATTTAAATTTGTGTTGATGTTCGTCATGGAATGATTATATTATTAATTACAAGAGTCTTCAAAAGTTCCCCTTCTCTTAGTTTGGTCATACTAGTGGAAATGTATCATGGACTGGATATGCTGATTGTGGAATTATAGTTTTTTTTTTTTGATGATTTGGAATTATAGTTCAGGCAATATAATATGCATATGCTAGTAATTACGATCTGAATTCTATTCGACTATTCCCCCACCTTTTCTTGTACCTTTTTTTATCGTTGAAAACCATGTCACACTACGCCATATTTGATTATTAAAACCGGTTAAATAAAGATCTTTAACACCGGATTGAAATAGGTGCTAAAGATGAGTGGTGTTAAAAATCATTAAAAACCGGTGCTAATAATCCGGTGCTAAAAACAATCCAGATTCACATTGGAAAAAAAGAGAATTTTTAGAACCGGTTTTCTACTAATACCCAGTTCTAAAGATTCAATCTTTAAGACCTGCTTTTAGCTAAAAACCGGTCTTAAAAATCAGTTTTTTTATAAAAAAAATATATATATTTTAGGGGTAGCCCATTTTTGCTAGCCATAATATTTATACAATATTGTACAACAATAATATATCACATATCACAACATTATATATCACATAATTAATCATCAAAGCAAAAACTACAATTATAAATATATCAAAATTCATTCCAGAAAATATATAATCATCACATAAATTCACAATTATTACAAATGCACCACATAACAATTTTTTTCAAATCTGTTCCACAACCAAACATCAATTTAAGTATAGGATTTGTAAATTCTTCACTATAAGCCATATGTTTTCCATCAATTTGAGGTACACAGACATCATGTTGAGATTTGCATGGACATAAAATGAAAAAAGATACAATGAAAAAAAATACGAGCTAAAAGAGTTGACCATCTAATAAAATCCATGCGACCAGTGCCAGCATCAAGTGTGAATGTAACATCAGTAGCTCTACAGGATTTATTGCAAACCATCCTCACCAACACAATCTAGCAAATTTGAACATAATATAAGAAATTAGTAAATAAATCAAAGCTAAATGATCTGTTACAAGTCATTTTCATAGAACAACACATGAAGAAAACCAAATTTGCTTCACTGTAAGTGGAATAGCGGTGCTTCTATTAATTGTCACGAATCCACAAATTAAAATAATCAAATCACATGAATACAAATCTGATCTAACATATTATACTCGAAAGATGAAAAATTAGTGTGTTTCTAAAGAGAAAAGAAATAGCAAGGAAAAGCAAAATAGAATTTTATAGTAATTAAGATGGTAAAGTTGAGAAATTTTTAAGTTAGGATTAGGATTTTACCTTGCTGGCAGAAGAATCTGGGTGATTGAATCCTTAAGTAACATTAATACCATTGTACACTATGAAAATCGCTCTTCACGACCTCCTGAGATTTTAAAATACAAATTGTGAGTTCAGCTGGTACAATAACACCAACTTACTCAATTCCTAATTACCCGTACAAACTCCTTGATATGGTAACACCTGACTACCTGAGCATCATTGGCACTTGCAAACCATTGATCTACTGTTTGTGGTTGGGCTGAGGCCGAGCATCATGTGAGAGGCGTCCTACTTGGCGGCAGTGAGGCTGAGCTAGAAAGCCAAGGCCTTCCTCAGCGCCCCCAAGTTTCGTGTAGCCGATTCGGCGGCTGTGTTGAGAGAGGCGGTGATTTTAGAGGAGAAGGGGTCAAGGTGGATGCGTAGGGCACGGGGTTGATTCAGAGCACCACTAAGCTCGAGGTGGTATCGGCGACTCGAAGGCAGAAGATAAAAAAAGGTTCTGTTGGCTGCCGACGGTGGCGATCTCTTGTCGGATGAGATGGATGAGGCGGAGATTTCTAGGGTTACGCGAGGAGGAGATAGAAGAGCGAAAGAGAGATGAGATGTGGAGAATAAATGAAGAGGAGGGTAAATTCATCCGGGGTCCAGATTTTGATCAAAGAAAAAATAGAACATTCGGTTTCTCTTTAGAACCGATTTTTCTAAAAAAACCGGTCCTAAAAGTTTAAACTTAATGTGTCACGCACCACGAAAGATTTTTAGTTCTTTAGAACCGGTTTTTATATAAAACCGATTCTAATACTTTAATTTTTAGGATCAGTTTTTTATAAAACCGGTCTTAAAGAAAAACTGAATTTTTTCTTTTTTTGGCAACTCTTTAGGACCGGTTTTCTATAAAAAACCGGTCTTAAAAAAATATATGATAATATCAAAAATGCCACTGGTTGTTTTTAGAATCGGATTTTGAAAAACCGGTGTTAATGTGGCGGTTCTAAAAATTATTTTTGGCGTAGTGTCAACTTATAATTTGATTATGGAAAGAAAACAAAAATTTCAGTTAGGGCTGCAAACCAAATCAAAATTAGATTGATTGTACGATAAGTATATTATTCAAAATAAATTTTATCTCTAGTTATTCCCAGTTTGATGATTTGCTACAATTTTGCGAAAATTGTCCTATTTGATGATTGATAAAATTAGAAACAGAAAAAGATGAAATTTAAATCTCGTTTATATATATTTTCGTAAGTCTTAAGTACAACAATATGTTTATAAAGAACTGGAGATTTAAGTATCTGAACGAAATAACAAAATATTGAAAGTTAAATCAGCAGCTATTTTATTTCAGAAGTGGATCTTAAATCAGGTAATTAATTAATCTTTTTTGTTTTTCTTGCCTGAGGTGTTAATTGACAGAAACATTGAGCAGGTTTAATTAGAGATGATCATAATTCATAATAGACGGTTAGCTTTCCACTTAGTTATTCTATAAATTAAAGATCCAGTTACTTATCGAACTGAAAAAATGATAAAAAAAATATTCTTAAATTATTTATGTGAATATAGCAAGCTAATAAAATTTAGTTTTCTTGGAGATTGACATCTCTAAAATCAGAGGTTGGATTCATAAAATATATACAAAATAAGTATTACTCTGGAAAAGAAAGCCTTATAAGATACTAGTTATTGTAACTTTATGATGAAAGCTGTGAATATGAGAGAAATTTTGTGATGTCTAAATCTTTTTAGAGTCTGAAAGCATTAAAATTGGGGTTCCAGGAGAATGCTAATGTTGCAATCAATGAGATTGCCAACGGCCTGCCGATATCAAAATTTTGGTGAACATTGTTGTTCTACATTATTAGTTTCTTTCGTTTCTAAGATAATAATGAAAGTCAACCTCCCAATTTCTGTAACAAAGTTTTATACATTAAAATCCGTATGTTAATTTGCCTGTTTAGAAAAGTGGAAAAGCCCATTATGTGTCAGCTAGAGAGGAATTAAAAAAAGAAAGGAAATGTGAAATGGGAAAAAGCATCGTTCGAACCAAAAAGGAAGGAAATAAAATGCAATGCACCAGCCGGGAATCGAACCCGGGTCTGTACCGTGGCAGGGTACTATTCTACCACTAGACCACTGGTGCTTTTTGTAACTTTTTAGGATAATAATACCATCAGCACCGTACTATGGGCTGCTCTGTGTTTTCCCGTAACTCTGGCTATGCCTGTCTCACGCGTTCAAAAAAGCACGAAACACCATGTGCCGTTTACCGTTCCGTCAAGAAAAATGATACCATATCTCATTCCGTTAACCGTTTTATTTTTGAAACGGTACAAAATTTTAATTCGTTAACCATTTCACTTCAGAAACAACATATAAAACGGTTTGAAAAGAGGTGAAACGGTTCAAAATGGCACGATTCCTCATTCCGTTTGCCATTTCGTTATTGAAACGATATAAAAATTAATGCCGTTTGCCGTTCCGTTTTGGTTATACGAAACAGAACCACGTGGGCATGTGCCGTTGCCAGGCCTCCTAATGTGGCCTGTGGCCTGTGGGTTATTCAGATTGATACCGAACTCCGTATTTTTTCACCATTTGTTGTTAGAAAAAAACCATATTAACTTAATAACTTGCTTATGGGATAGATAAGCTAACAATTTCGGAAATTGATTACTACCATCTCTATTTCTATCATCGCTCGAAGCGCTCCCCTCTCGTAACCCAGCGAAGCGAAGCGCTCCTCTCTCCCCAGCGAAGTGAGCCCTCTCCTCACCCTGCGAAGCGCTCCCCTCTCCTTATCCGGATACGCTCCTCTCCCTTCGCACTCTTCAGTCTCTTCCTTCTGTGCATCTCTCTCACTTTTCCCTCCCTTCCTTCTGTGTGCCAGATTTTGTTTACTTTGTTTATTGCATCTGCTCAATTTGTTATTTTAAGTGTTAATTTTGTTTTGTTGTGCATCAGACTTTTATGTTTATTTTATACGTCTCACTTTGTTAGTGTAGATGTTCACTTTATTGGTGTAGATGTCACTTTGTTCGTTCATATGTTCAATTTGTTACTTTTATGTGTTCAATTTGTTTTGTTGTGCGTCTCACTTCTGCGTTTATTTTATACGTCTCACTTTGTTGGTGTAGATGTTCACTTTGTTCATTCATATGTTCAATTTATTTCTTTTATGTGTTCAATTTGTTTTGTTGTGCGTCGGATTTCTGTGTTTATTTTATATGTCTCACTTTGTTGGTGTATATGTTCACTTTGTTCATTCATATGTTCAATTTGTTATTTCTATGTGTTCAATTTGTTTTGTTGCTTTTCAGATTTATGTGTTTATTTTATATCTCACTTTGTTAGTGTATATGTTCACTTTGTTCATTCATATGTTCAATTTGTTATTTCTATGTGTTCAATTTGTTTTGTTGTGCGTCAGATTTTCGTGTTTATTTTATGTCTCACTTTGTTGGTGTATATGTTCACTTTGTTCATTCATATGTTCAATTTGTTATTCTATATGTTCAATTTGTTTTGTTGCTTGTCAGATTTATGTGTTTATTTTATATCTCACTTTGTTAGTGTATATTTTCACTTTGTTCATTCATCTGTTCAATTTGTTATTTCTATGTGTTCAATTTGTTCTGTTGTGCGTCAGATTTCTGTGTTTATTTTATGTCTCACTTTGTTGGTGTATATGTTCACTTTGTTCATTCATATGTTCACTTTGTTACTTTTATATGTTCAATTTATTTTACTGTGTGTCAGTGTTTTTTTTTATGTCTCACTTTGTTGGTGTATATGTTCACTTTGTTACTTTATATGTTCAATTTGTTTTACTGTGCGTCAGTGTTTATTTTTTATGTCTCACTTTATCGGTGTATATGTTCACTTTGTTCATTCATATGTTCAATTTGTTACTTTTGTGTGTTCAATTTGTTTTACTGCTCGTCAGACTTCTGTGCTTATTTTATATGTCTCAGTTTGTTTGTGTATATGTTCACTTTGTTCATTCATATGTTCAATTTGTTACTTTTGTGTGTTCAATTTGTTTTGCTGTGAGGCGAAGTCTAAGGGAGACGAAAAAGGAAGGCGAGGTCTAAAGGAGGCAGAAAAGGGAGCGTCGGGAGTAGCAGAGAGGATCAGAGGGGAGGAGAGCGCGCACCAGAGAGAAGGGGAGGAGAGCGCATCTGAAGAGGAGGGGAGCGCGCGGGAGGAAAATTGAGGTTAGCGATGGTAGAGAGATGCAGAATAGAGCGTGCGGAAGGGAACATAGGGTAGCGATGGTAGCGATGGTTCATTTAGCGATGGTGGTTATAATTTCTGAACAATTTCGGTTAGGCTTGCCTATTATGAGGAAAAGAGCAGTGTGCCGTAATATGCTATCTTTAGAAGTTGCACGTGATTTAGGAATCAAGATTCGATCGATATTACCTGTTAAAAAATATTAATTATGTCTAATATTTTTTAGAAATGCTAGAGTCCAATATATTAGACGAATGAGGTCCGTCCAATACGATAGTTTTCATGTTTTTAATTTTTAAATAACTGATTCGAACTGTTTAATATGTTCTCTATATTGAAACTTATAAGAAATCAATTTTTATATTTTTTCGAAAATTTTTAATATTTTTTTTGGTATTTAAAAAATCGTTGTTATTAGACGATCCATAATGTTTATATCATGAATTTTAAAAAATACCAAAAAATAGTAAAAAATTTCGAAAAATGTAAAAATTGGTTTCTTGTAAGTTTTTTGTAGTGAGAATATATTGAACTCGGATCGGTCATTAGAAATCTTAAAACGTGAAAACGATCATATTGGACGGACCTATTCGTCCTATATATTGGACACAAATATTTCTCAAAATTTTATTATATTTAATATAGTTGAAGTAAAATTTTAATAAATACATTGATAATTAACCAATATGTAATTCTTTCAATTACTCATATTACGATATTTTTACAATCAATGTCGCTGTACATTTATTTGTACTATCTTTCATTTTAAGAACATAATTTTATTTTATTGTTCTTGCATAAAGGTAATTTCGTGATTTGTTACTTCTATCTCTCTGTTTATGGGTTGGGATGGTGATGTGTTTTCTTCAATATTATTCTTATTCTCTCTGTCTGCCCCCTCTATCTCGCTTGCTTGGGCGAATTAATAGGGAACATTTGCCTATAGAGTACGGGAATATATAAGCTTTTTTTTTTCTGGAAAAAAAAGAGAGCTAGGGATCCATTCGTAATTAATTAGTTAGAACAACTTAAGTGCCGCTAAAAATATATTACGTAATAATTGTAGCACCCCAAACAAGAGGTGGCACAGCCCGTCGTGTATATTTTATGAAAAATAAGCACAAAACGGTAAAAGCAAATATACAAACCAACAATATAATTACAAACATTGCCATCATAACATTTATAAAATAATACATATAAATTAACCCAAATAATATTCCTTCAAATCAAATCGGATACTATTTGAAGTAAAGTGAATGGTGTTTAATTATAACAACACTTTACTCCATCTAGCATTTAACCAAAATTTTCAACCCTAGATGGCAAACCAGCTGATGAATTTTCTTCATATAGCACTTCTCGCTTTCGTCACTTCACTACCTGGAACCCACAACCACCGTGGAAACAAAGCAAAAGCAGAGAGTGAGAAATAAATTTCTCAGTGCGGTTTTTAGTTCCAGTCACATGAACATTAACTTTCACATTTAGAATTAAGATACACATAGAGAAAATAAATATAATAGTAATTAAAGTTCAAACATGCCATAAGAATCGATAAGCCGACTAATCAACCAATTAAGGTAAACAACATACAAAATGATAACAACAGTCGGTTGTGCAATTGGTTTCCTAAATAAGTTATAAGTCTGGTATGACACAGAACAGATGACTCACCAAGCTACGGACGGCCCACCAGAACCCACGTCCATCTCATCGCAAACCACATCTGTCTGTGTTGGCCTATACCAATCCTAACCAGTCAAATGCAGAATATCATTGGTCTGGTTACAACACCCACACGGGTCACACATAATCATATTATCACAATCAAATGTAGAATCATAAATAATCACATACAACACAAGATCATACTTGTCACACAGACTTGACCACCCATACCCCGTCTAGATTCGGGCATATTGGGCCCTGTGCAAGAGCACTACACTACACATCAATCTGGCAGCACGGTAGCTAACCGGCCCCAGACGAAACCTTGTCAATCTAATACTTTGGACAAGTAATAATAACATCCACATGCACATCATCCACAAACAATCAATCGAAATACCATACAACATGTTCACAATCCATATTCAAATAGTAATATGATAACCATAATATTAATATAAGATCAACTTCATACTCAAATAAATGCATTCAAGAAACAACAACATGCACAGTTCATGTATTAAATTTCTAATAATGAAAATCAAGGTTCATGTGAAATCCGCACCTGACAAAAGTAGAAGGAACTCGTGAGCTATCGATCTATCGTGGTTCAGTCGTCTCAGCAACTACGTATTAGTCTTCTCGCTCTCAAAGTCTAAGGTTAACCAAAATCCAAAATTTATTCTTTAAAAATTCACGATCTTCATTCAAAGTTCAGATTTAATAAATTTAATAATTCCTTTTGTAACTTCCAATTTAACTTGTAAAACTATGAATTATTACAATCTAATACTTCCCTAATGTTACCATATTATAACTAAGTTTTTTTATTATTCTACTTTATTTTTTTTATGCCAAATTTCACCAATAATTAAATATTTGCTTGCTGTCCAAATTTTAGTCATAAAGTACTATATGCATGCAAGCCATTTAAACACACAAATTTATTTTCTAAGCTATAATTTTATGCACTTACAAATACAAGTTACTAAAATGTTAATTTATGCAAAATTTCCTGAAAATTCACATATTTTTCAAATAGGCCAGATTTTAAAAGAAAGAAAAGAAGTATTCATCCAAAAGATTAAATATTTGAACAACACAAAGTCAAGAATGCATTTTCAACAAGTTATCACTTACATTAATATTCTCAAAATCTTCGTATAAATCCCTAAACTTAATAAAATTTCATAATTTAGTAGAAATAACTATATATGGCACATATTACCATAAGAACACTAAAATTTTATCATGCACAACCAAAATCTTCAAAAATTATCAATAAATCGAAATATTCATACTTTTCAATTCAAAATCAGCATTTTTGCTTAAAAATCCGAAATAAATATTTTCTTAACTCAAATAAATTTTAGTTCTTACATTTTAGTTGCATGCAAGGTTTGTAAATTGTCATGACCTCTAAATATCATGCAAATCAAATAATTAGTTTGTAAATACTTTAATATAACCACCTGGACAAAAACCCATAACAAATTTGCATAAATTCAGCAAATATTTTAGACATTAGTCATTTGTCACAATAACTAAGGATTCAACAATAAATTACTATTTTCCAACCATGCAAACTTTAAACCGAAATAAAATAATAGAAAAAGAAAAAACTTACATAAATATGGCTTAAAACTGAAAATAAATAACTTGCATGTTCATCTCTTGACTTCTACTATCCATTTTCCATTTTTCTCGTATTTTTCAGATTTTTCTTCTAATTTTTTATAGATAGATTTTTGTAGGCCGAATTTGGAAAGAAATGGAAAAAAAATAATGGAGATGGGTTTTGGTTTTCTTCCATTTCCTTTGAGCTTGTACGGTTGGGAGAGAAGGAAAAGAGAGAGAAATAGATGGGTTTGTATTAATTAAAGTTGGAGAGAGAGAGTGATGGAAGTAAAAGGTATGATACATTCCAAAATGAACCCAATATGCTATTGATGACATGGTTTGTGCAGAAAATATTTTCATAACATGATTATACTAATGAAAATGATATGCATGCATTATGCAAGAATTTATTTAACATGCATGATATATTTATAGAAATATTTATTCATTTATATTTTAAAAATAGAAAAAAATAATTCAAAAGTGTACAAATGTTACAATAATTTTGTAATTTAATATTTAAAATGTGATAATCAGTTGTCATGTGCATAAAAATATATTAAATATTTGATTTAAATTTATTGTTCACTAGCTCGTTTGGATGGTATGGGAATAAAGAAGAAATAAGGGACCGTTTGGATCGCTTAGGAATAAGATGAATTTTCTATTCCTAGACATAAAGTATTGGGAAGTGTGTAATTTTGTGAAGAGTTTGAATTGTTTATAATAAATTTATGCCTAGGAATAGTAAATTCCTCATATTCCCATATGATCCAAACAGCCCCAAGGATTTTAGGAAGAAAATATTGGAAAGAGTGTAACTTTGGGAAGAGTGGGGAGAGTATTATTCCGGAAAGAAAAAATATTGTTTGGATGGTGAGTTAGAAATAAGCAAATTAATATTAATTTAAATAAATTATTATTTTAATATTAAATAAAGTACTAATTAAAGAGCGCATAGAATTTCATTTAGCTATTAGTGTTTAGCTAATTTTGTTGAAATTATGTATATATAATTATTGGAAGAAGCTATTTCTAGAAAGAAACTATTTCTAGGAAGAAGCTATTATTCTCTTTATTCCTAACTTGTTTGGATGTCTAGGAAGAATCTAATCTTACAAAGAAGTTATTCTTCCTTATTTCCATACCATCCAAATGGCCCAAGAATTTAAAATTGCAATAATTGATAATTTTATTATCATTTAATAGAAAATAAAATTTAACAATGAAATGTTGATACACAACTAATTTAGAAATATAATATTATATTGATAAGTTATTATTATTTTTTACTTTATTTGAGAAAGTATTGTCAAAGTATTCAAAAGAAAACGATTTCCATGGATACGGATTTTTTTTAAAAAAATAATATTCTTTTATGAGATTTATTTTAGTGGAAAACTGATAATTTATTTTTATTTTATGAGATTTAGTACTTCAAACGGGTTGTAAATCTACTGTTCACTTTTTGATGAGGAATGGAAAGTTTGATTCAAATATATCATTACAAAAATAAGTATATGTCTTTTGATAAGTAATTATAATAATAATTTGCAAAATACAAAGTATGAAGTGTTTTTTTCCGCATAATAATAAATATCAAATTGTGATAATGTAATATCATATTGTGATATAAAAACAATGAATTTAAGTCAGTCAATGTGATTTATATATCAAAGTATTATATCAAATTAAGTTTTATATTTTTTTAGGTTTTTTGAAAAATGACTCGTACTAAAAGGATCAATTTCAAAATCTTAAAAAAATGTAAAACTTTGATATGTTGCTTTTTATGTTCAATAGCTTGTATTAATTTTTCAGACATTAATAAAAAAGTAAGATTTTGAGTGTTAGACTGGTAGTATTTTCGAACAAAATGGTACATTAGTATTTTTTTTGAGATGCAACTGCACATTTGGCTTCCGGACTTCCTGTAAATGCCACTGATCTTGAGCCGTTCGATCAGAACTTGATAAGCGGTGTAGATCGATCTCATTAAAACACTCCAATCGATCTCTGGCTCTTTCCTCTCCGTTCTCTCAAACCTCTCGTCTGCTCTCGCCTCTACCTATTCGACTCCAATTGCTGAACCCTAGGTTCTCCGTCACCTCGCTCTGCTCCGTCTCCGTGCTCGGCCCAAATTTATATCTCTGCGCGCGCCTGCCAGCATCCGCCTCAGCCTCACCATTCACCATCCATCCGCCTCTCAGTCTCTCACGAGCTGCTCGAAAGAAGGAGACAGGTAAATTAACTTTTTTACTTGGCCTTCTGTTGCAAATTTGACGGACCATAAGAATAATTTATACTGGTACGAATAGTTTTAGTAAATATTCTAATTCCTGTGTTGAAAAAAAAAAAAAAAATACGAGGCAACAACTGTCCAATTTACTCGATTCTGAATCCACTGGTCGACAATGGCCAACCAGATTTCTCATTCTACGCGCTCAATTCGTGTCTCGAGATGGGTATTTTCTCACTTGTTGTTCCATATAACGTTATGCTCAAGGGCTATTGCTGCATGTCAGGTGTTCGCTGAAATGCTCGAGAGAAGAACATCACGTTATCGGTTGTTGTGTGTAACATTGCCATGTGCTAGGCCTTATCCACACTAGAACCTCTATCTAATGGTACCACTGGTGAACCTATCTAATGATCATGTCCTAAACAACTAAATATCCATCCTTCAACCAATTTCCTCCAAAAGAGTGTATACAAGACGTCGCAGAGCGTACATGTTTTTTGTTTCATAGGGTAGTCCTTCAGTTTGAGTTTGTTATAATAGTTTCCAAATCATCTTTGGTTAAGTAAAGCTTAATGCCTGTTAGTTCTAATTGCGTAAAAATTATACAATTTGCGGAGATACTTAGGGTCTACAAGATGGAAGTAGAAACCAGTATGTTCTGGAGTCTTGTTAGGTTAAGTAAAGCTTAATGTTTGTTACTCGAAGTAGTCCTACACATCTCTCTATCTTCTGCGGTTCTGCCCCTCCCTCACCCTCCCCGATCAGCAACCCCTCTTCCATCCTTTTTAGATTTGCGTGCACACAGAATGACATGATTTTGGTTGCAATTTGAGAATAGCTCATATTGTTTTGCCAATTTCAATCTAGCTTTTGACTGAATTTTGTTCATAGTCATCTAATATTCGGTTTTTCTTTTGTTCTGCATGAATTTGCTAGGAATAGAGTTCGATTTGGCAGGACCTTTGTTTAGTTAGGTAATTAGGTCCATGAAAAATTGGATAATAGATCTGGTTAATACCAATTAGGTATCCTTTATGCTTGGAACTGAACCAGCTAGTATGCACCCAGTATGAATGCATCATTTCAAATACTAGCATCAGCTTAAATCTGCTTCACAAGTGAAACAAATTGGCTTTAATTTTTGCCAGATGCAACAGCAACCATTGAAAGAGCATTTCCTATTAGAACATTTTAAGGTCTGTTTATGGAATCGAATGTTATTTGTTACATATATTGGAAAGGATGTGTTTAATTAATGAGACAATCATGCAATAATTTCAAAATATGAAGACATGTCAATAATATCCTTAATCTATCTACTGATTGTTTGTCTGTTACTTTCATGAAGGCTATGGAAGAACAACAAGATGATTTTGTTCCTCGTTTGGGCAAGGAATTTCAAACAGTGGATGAAGCATGGTCGGCTTGGAGAGATTATGGTGAAAGAATTGGTTTTGGGGTAAGATTAAGCTATGGCCACAAGAACATAAAAGATGATATAATTACTTCGAAGCTTTTTTTGTGCTCTTGCGAAGGTAAAAGAGGAGTAGATAAGCGAGATCATTTAACGAAGAAGCCTCGAGCAGAGACGCGGACCGGTTGTCAAGCTCGTTTAAAAATAAAATTGGATAAAGAAACCCAAAAATATAAAGTTGTGGAATTTGTTTCTGACCACAACCATCCTCTCCAACAGCCAACTTGTTATTTAATACCCAGCCAACCCAAAATACCTGAAATAGCGGACATTGGCATTCATTCGGCTGATAGTTTGGGAGTACAAAAGCAAGTAATGAAATATGGGTCGGCCATTGCTATGATGAAGTACTTTGAAAAGCATGCTTTGGAAGACCCGTCTTTCAAACATTTTGAAGATACCACCGAAGAAGGAGAAATAGCAAATGTCATTTGGACACATGCAAAGATGATTGTGGCTTATGCTCGGTTTGGAGATGTAGTGGAATTTGATACTTTATTTGGCACCAATAATGAAAAGTGGGCATTTGGTATTTTCGTTGGCTTTAATCATTTTAGAGAGATTGTGATTTTTGGTGCAGCTCTCATGTGTGACCAATCAAAAGAGTCTTTTGAATGGGTGTTTACAAAATTTCTGGAGGCACATGGCGGCAAAAAGCCCATCACCATATTTACCAAACAAAATTGTTCAATGGAGCATGCTTTAGAGAAAGTAATGCCGGATACAAGGCATGGTTTATGTATGTGGCATATTGAACAAAATTGTGTGAAATATTTGTCACGCTTCAACAAGGATGGGATTGACATTACGGGAGATTTTAAGGCTTGTATGTACAGGTATTTTTTTTATTTTGATTTCTCTATCCATTTTTGTTTGTAATTTTATGAGTTATGAATGTCATTGATTTTGTGTGGCTTGTATGTTCAGGTACGAGGAGGAAAAGGAGTTCGAGGATGCTTTTAATGCTCTCAGGGGAAAGTTGAATGGTAGAGAAAAGTGGCTAGAAATCATATATGATAGCAGAAAAAAGTGGGCACATTGTTTTATGAAAAATGCTTACACTTTGGGAATCCTTTGCGCACAAGCAAGTGTGAGCATAAGCTCGAACTTGAAAGCCTATTTAAATTGCAAGTTGGATATTTGTAGATTTTTGGAATACTTTGATAGGGATCTTGATGAAAATCATGAGAGGGAGATCAAGTCCGAGTCCGACATGGCAAGCAAATTACCAAGACTCAAGTTGAATGTTCCTATTCTTCGTGAAGCCAGAAAGTTGTACACGCCCAAAGTGTTTGAGTTGTTTCAAGCTGAGTTTGAGTTATCTGGTTCAGCTTACATAGAAGGTCTAGAGGGTGATACGTACACAGTTGCTATGTGTGATATTGATAATGAAACCCCACATAAGAGTGGACAAGTTGTTTGGACTCGGGAAGACCAAACAGTTTCATGTTCTTGTAAGAAGTTTGAAAGAGAGGGTATTTTGTGTTGGCATGCATTGAAGGTGTTGAATCGGGAGGATATTAAGGTGATACCACCGAGGTACGTTCTCAACCGTTGGACCAAAGTGGCAAAAGATGTTATCGTTGTGGATTTAGAGGGCAGAAGGGTGATTGAAGATCCTCTGTTGGATGTCAGGAACCGTAATGCTGATTTAGTTCGTATACTAACACCAATATGTGGTAAGGCAGCCCAAAATGAAGAACAATCTCAATTTTTGCGCAATGAATTGCTTGCGGTTCAACAGAAATACGAAGAGAAATATGAGAACTTGCCAATGTAGACCACCTTCTTCGGTGAGGAACAACTTCCCTCATCCCTCGTTTTCATTTGTCAATCAACAAATAAGTCTAAAATAGTATTAGCACAGAAGTCAAATACAAATAGTATTGTGCTTATTGTTAAATGCATGAAGGGTGCAGAATACAAATAGTATTGTGTATCCATATATAATTAGTGTAACATAAACAGTCTATAGACAAAATTTCTAATCATTCGAGCTATGCAATGATTCCTAGTTTGGTGACCGGGGAACATATGCAATGAATAATTAAATGACTAAAGCATAAACTGTTTTGTCCTTCTAATCTGAAAAAGAGTTCTACAAATTAATATCTTAAGACCTACATCAAACCCATTGGGACCAGATCATCCAATAAATAATATCTTTTTTGGGCAACATTCTGATTATTTTTGCTAAACACAAATCAATCCTAGGGACTGAATTTATTTTGGAGTCAATTCGTGGGCATTGTAGGATTCTTTGAAGTTATTTTATTTCTCCCATCTTTTATTGGTTAATCTAATTTTCTGTTGATAGCTCTTTCATATTTGTGTTAAAACCAATTTTTGTACTTAGCAACATCTAGTATAAGACATGCTGATCAGTATAAATGCATCAATTGCTACCTGCTGACAATTAGGATAACTAAAGAGAATCAAGCAACTGTTCAAATGGCTCTTAACATCAATTTTGTTTCTTAAAAATGCAGGTGTGGTTGGTGAGAAGATTTGATGAGCCGCAAAAGAATAAGTCATTCGTCAAGCAGTGCTTGGTGTTGGGACGATTGGAGGTTGGCTCTGCCAGCTAGTGCTCATTATTGTTTGTTTACTTGAATTGTAATTAAAAGTTGCTACCTTTGTTAATTAATCTATAGACAAGCATCAAAAGCAAATTTGTATTTAGCACCAGCTAAACTCATTTCAATGTATCATGCTATCTGTTGATAATTCAGAAAACTAAAGAGAAGCAAGTAACAGTTAAAAATAGCAGTTAACATAAATTTTGAAATTCGAAACTGCAGGTATTGTCCTTGGTGAGAAGATTTGATGAGCCACAGAAGTACAAGGTGTTTGTGAAATGGTGTGTCATGAGGGAAGGAGATTTGATGGTTAGGAACATCAAGGAGATTGAATTCGTATCAGGTTACCTGCTGGTAAAGGGATGCATAATCCTCGTGACCTTTCCATTGTTTTTGGGTTAAGAAAAGAGAGAAACCAAGAGATATTATAAGAGAGAAACCAAGAAATAAGAAATAAGAATACAAAAACTTTGCAAAACAGAATGAGTTGCAGAGATGGTGTTGGATATGAACAGAGGGGAGTATCTAACAGGATGGAAGCTGATAGATGAGGAGGGGCCCAATGGTGAAGGAAGAGCACTAGCCTTTGATATGGAGCGTGCTAGACTGCTGCACCAGCATTGGCTGGGAGAGAGCCAGTGCACCTCTGCCCTTGTTAAGCACATAAATGCTCCTCTTGATGCCGTAAGTTTTGATCTCTTATTTCTAATTATTGATTTTTAGTTTTCTGTTTCTTTCACCATCTTTTTTCCTTTTGCGAAATCAGAACAATTATCAGCGAGTGTTGTTGCTTATGTTGGTAAGTTTTTCTCTATTGGAGGTATATTAGAGTTAGACCATTATTTGTCTCTTGTGGTATTAGTTGATCATATTGCATGGAGACATTCAAGAAAATAGCACATCTGGGAACAGTATGATGAATTATGATAGCCCCATGAATCTTTATATGATTGCTTCAAGGGTGTTCTTAATAGCAGAAAACTTGTACATATTTTATTATTTTTTGAATAATATTTTAATTATATAGAATACTGGCTATATAAATTCTTAGAGATTGTCTAAGATTACAGGCTTTATGTATTTATTGACCCAGTATGCAAGCATTTGGTGGGTAATTTGATAATTTTTGCTAAAGTCAGATTATTCCTAACACCAAACTTATTTATGGTCGGTGGCGTTTATAGGTTCAATATGTTTAATGATTCCCTACTGCCCGTTACTTGAATTATAAATAAATTTCCTACCTTTGATCAATTAATCTCTGGACAACTCTTGCTATTAGCATTAAAATAAAATTTTGAATTTAGCACCGCTAGTATGACACATGCTAATTCATATCAATGTGTCATGCTACCCTGACAATTTGGAAAACTACAAAGAAGCAAGCAAAAGTTCAATAGCTCTTAAATTTTGTTATTCAAAACTGCAGGTGTGGTCCATGGTGAGGAGTTTTGATGAGCTACAGAGGTACAAGCCATTTGTGAAACAGTCTGTTATGAGGGAAGGTCTGGAGGTCAGGGGCATCAGGGAGATTGAAGTGGCTTCAGGGTTTCCAAAAGTAGTAAAGTACTAACAAGTTGATACCTTTTAACAGATAAGATCTCTACAAGGAAATCATCAAAGTCTGCCAGTAGGGTCTCTCGCTCGGAACAAGCACCTCCTCACGACTCGCATCGCAGACGGTGTGATCATCAACCACGATGTCAGGATTCGCTCCCCTGTTGTCAGCACTTACGACGAACACACAGATGCTATATGCAGTCTCAAATGGTCTTCCTCATGACAGTACCTAGCAAGCGGGGGAAACGATAAACTTCTCCCCATATGGGACATCTCTAAATGCAGCCCACTCCACAGGTTAAACAACCACACTGCCGCAGTAAGAGCGCTTGCATGGTGTCCCTTCCAGAACAACCTACTAGCATCAGGTGGGGGCAAAGCCAACAAATGCATCAAATTCTGGAATGTGAGTGCAGGTACCTACTTGAAGTCGGTGAATACGGGGTCGCAGATTTGTGGCTTGTTGTGGAGCAAAAGTGATTGGGAGTTGGTCAGCTCGTACGGTCTTACAAAGAACCAGCTGGTACTCTGGAAGTACTCATCTATGAGTAAGATGGCTGAGCTCACCGGTCACGCCTCTCCTGTACTTCCTGTACTTTATTTGGCTCAGGTATGAAATTATCATGTCTTACAAATTTAATTTGGTTGTTTTATCTTTGCCTAGGCACTGAAATCTAGTTGAATCAATGTCCTAAGTCTGATATTTGTTTCTGTTTGGTTGAAAAATATATAAAGAATTGTAAATTCATCTGTGCACAGTATTTGGCTTGCCTATTATCTGAGTTTTCCTTTGTTTTATCTTTTCCTTTTTGTGAATTGTAGAGTCCAGACGGATGCACAGTAGCATCTGTCTCAGGAGATGAGAAATTGAAGATCTGGCACATTTTTGAAAAATCAACAATATAAATACATCTGGAACCTCACACTTGGTGGGCCGACCAACATGTACAGCAGCATACGATGATAAATACTGCACATTCGATTTCATTTGTGATTGTGCAATTTCTGCTGTAGTCAAGGAAGTATCAGGCAGCACAGCACTGCAGCAAGGATCCTCAGCTATGGCGCTAATTTTTGGATACATATTTTGATTAGTTTCATTGTAATCCTTCTTTTACCTAATTCTGTTTAAAGGTTTAATATAACACTCTCTTGCAATTCTTTTTTAAATGGAATTTTGAGTATGTTGGTAAGTTATTTCCTGATTATATTAAAATTGTATTTTATTTGCTTAGTCAACCGTGTCAACGTCTCATGCTAGCAATCAGATGCTACGAACCAAGCCAGATTTTATTATGTTTAGTTCTGCAAACTTAAGGGATTTACTGAACAAGAAATGTTGAAATTTTAAGTGTGATATTTGATGCTTTATCTGATTGAAGTTGTAATCTCAAACTAAAAACTTGTTCAAAGCATCAAGTGAACTCACTACAAATATTATTTGTATAACTCTTGTAATAGGCACAACATTATATTATAAATATTAAACGGAGAGACTCACATATATAAACACGACAAAGAGAAAATATCAATCAAGATTGTTATTACTTATGGTTGGACTTTATGTACGAGATATAAGTTAAATTTCAGTTATTGAAATTATGGTTCCATGATCTTTATTTTATATAGAAAACTCCTGAATTTTAATAATAGATTTCAATTCGAAATGTTAACATGTTAATTAGAATGTGTAAAACATGTCTTCATTTGAGTATAACCGTTATTCGTTACAATAGTGGAGCAAGAGCGATTCAAATTTTTTTTCATGTTGTATTATTTTTTAACATTTGATGCAAGTATATTTTTATATGAAATCTTTTATTGAAAAAATATATTTCTTTTTACCGAATTATTTTTTTGAACTATTCACGTGTGTATTTTTATTGATTTTGTTTGTTTAACCATGTGAATATTGTTATTACTTTTAGCGCCGGTCAAGATAATCTTGACCTTAAACCAATGAATGGACAATATATCTAATTGGATTAATATTTTTTTTAACATATTATATTCTGCCCACATGCGCTTACTAGTTATTAATAAAAGTACTAACTAACATAACAAAAAAATATATAAATAAAAGAGAACGCTTCAATAATAATATTTTATTTTTTTTTATATAAAATTTGATATTGAGTATAATGTCTAGCGAAAGTGGCTTCTAACAGAGGCAGCCAATATTATTTCACAATTTTAGTTCCTTTTCAAAATTAAAATGAATATCTTTCTAGATAAATTGTTAGCTCACATCATTATTTATACATAAAAATATTACTGAACCCTATGGTTCATATCCGAATCCGGCAAAAACATTTGGATACCGATATGGTTTTGACCACTAAACGATCTATATATTCATATTTGACAAAAAAAAAATTATGGACATTATCCTTATCCGATAGATATTCAATCTATTTATTCATATATTCAGTGACACGAGAATACGAGATGGTTAATATAATTACTCTTCTAATATTATAGAGAATTTTTTATTGGATAATATATAGTTTTTATTAGATAGATTGAGTTCTTCCTCCTTGAATGAGATATGAAATTATGGAAAAAACAATATCAAGTAATGGAGTATTATTCAATATGAAAAAAAAATCAAGTATTATTCAAATTTAATTTTTCTTACCTTCAATATGTTCTCCTTCTTTTTCTCTATCTAATACTTATTTTTTCAGATTTTTGCATATTTTTTTGTTTTTCTATTTTGGGTGGTGTAAAATATGAAATTAATGGAGTTAAGTATATAAATTAATCTCCGCTCTGTTTTTTCTAAATCTTGCTACAGTGCCGCACAGGCTGGGTCAAAGGTTACGTATGGAAAGATTTAGGAAAAAAAATCTAATTGAATAATCTACAACTATTTTTACTAAATAACAGTCATTAAGAGTTTTTGTGATTGTTATTAAATAAAAACAATCATTAAGAGTTAGTGTGACTGTTATCTATACTATCTTTACTACTTATAAAAGCACCAGTCTAAAGGTCTATCCAAATTTGAGTCCAAAGGTGCAAACAATTGTTTACCCAATGCAATATGGACCGTTTATTTTTATGATTTGATCAAATCAGTGGTGTAGATTTAATATTGAAATAAAAAGTTTAAACCTTTCGTATAGACTTGTTAACATGTTAACAAAGTCGCTGGAGCGGAGTCGCTGAAAATTCTCACTGTTCACGTACGTGAGTTCGAATCTATGCATCGCTTAATTTTCCTAATTATTTTTCGCTGTTCAATTTCTTCCCTTTTTCCTTCTTCGCCTCCTACTTCCTACTCCTCATCGCGGCCACAAATAGAATCAATTTTAGGTTTGTTCTTCTTAATGCGCCGCCTCCCTCTTTTGCTCTCTAATCAAAAACCCTTCTCTCTATCTCTCTCTCTGGTTTCCTCTTACAGTGCACTGAAGAAGAAAACAACCACAAAAGCAGCGATGGCGGCGACAAGAGCAAGAAGACAGTGCAACCATGGTCACCGCTTTCCTCTCACGATCGTCGAGCAACCAAAAGCGACCACCTTCGTCCCGCGCCTCTCTGTACTCGACCGAGCACTGGCACCACCACTCTGCCTCACCGTATCTTGGATCGCTCGACCACAAAAATACTCTTCTTTCTCCTACCTGCTTCGCTCCGCTACTGTGTGAGAGGCTGACGCAACGGGGTTGGTACCTCCTCCTCTTAATCTTTCCATTATACTAATTTTTGTAAAATTTTCAATCAAATCGCTCCCAATTTCAGATCTGAAGGACACAAAGGAAAAATCATCGTGCCTTCTTCTGTTTGCCCCTACTATTGCTCCGGTTATATTGTTAGGCCGATGATCTGCGAAGACATATATTCAATTTAATTGTCACTCAACATTCTAAAAACGAAGGATTTTAATCAGCTAAGGTTATCTCTCAAAATAAATTTTCTTAGGAAGCATTCCTATAAATTATATGATATCATTGGAGAGATATAAAGAAATACTTTTTATCTTGCCAATAATATTCACATTGGGTAGCGCAGGAGGAAAAAAAATCAGAAAAGTTTCTTTTCTCCTTAATTCAATTTTGTCATATATAGGAAGACGGAAAAGAGAACTATTGTTTATTCTGTATCACCTTCTTATTGTCATTTTTTTTCCTTATCGTAGATCCAATTCAGCATTAAACAAAAAGTACTCATTTTCACTTTGAACATCTTCAATGACGCAAAAAGTACTCATTTTCTCAATTTTTCTTTAATTTTTGTCAATCTCTTTTTCTGAAATTTGTTATTGAATTTTGATGATGTTGATTAATAGAAAAATTGTATCATATTTGACTTGAAAGTTTCTTTGTTAGGGATGGGGAAGAATTTGTTAGGGCTGGTACGAGTTTGGTACCAGTCCGGTTTGCCTCTGTCTCACTTGCTGGTACGCCATTATGGCATCAGGGACCGATCTGGAAATTTTCTGGTATTAGGGACTGTTTCATAAGGAAACTTTTTTGCCAGGGACTTGCTTATAAATTTCTTTGAACTATTTGCCCTATCTATCAACTCAAGGTAAGCTAGCATAATTGAGTATAATGTTTGCATAATTGAGGGATGATTTAGAACTAAAATTGGTCAAATTGAAGCGGAGTAGTACATAAAAGGTTTGGAAGGCAGACAGCTCATAAAAATGAGTGTAAATTAAGGCGCTTAGTAGGGTTTTATAGTTGGGTGTATCTGTTGAATAAATATTGTAATGATGTTGAAGGAGCACATGGCTGATTGGTGCAGCAGTATTCCTCTCAGTGCCGTTTTACAGTAAAGGATTACTGACAATGCTATAATGCTACTTAAGTGGTGACACAATTGAAAATAGTGATAATGTGATATAATAAAAACACTAATTAGAATATTATAAGTGTCTACAAAAAATTTAGATCTGTGACAGTCATGAGTTACAAGAAGGCTAAACCTTTCTTACACTATATTTGGTATGTGTGTACGGATAATCGACAAGGTTCACAAAAAAACTTCCAAGAATCGAGCAGGTTAGCTTTAAGTTTTGGTTAAATTTCAATTATTTTTGTAACACCTTGAAATATTATTTTTTATTTGTTGATATCTCTATTTTTAGCTTAGATTTTTTTTTGTTGGCTTTAGCTAGCACATCTTTTGTGAAAGAGAAGCTATGAGCAAGGTATTTGAAGGTTATGAGCGCCACCACTCTGAGACCTCCACTTCTCTTTCTTAAAAATGCACCTTGGCTGCAGCTTCAGATGGAGGTAGTCTCTCTTCCTGGCTATCAATTAAATAATTCCTTCTATGTAGATTTCATTTCTTTATTTTCATATTTTCTTTTTGTGCAAATAAACTGTTTATTTTCATTTTTTCAATGCATAAATAAGTGCAAATAAATAACAACTAAGCCCTGTTGTACTTAAAACAAGTATCCATTACATGACAGAATTTAAAAGATGAGACATTAGAATACAGCCTACATGCACCGCAACAAAGACAAGGAGTAATCGCCATTGATTCGACATCAAGCGGTGGCACCTCAAAACTCTAGCTGTGGCCTGCGAGAAACCTCTTCGGTCGGTTAGTTACGGTGACATTGGTAATAATTGACGGCTGGGTAGTTACGGTGGCATCAGTTGGGGACTCCTGCATCAGTTGATAGTCTCCTGCACCAACTTTGTACTGGCCTTATGAGCCAATGTTTGCATTATCTTGTACCAGCTTAGTATAATCTAAGAATTTATAGTTATTGTAGATAAAAATATGACATGATAATGATAATTATCATGCTATCTCTGCACTCTTTTTATTTTTTTATTTTTTTTTGTTCTTGGATGTGTTCTCTTGTTGGGTTTCTTTCTAGCCTACCCCAATTTGTTTGGGACAAAAGGCTTAGTTGTTGTTGTTGTTGTTGTTGTTAATATTTTTATTAAAAATCAGTTGATATATGTTTTAAAAAATTTAGTTTTCTTGATAGGCTATCAACAGTAACTACAACAACAGTTGTCCAAAGGTTTTATAGTTAGCACCAATTTGTTATCAAATACGTTTGGAGAATATTCAGACTAATCCTTATGTTTGTGACTAAATATTTTTCAACATACTAAACAAAAAAAAGCTTCTGGCAAAAATCTTCAGGACCCAGGGGCAGAACTAGGAAATACCATAGGGTAGAGAAAGTTTGGAGGAGGATATAATCTTACAATTATTTTGAACGGCAAATATATTTTCATAATATTTTTCCAAAAATTCACAGTAAAATTATAATTTGGCAATAATTTTTCAGTCAGAGGCTGGCAACTGCCTCTCCCTGCCACCTTCTACCTCTGTCTCTGTAGGGAATACATTTTAGTTATAAATGATGTCAGCTATCAAATTTTGTGGAGAATATATTGAAAGTAAGTCTTTTTGTAATCATCAGTGTAGTATTCTCTTTTGGTTGGTAACTTGATCCTTTTTAACTAAAGCCAAATCAAGCCTATCTATCAAAATCCATATCATGATCTGTGATGATCTTTGTGCGTTTTCATTTAGGACAATAAACCATTAATTTCCACTTTGAATTTTTAAAATAGAATACTTACAGATTTGCTATCTGTCTTTAGTGTTTGTTAACAATTATTGTTAATACTAAAAGCAACACTTGTACTTAGGATCAAACTAATTCCAATATTGTTTATTAGCACAGCTAGCTCTAGCTGCTGACCAATTGACGGAAAAAGATTAGACGGAGAGAAAAAATTCAAATTACTCTAGCATCATTTGTTTACTCAAATAATGCAGGTGTGGTCCTTGGTTAGAAGATTTGACAAGCCAGAAAAATACAAGCCGTTTGTCAAACAGTGCTTAGTGATGGGTGGATTGGAGGTTGGCTCTGTGAGGGACATCAGTCTGACAACAGAGTTGCCAGCAACCTTCACCACCGAGGTGCTGGAGCGTCTGGATGATAGTGAATGCATCCTTGGCATCCGCACTGTAGGTGGGGACCACTCCTCAAGGTACGATTCATGCATTCCTTTCTCATATAAATGTCTTTTAAGAGAATTATTCGAATTAGCGAAAGTAAAATTTTATTCTAGCTGGTTTGGAGAGGGACAAACTGCACTGTGACAAAATGTGAACCCTTGGGCCACTTCCTTGTTAGGAAGGTTTCCAAAGTACATGTATTTCATGTGACATAATTTTTGGTTTTGTAGGTTCTTTTTTGTTTTTTCCTTTTCATATAAGCCTAGGTAACAAACCAGAGCCAAAACATAGCCTTAATTCACCTTAAAATGTCATAATTTTGGTGTCTAATGCTTGGTATCGTCGCTATCATATAATCCGTGCAAAGTTTATAAAAAAACCGTAAAGATGCCCTAATAAATTATACTACTGTTCTTTTAGTGGTAAGCTAAAATTCTACAATTGCCCTGAGATGCCCACAAATCATCACTCATCACAAACACTCTACATAAGACAGTTTAGAAATGCAAGGTCTGAGCAAAGAGTAGTTATCGTTTTATAAATGGTTGGACTTGGCTGATCCTGTCATGGTTGAAAAATTCATACCAAACAAACTTGACGGTTAAACAGGTCATCCTGAAATGACCTTTTTATCTACAAAATTACATTGAACATAATTGTACGGCGATATTCATACAAAAAATGAGGTGGCCTTTGTGACGTATTATTTGTTTGAGTGTCTAGTGATTCCCATGTATATTTTCCAAAACCCATCAATACCAAAGGTTTAAATAGCGGATAGCGGGTTGGTAGCGGACAACTCTTGTCATAGCGGATAGCGGGTAGCGGTCATTTAGCGGCCGCTACGGGATCATAATGGACATGTAAAAATATATTTACTTATTACATCATATACATATTTTTAATTAAAAATTACATATCATATTAAATTATATGCATATTATAATAGTTAAATTTAACACCTACACTTTACAATACATTATTACAATAGACAAATCTCATTATACTTAATATTGGATCAAGTCTGTCGGAGTTTATATGACAAAAATATGTTCATAATAGTGATTCTATACTAGCACGTAATGAATTGTGTGGTTATATTTCTCTAAAATACCATTATAATGCATCTATATTTTACTAATTTTTACTATTATAGTCACCATAATAATTAAAAGGCCAAAAATAAATACAGTTTTAACTAATATTACTATATATCAATGAACACCGCTATAACGACATTTTTAGTTTCGCACCATAGCGGTCTACCACGTCGTACCGCTATAGCGGGGCTATTGCGGTTCATAGCGCCGCTATTTAAATCACTGATCAATACAAAGACTAAAAATTATTAAAAAATATGTTTATGAAAGGTAATGGCTCACAAAGCTGGTCGACCATAAGCAGGAGGTGAACCAACCCAACCTGTTTTAAATGGGTCTTTTTACCGTACCCATCTATTTACCCAAGGGCTGGTCTTAAACAGGTCAGGTGTGGGTCCTCTATAATTGCAAAAGCTATCTCCCCATCCTCAAAATATCATCCCGAAACATTTTTTTTTCTTTTGTACCTATACCATTTGTGTTAGCTAAATTTTTGAATTGTAAAGCTATCTTTTTATATATATTCTATTTAATATTTACATGATGAAAGCATGATATTGGTGCAGAACCATTCATCTATAGTAACGGTGCACCCTGATCGCATTGAAGGGAGAACAGGGACTACAGTTGTGGAGTCCTTTGTTGTTGATCTTCCAGAAAATAACACTAGGGATGAGATTTGCTACTTTATGGAGGCAGTGATCAAGATCAACCTCAGGTCTCTAGCTGCAGTGTCAGAGCGACTTGCTCGCCAACAGTAGTAACAATCTCACTGGGCTTGCAACTTAAAAATTGGAATTGCTTTGATGTTTGGGAAATGTTGTTCTTTGATTGGAATGATGGGGAACTAGGAGAGTATGAACAATTTGTGGTAATTGGGTGTGGAGGAGGATGAGGGTCTTTTGGGTCTTTTTTGCTTAAGGCTCCGTTTGGATAAGGTGTGAGAAAAAGGAAAGAAGGGAATAAAGAAAATAAATTTATTATAAACAATCCAAACTTTTCACAAACTTACACACTTCCCAATACTTCTTCCCACTTCTTCCCTTCTTCGCTTCTTCCCACACCTTATTCAAATGGAGCCTAAAGTTGGAGAGGAATGTATAGAGTTGAAAGCTATGGTATTTGCCTAAACTTTTAAGACATGTTAGCTTCTTAAGCATTATTGACTATTTGTAAAAAAACTGCATAATATTGTAATATTGAGCTATGGAAAATTGTGATGCGTTGCTTCAAATTCATCATAAGGTGTCAAATAAATACTTGGATGAATGTATTTTTGTTTGCTAATGCGCGCTGAGGTTGTGAGAAAACTGTTTTGTCTGACTACAGATATATTCAGCAGTCTCGCAGCTGTCCTATTTGATCAGGAGGTTCAATGCTTGCCTCTTGCTTCAAACAGTATCAATAAATTCATGCTTTAAAATGACAAAGTAAAAAAGAGTTTATTTATAAATTTGTATGTCGTCTTAATCACTGATTACGTGCGTGTAACAAATTAACAATACTGCTTGATTTCTTTTCTTTTCACTTCATTTCAATGCAGCAAGGAAAAATTTGACTTGTAAATTGTAATACAATTATCCGCATGTTGTATAATGTATATGACGTCTATAATGTACTATAGCAAATACCGCACTGGAAATATAGAAAAACAAACATCTTGTCGATTTCAAGCTTAATTAGGACTCTGTCAGTCTGTCTTGCTCGTTGCAGCATCAAACGTCTCTCTTGCAATGGAGCCGATGCTTCTTTCTCGTTCTCTCTCCTGCTACACCAAATTTCTATCTCTCCCTCTCTTTTTGTCTACTCGCTCCAGTGTTTCTCTCTGCCCCCATCCAGACGGGTATGAGGTGTAAAGTATTACCCACCCAATCTTTTACAATGATTTAATTTTAATTAATTAATTTCCCTGAGTCCATAACCATAGATCTTTAATGCGAGTTTTCACTGCCACAAATATGAAGATAGAATTAATGGAGATAGTCCTTTTGAAAGAAAGATAAAATGCTCATTTTTTCTTTATTCGGCCTAATTGATGAGAACATAAAATTAAGAGAACCTTTCTTGTAAGACGCTTCATTTGGCAATGACCGGTGATAGATGTGGCCGCCAATTGGACCCTTTGCGTGCCACTCCACATTCTAACTTTTCTTTTCACTTCTGTCAAATTTTTCTCAAAAAAAAAAAAAAAACCCTTTTCTTTCCATTTCTGAATCCACGGGTCGACAATCCACGGGTCGACAATGAACAACCAGATCCAGTCGAGGCATTCTGATTCAACGTTCTTGACTCGTGTCTCGAGCTGGGTATTTGGTCAACTGTTGTTCCATGTAACATGACCCGCAAGTAGGGATGAAAACGGATCGGATATGTCACACCCCGAATCAGATTCATATTAGGGAAGGACAATTCCGCCACGTGTACACACTCTTCTGTGCACACGAAAGGCTAAGTACAGTGTCTCAGATACAATAAATCACAAAATAATGCCATAAAACAATAACAAAATAACAAGTACACACAAGATCGACATCTGAAACAACCCAGATATCGAATGGCATCATCCAGGAGCGGTAAGCGACCTTCAACTTCAGATTGTCTTCAGTCAGACCTAAACCTGCTCCACAAAAACTATGTGGGCTGAGTACGCGAATACTCAGTGCAATAACAGGGAAAACTAAAGGTTTTGGATAAACTAAAGTTAGAACTAAACCATTCTTAGGTTGGGCATTTTAAATCCTATCTTTAAAAAGCTAAGTGTGGATTAATTTAATGATGCCACTAATCTACATCTGAAGACATGCCCAAAATAAAATTAGAAAAATATCTGGAGAACAGATTATAATATTAATATAATACGATATGGAATTTATATTTAATACGAGAGTGAAGCACCCGCACTCAATGGTCAAATCATAAGTAATGTAAAATCCAGAATCAATCTCACTAATCCCAAAATATATGACAAGAACAGTGCCTACAGATCTACCTACGCAACACCTCGATACGCATAAGCTCCGACCTCACTCCCCCGTCGAGGAGTGAGCAGTAAGACACGGTACCGGCAAACTGACTCCTGGAGATCGAGAGGTAGTCTGAAATATATATATAGATGGCACACTCCACCCAGTGTCCAAGTCATGCCAAAGGAATATACTAATAACACAATACAAGAGGATATACTAATAACAAACAACCATCAAGTGACCACAGAACCGCCTAGATGTCGGTCTGCAGAGTGATCGTCGGAAACGTGTTGCTCGTGATCAGAATCGTCATGAACTGACCGGCAATGGCTTGGGTGCAGCTCCTGACCGCAAGCAAAGCGTTCCTAGTTCACTCGGTCTCACTATCCTGATCCATACCAGATGCAAGTGTTGATTTTAAGCACTTTTAAGTTCATTAATCACTTTATTAATCTAGGGGTGTGTTTGGTTCGCTCACGAACTAGGGACGAACTAGGGATGAACAACGGCCCACGAATAGGCCCACGAACAACCCCTAGTTCATGAAAATTGGAGGATTAGGAATTAGTCAAGAAGTTCGCGAACAGTCTAGTTCGTGGGTTGTTTGGTTCTCGCGAACTAACCTAGTTCGTGAACTTCTAGTTCACGGATGGTGCCAAACACACCCTAGATGAATAACCTATAAATGCAACTAATCTTTTGACTATTAAAATGCTCTTAACTGTTTACTTAATGTTAATGACATGTTATGCACGCATAAAGTTACTGATCTAATTCTTAATCTAAAGTTTAAAGAAAACCTAAAGCTTCCACACACCTGTAAAGTCGGGCATAGAGACAGCTGTAATAGTAAAGCAATGGCGAAGTCCTCACCAACGCCTTGCACAAATTACTTGGATCAGCAATTGGTCAAATACGCCTGAGTGGTCTGACTGATTACCTGACGATTAAAAAGGCTACGAATTAGACTAACGATCTACCCAATTATCCCATAATTAAAATCAAGTGCTGGTTATGTGTTCTAAACAATACTTAATTAATTTTAAAAGGAATTATATTTCAAAATATATCATTAAATTTACTTGTGTATTTTGTAAGATTTCAACAGAGTTTTATCTGAAACTAGTGTGAAGAGATATTTATTGAGTTAAATCACCGTTGTTATTATTAGAATTATTTTAACAGAATTTTATTTAGAAAACACAGTATGAAGAAAGATGTGTTGTTGAATTTATATCAATTTAATTTGCATGTTGGAATCGCTTTACTTTTAATTTGTCTTAAGAAATCATTTTAATTGTGTATGTGAATAAATAGGTAGTTTAATTCTAAGTGTGCTTAGACATCTAGTTTTCTAGAATTTCTTTGACATGTATTATTGTTAAAATATATTTGTTATTTACTTGTTTTATTCTTACAATATTTAAATGGTTTCAAGAACATTTGCAAAGTGTATAAATTGTGTAAACTCATAGTGAAATTATTATTACTTTTATCTCATAACAAATGTCTAATCTTATATTTATTGCTTTTAGAAAAGTATATTTAATTTTAGTAATTTTCATGTTACTAACCATTGTATCAAAGTATATTATCATTTGTTTATGAATAGAAAATCATTTTATAAGTGTTAACATTATTTAGTGGATACGAAGATATGATTTGCTCATTTAACAAACTCTAATCATTTCTCAATTGGATTTAGATTTTGATATGGTCAGATCCGGATATGGGCCTAATCATTACGAAAAGCCTTGTGTAAAGCCTTTTTAGAGAGAGGAGCCCACGAGTCGTTATGATGAGAGTGGGCCCGAGGCCGTTGCGCTCAGAGTGGGGTCAGGAACCGTTAAAGGGAGCTCTCACCGGTGGGCCCCCAAAAGAAAACGGTTTCTGAGCACAGATGTCCCTTCCGTAACGGTCACGGGATGTTATGTGACCTTTGGGCGATAGTCGTTCAAAGAGCCTCGACTCAACCTCGCCCGAATGGACGCTGGTCACAGGCGAGAAAGGAACATGTCGGGGTTGAGGGAGGTTACAGCGACCTTCATGCCGCAGTTGAATAAGGAAGATGAGAACACGAGGAGGCCACAAAAGATCCGATGCGATGGGGGACCACCAGATGACTATAAATAGGAACCCCCCTCTATAGGGAAGAGGGGTTAGGCATTCTATAAACTAGGAAATACAATGTACTAAACTGATTAAAAGAAAGATAAATTTCCTATTTCCTATTCTTCTTTATCTAAACTCTTTGTTGAGATCTATGAGCTAGATTGTAGGTTATCAACTGGCGCCCACCGTAAATTACAAAGAGCTCATCCTAACAATCGAGAAATACGACTTTTTTCTTATTGTTTGAGCTCCAATTCGCATGAAAGGGAGTAGGAATATTCATCCAAAAAAGTTAGACTTTAGTACACCATCCACAAAAACCATGGCAACTAGCACCGCAACCTTCAATACTCCAGCAACGACCCCACAGCCTCCACCTCCAGGAACGGAGCAAACTTCCGATCAATCCGTTAGCATTTCCTTAGCCCCAAGACACAACCCCCCTACCATCTCCAATGTTACTCCACAAGACATGCGCAATTATCAACCACCACCACACGTCCTTCCTTCTACAATGCCTTCCCTTACACCTTCTTCCGTTCACAGCAGCCACAACCATCAACCACAACCACCCTTTTCTCAGCAGTTTCAGGCTCCCCGCGATCCACCTTACCAACTCCCAGTTATCATCCCACCTCCCCCTCAACAATACCCCTACCAACATCCAATATTCCCTGCCAATCAGTCAGGTGTACCAACCCAACCATCCAATCAAACATACACCCGATTGTCAGAGAGAGAGGAACTAACTTTACACAGTGAAGACTACAGACCGCAGCCGTCTCACAGGCGCTCCCAATATACTAACATCCCTAATCATTCTCGTTCTTACACCAAAGGTCGCTCCAAATCCCGTTCACGACGGTCCAGAAGACGATCACCATCTTCAGAATACGATACTCATAGTTCGAGCGAACTATCTTCCCGCAAGTCGCCTTTAAGGAGGCGTCGCGGTCGTTACAGCACTTCAACTAGATCCTCGTCTCCAAGTTTTTCTCAAACAAGTGACACTAGCGACGGGAGATCCAGACCGCGCACTCATCGTTTGCGTAAAATCCCCTGGAAGCGACATGGTAGTCCTTCGCCTCCTCGTGGAGCCTTGGCTCGACACTTATACAAAGGAAAGGCCCTTCGTCTCAAGGATTTTGCCAGCCTTGATAAGTACCCCGCTTATCCAGCTCATGATCCTCGAGCCTTTGTTAACACCTTCCGGGAGTCTATGCTCATCACTGGAGCATCTGAACGAACCATGTGTCTCGTTTTCCCTACACGATTAGAGGGAATTGCTTGGGAGTGGTATGCGCACCTTCCTCCTGGCTCGGTGTCCAGCTACAGAGACCTTACCAATAAGTTCCTTAAAAGGTTTGCCAGCGTTCGAGCACCCCCCAAAACATGCATGGACCTCATGAGTGTTCGACAGCACCCCTCTGAGCACACTCGAGATTATCTTGATCGATTCTCCATCGAAGCCAATAAGTGCGGAGATTATCGGAAAGACATGGCATTGCTAGCTGTGCAGCGTGGGTTGCTGGAAGGACCTGTTCAGTGGGCAGCCATGACGGAGAAGTTCTCTGATTTCGCTGCATTTAGGGAACGAGCTGAACACCTTATTCGCGCAGAAGAGCACATCGCGGCCATCCAAGGCTATCGTTACAACACCTTTGCTATGCCAAGCAACAGACAAAGTACGTCCCCCAGACAGCCACAGCGCCCAAGCCCACCCCGAGATCGTCAGCGCAGTCGGTCCCCACGCCCTCGGCGTCGAGAGACCGAGCCTTCTAGACGAAACCGTGGTCGTCGTGCTAACTCCGCAGAGGACAATGCACCGTATTATAAAATGTACCACGTCACAACCGAGCCTCAGGATCGTGTGTATGATAAAATCAAGCATAACAAAGAGATGAGAAGGGCACCACCCATTACCAGAACCGAAGTTTTCGACAGGAATAGCTACTGTGAGTATCATGGCAGTAGCGGACATCACACCAAGGATTGCCTCAAGCTCAAGGACGAAATTGAAAGGCTAGTGCGTCAGACAAACATTCTTGAACATTTCCTGGCAAAGGACGATAGGGGTAAACGGAAAATGCAACATCTTCATTAAGTCGAGACCCACACAGACGATCGTCGCATTGAGCATCCCAGTAACCCGCGACCCCAGGCAATCACATCTGACAGACAACAACGCACGTCCCCTCCACCAGTGATGTTCATTGAGGGTAAACCAACCGATAACCCCCGGAGGCAGCCACCTTTTCGCATCTTCCAAATCGAGCATAGACTAGAATCTACCCAGGTCATCTCATTTGGTCCACATGATTATGATGGTATCCAGTTGCCACACGACGATGCCATCGTCTTAATGCTCCGAATTAATGGTATTCGGGTAAAGCGAATTCTCGTTGATACAGGAAATTCTGCCGATGTGATGTACTTTGATGCTCTCAAAAGAATGGGCCTCAGAAAGTATCCTTTGCAACCGATGACGACATCACTTGTCGGTTTTACCGGTGACAAATTGAAACCTTTGGGGACCATCGACCTTGACGTCTTGTTCGGAGACGCATCCCAAACGGTGATCTCTAGCGTCCGCTTCATCGTGGTGGACGCTCCATCTGCCTATAATGCCATTTTGGGACGCACTTCCCTTAACAGCTTCGGAGCAGTTGCATCCACTCCGCACTTGATGATTAAATTCCCAACTCCACAAGGGGTGGGTATAGTGAGAGGAGAACAACAGGTGGCCAAGGAATGCTACCGAATCACCATGGCACCCCAAATTGCTCACATCGAGCGATCTAGGAAAAGCCAAGAATTTGTGGACAGTCTAGGCGCACTCAGCAAAGAACCACCAAAAACCCTGTTAACAGAAGCCATGGAAGATACAGAACCAGTCACGTTACGAGACGGACAAGTAACTCAACTTGGCACCTTGTTACCTGCGATAGACCGAAACGTGGTAAGAGAATGCTTGATTGCCAATAAAGACATCTTTGCCAACGAGGACGACATGATGCCAGGCATCAGTAGAGCCATCGCAGAACACTGCATTGATACATATGAAGAAGCGCGTCCAGTTCAGCAAAGAAAGCGCAAGTTAGGCCTGGAAAGGAGGAAGGCGGTACAGGACGAGGTTGATCGATTACTTAAGGCAGGAGCCATAAGGGAAGTGGAGTACCCCCGTTGGTTAGCAAATCCTGTCTTGGTGCGCAAATCCAATGGAAAATGGCGCATGTGTATCGATTATACTGATTTAAATAAGGCATGTCCCAAAAAGCCCTTTCCATTACCAAGCATCGACGCCATGATCGACTCTACTGCGGGCTTTAAATACCTCAGCTTTATGGATGCTTATTCCGGGTACAATCAGATACAAATACACCCTGATGATGAAGAGAAAACAAGTTTCGTAACCGAGCAAGGATTATTTTGCTACAGAGTCATGCCCTTCGATCTCAAGAATGCAGGAGCTGAATATCAACAAATGGTGAACAAGGTTTTTAAAAATGAGTTGGGAGGAATCATCGAGGCGTACATCGATGACATGGTCGTTAAGAGTTGTACTGGCAAAGAGCATGTACAGCACCTCAACATGATATTTCAAAAAATGAGAGACATCGGCATGCGCCTCAATCCAAAGAAGAGTTTCTTTTGCTTGTCTAGTGGGAAATTTTTAGGTTACATTGTGTCTGAAAGAGGCATTGAGGTGCACCCTAGCAAATGCCGGGCCATCATCGACATGGAAGCTCCCAAAACTGTAAAAGAAGTGCAAGAACTTACAGGGCGAATAGCTGCGCTGAATAGATTCATAGCGCGTTCGGGAGAGGTCTGCAAACCTTTCTTCCAGACCATCAAGAAGACCAAAAAGTTTGAATGGACCTCGCAGTGTCAGGAGGCATTTGAACAGATCAAGACTTACCTATCCAATCCACCGATCATCAGCAGGCCAACCAAAGGAGAAACTTTATACCTATATGTTAGCGCTTCCGCGGTCGCAGTAAGTGCGGCGTTGATTCGAGAGGAAGACGGAGTGCAAAAGCCTGTATACTTCGTGTCGAAGATACTGCGTGATGCAGAAGAAAGATATTCAACAGTTGAGAAAGGCGCCTTCGCCGTACTCATCGCAGCCAGAAAACTGCGCTCGTATTTTCAGGCACATCCTATCAAAGTGATCAGCGATCTTCCCCTGAAAAAGGCTTTGGGTAATCTTGATGTATCGGGACGACTCTTAAAATGGGCAGTGGAGTTATCAGAATTCGACATTTCCTTTTTACCTAAAGCAGCATACAAGGGACAAGTATTGGCAGACTTTGTGGTTGAAAGTACAGGAAGGACAAAAAAAAGGGATCAGGAAGCTTTGTGGCATGTTCATGTCGATGGCGCCGCCTCTGAACGGGGGTCGGGCCTAGGAGTACAGATCAAAGGACCCAAAGGAGAAGTCTTTTACTACGCCATTCACATAACCTTCCCTGTCACTAACAACATGGTTGAGTATGAAGCATTGATTGCGGGACTGCGACTGGTAGAGGCAGTTGGTGCGACAAAAGTCAAAGTATACATGGATTCCCAGCTCGTGGTACACCAGATCAATGGGTAATACGAGGTACACGACCTGACCTTGGCGAAATACTTAGAGAAGGCCAAAGAGGTCTTAGCAACTTTTGAAGAAGCCATCATCGAACATGTCCCGAGGGGAATGAATGAAATAGCGGACGCTTTGTCCAAGCTAGCAAAGGGATCGGACATGAGCAGTGAGACACCTATTACCATCATGGAGATCCCTGAAGCTTGCATTGCAACAACGGAACCCAAAGTTTTGCCGATCAGTGCCCAGCTCGAATGGTATACTCCCATCTGGGACTATCTAACCACAGGACAGTTACCAACGGACAAACTCGCTGCGCGAAGAATTAAGAGATGGGCACCCGAGTTTACCATTTTGGAGGGGGAATTATTGAAGAAGGGATATCGTAAGCCTTGGCTCGTTTGCATCAGTGAATCGCAAGGCAGGAAACTGATTGATGAAGTACATAGTGGCATCTGTGGTAGCCATCAAAGCCCTTACACTGTTGACAAGCGCATCGAAAGGGAAGGCTATTTCTGGCCAACCATGAGGAAAGATATGATCGACATCGTGCGACGGTGTGAGCGATGCCAATACCATTCTCGCGTCTCACGAAGGCCTCCTGCCTCTTTGAACACCATTGCAAGTCCTTGGCCTTTCGATGTATGGGGAATAGACATACTAGGCCCCTTCCCGACAGCAAGAGCAAACATGCGCTTCTTGGTCGTGGCGGTCGAGTACTTCACCAAGTGGATAGAAGCAAAACCACTTGCCCTGATAACCTCCCCACGGATAGCTGACTTTGTCAAGCACAACATCGTCTATCGTTATGGCATACCTCATACCATCATATCCGACAATGGTCGACAGTTCACAGGCGCACCATTTCAAGACATGTGCGAAGGGTTCGGAATACTCTCTCTCTCTTCTCTTCAGTCAGTCACCCTCAAACCAATGGATTAGCTGAAGTTTCCAATCGCACCATATTGGAAGGACTTAAGAAGAAGGTTGAGGGCAGCAAGGGAGCATGGCCCGACTTCCTTGATGAGATCCTATGGTCCTACAACACTACCCCAAGAACTGCAACTGGGCGATCCCCCTTCGCCATGATATATGGAATGGAGGCGGTCACCCCTATGGAAATCGTGCAGCCCACATTGCGCACCATCGCTTATGAATGGACCAAAAACAATGAGAAAAAGTTAGTGGAACTGGAAGCGATTTATGAGCTACGCGAGGAAGCACGCGCAAGGATGGCCGAATATCAACGGAAGATGCGCAAAAACTTCGACAAAAAGGTCGCCCCAAAACACTTCCAACCTGGTGATTGGGTATTGAGGAGTGTGGAAGCAACTGGGAAACACATCGGAAAGCTCGATCCCGCTTGGGATGGTCCTTTCATTGTGACTCGATCCATAGAAGGACGCGCATACAGGTTGCAAGATCTAGCAGGACGCGACCTTCCCAATGCTTGGAATGCTGCTCATCTGCGTAAATTTTACAAGTGATCCGCAACCCCCCCCCCCCCCCCCCCCGCCTAAGCAATTAACTTCGATGGAGCAATACCGTAGCATAAGCCTCCAGGGACGAAGTGAAGCAACCTTAGGATTAAATTAGTTAAAACTTGTACCTTTTTTGCATGCTGTTTAGCTTCTTTTTAAGTAATGTAACACAATGAAGAGAACTTTGTACCCAACCTGCATATCAAAGTGTACTTTGTTAAATTCAGTAAAATGTTTTTCCCTCCAGATTGCAAAATTCCCTTTACTTTGGAAATTCATTGTTACAAATTTTTCACGAATTACTTACACTATGGAAAGACATTAGCCGCACAACCATGCGCAGTTTGCCATAAAACAGACATTAGCCGCATAGCCATGCGCAGTCTGCCATCACAACAGACCTTAGCCGCATAGCCATGCGCAGTCTGCCATCACAACAGACCTTAGCCGCATAGCCATGCGCAGTCTGCCATCATAACAGACCTTAGCCGCATAGCCGTGCGCAGTCTGCCATCACAACAGACCTTTGCTGCATAGCCATGCATAGTCTGCCATCACAACAGACCTTAGCCGCATAGCCATACGTAGTCTGCCATCATAACAGACCTTAGCCTCATAGCCGTGCGCAGTCTCCCATCACAACAGACCTTAGCCGCATAACCATGCGCAGTCTGCCATCACAACAGACCTTAGCCGCATAGCCATGCGCAGTCTGTCATCACAACAGACCTTAACCGCATGGCCATTCCCAATCTGCCATATAACAAACGTTAATCGCGTCGTCAAAACAGATATTAAACACAACGCTATCCGTCACCAGTAACTTTGGCCAGCATTAATCCTACGACTTGAGTAATCGGTCATGCGTACGAACTTTTCCAAATTTAGCAAAGTCATTTCATCAAAAAAGCAAATATTTGTGTCCCTACATACACGGCGAAATTTAAGGATACAACCCAACTATCTCGGGCCACAATTCATACCCAGTATTTAATACGCTAAGTCTCGCATTTATTTCAACACGACAAGAGGGGGCCCACCATTGTCGGTGCCGGGACACCTATAAATAAGGGGGTTACCCCACAAACACCTTCATCCCAGAGCCTCCATTCTTCTTTCCTCTTCCCAAGATCTTAAACGCCTTCTTTCTTCCTTAAGACAAAAAACAAAGCAAACACAAACAAGAGCTTGAGTAAAAATGGCAAAAAAAAAAAAAAAAGGAGAGAGAGAGAGAGGAAAGAACAGGAGGTATAGTAAAGCAGCTGATAAGGTCGGGAAGGTATAGTAGAACAGCTGAGGTAAAATCCCTCCAGTTGTATACTAAACCTTCCCTATCGGCGGGTAGCCTTGCTTGACCGTGTGCGCAAGCAAGACATCCGTCGAGTGGGTTTGGGCGGCGGAGCCGAGAGTCAATGAAAATAACAAAACTCAGCCGTTTCAAGCCCACATAAACGAAGACGACGACGGTGACAGAGCGTTATTGCAAGCTTGGCCCCCAATGCAGGCGACCTTACCATATCTAAATTAGAGGTCGCCCTCGAATAGCCGATCGCCAACCGTCAATGACAGATGGGGAATGATCGGCGCGAGAGAGAGGGCAAGCTTATATCATGGGTCATTTCCTTTGGAGAGGAAGGAGCAAGATCGCCGCAGACACCTCGTCAAAGGAGGTATCAACTTCGACGCCAATAAATGGCGCGGCGATGCACACTTTCTACATAACCAAAGGAGCCCAATCCAACGCAGCGTCGTCTTCAAGCGTGATGGTAGAAGAGAGTAGCTCTCCAGTCGACCTCCATCACGGTGGAAGGGGAGTCATAAGGACAAAAGAAAGACAGCATCCCTTATGTGCAATGACTCCTCGCCCTCCCTTTAGCTAGGAAAGAAAGTCAACATCCCTTAGCCTTGTTAAGCATGTATCACCTAAGATATGATATGATGTACTTTTATGGAATATAATGAGTTCAAGCATGTTTATACATCATTTTCTTCTTTCAAATCACTACTTGCATGTGCTTCATCTCTTTTCAGACTTCGTTTATGCCATGTTATGTTTTCGTCGCACTCAACGCCCTAACATCGCCGATTTTCTTACTTTTGTCAAACACGCACTCTTACTTACGTTTCACATGAGTTCAAATATTGTCCTGCGCATTAACTTCGTCGCTCCCCTCGTTCTGCCATGTGATATTTACCGTCAAAATCTTGACTTATGCAACAACAAGTCGCAGAGACAACAAACAACAACAAAACAATCACACAATCCAAGACACAGCAACAAAATATAATCAAGTCGCACAAGATAAGTCTTTTAAAGAGAATACCATAATCCAAAAGGTTCACGTTTACATAATAGCATACAACAAATGATGAAACATAGAACAGTAACTCATGGCTCTCCATCTACATCACCGCCTAAAGAGCCACCAGGGAGACTAAAATCACTTAGCTGGAGATCTGGATGCAGCAAGTTATACTCCCGTTGTTCGTTCATCATCTGGTCGAATTGCTCGGAAATGTTAAGTGACCCTGCCCCCTCGGCGTGATGCGGGGAAAGGCGAGCAAGATCTTCAGCTAATTCGGCAACAGGCCCAGCCTCCCCAAAGATGTTCACCCCTGCAGACCTCTCCTCGTCAGAACCTTCCTCGCCTTCGTCTTCGGCCTCAATCTCCTCCTTAGAAGGACGAGTTATGTCTGCGGGCCAAACAGCGCCAGAGCTCGACCAGGGGTAGCGAGGAGTCAAGAGAGGCTTTGTTACTTCCATACCTAACTCTACCAATCGGTCACCTTCTTCATCTTGGCAAATAAGATCGCCACTTTCCTCATCCCAACGACACTGCGATAAAGTGACGTCAGGTTCTGGCGCAGGGTCCATAATTCCAAACTCCTCCCGGGTGAACGGATAATACTGACGCAGCTGATCACATTTCAACTTCAGCATGTAATGAAGACCCCCGCAAACGAGGCGGGTAGCTGCAGCTTGAGAACCTGTGGATTGAAGGAAGGCCTGAAGAAAGTCATGGGAAGAGCGGACCTCTCCCTTATCAGTACAAATCTCTTTGCCTTTGGAAGTGGCAGGGAGAGACTTCAATCTCCCTATCTCGGCTTGCATCTCAGCAAGACGAACGGAAGATTCCTGCAACAGCGAGGAGGTCTGGATAACTTCCGAATGCAGTTGGGCCTTTTCAGACGCCATCCGATCCTTTTCAGACGCTAGCTGATCCTTTTCGGCCTTCACCCGAGACACCTCTTCACCAAGGCCTGCCAATTCTTGGTTCTTTTTCTGAACCTCGTTCAGCAGTTCCTCAGTTTTCCGCTCCAAAGCCTCATTGGCTAACTTCAACTTCGCCAACTCAGCTATCCGTTCTTTCTCCTGGCGCGCCACCTTCTCGCATATTTTCTTCCAATCTGATATGGCCCCATCTCGCTGGAGAATAAGCTCCTTGGCTTTCTCCAGTTGTTGGTCGCGTTGATCCAGCGATATTTGCGCTGCAGATAGCTGATTCTGAAGATCAACATTGACGCGGGAGGCGCGGCTCAGCATCTCAGACATCAGATTTTTGTCCGCTTCAGCAGTCTGCGCACGAACCAACAGAGTATCCTGGGCGGCGGCAAATTTTTCAAACAACGCAGTCATTTCAGCCTTGTCTTCGTCAGAAGCGCGGTTCGCAAACGAGAACTGCGACAGATCCACCTTGAAGCCCCAGTCTGATTCTTGCTCTCCACGAAGCACGCGAAGCTCTTTGTCGATTTTGGCATTCCTTTCCGCCAAAGAAGACAACGACTTCATCCAAGCACTTCCGAAATTGCGAGAGTGACCATGGACACTCGCCTGGAGACATCCCAACTCCATCAGTAAAGAATGCATCTGCATGAACTTGTCCTCCATTGATAAGCCAGTAAGAGAATTACTAATTTGTGGACATAAGTCCAAAGACACGCGATGCAGGGAGGCAGCAAGACGAGGCACCTACGCAATTAAACATATTCGTTATTTTTTATAAAAAGAAGGGAGCGGCGAGGATGAGCAAGATAAACAAAGAGTGAAACCTGAATCTTGGAAGGATCCACGTTTATTCCAGGGAGGCGCAGAGAAACTTTCTCATCTTCGTGAATCTTCCTGACGCGAGCTGTGCGCCAGGAATCATCTGGAGTAGTTAGGCGACGCTGGGAAGAAGAGGAAGGGTGAGCCGGTGCAGATTTTTCACCAACAGGTGTCTTCCCAGATGCTTTTTCGAATGTCTGCCTTGGCGCGGCAGGTATCGCCAATTCACCACCAACAGACGATCCAGGGAAGTCTGGGGGAGTCGGCGATGAATGTTTCGAGGAACCTTCGGCACGTTTTCTCTTTTTTGTTTCCTTTGCCGCCGATCCTCCCTCGGCCAACACCCTTTCCGCTGGGGCTTTCTCAAACGTCTGCGCGGCCTTGGGATGTTGGGAAGTGCGAGAAGAAGCGGGTTTAGAACCCTTAGAGCCGCCCCCCTTAGCGATCTTAAACATTGCAGATGCCTTGGGGACGGAAGTAGACGCCTTTTTGACAGGAGGAGCTTTTGTAACAGAAAGAGCTTTAGTAGTTGGAGACTCGATCGGCGGTGGTGATCCTTCCCCTTCCTCCTCAGGAGGAGGGGAATAGTTAAGTTGCTGTAGGGGCAGCTCCTCGTCTGCGCCAGCATCAGGCTCGATGCATTCAGCGAAGGTGCGATCATCTGCTACAGGGGCTCCCCCATCCCAACACAATTGGTAGCCCCCTGAGAGGTTCTACCCAGATGGGTTATTATGGCATATTCATCCTCGGTAGGCTCTGGGAATTCTACCTTGGTGAATCCAGTGGAGGTCATGTTCCAATCCAAACAGATGCCCATCCCATCCATCAAGGTCCCTCGACAGAAGGCGAAGTTCTTTTCCCAGTTACCTATTTTTCTGGGTTTATTAGCGAATAAACGGTGCACAGTCCTGATGGTGCAAAATTCGTTATGACGGCAGAATTTAAAGTAATATCCGAATAGCCCCACAGTGGGGGTAACCTTAGCCTTAAAACCTATGTTTGCAAAGTTCACCGTAAGCAAACGCTCAAAGGAGGTGATGCAACACCAAGAGAAAGGAAGAAGTTGGCCTGGAGGAACCTTCACCATATTGAGAAGTGCGCATTGAAATGGCGACAAGGGTAGGCGTATCCCCCACCATGCAGATTTAGCGAAGAACACCCTTCCCTTTGAAGTTTCAAGAGGGCGGTCCAATTTATTCGCTCCTTCCACATACAACTCGCTCTCCTCCGGATCATCAAAAACCAAACTCCTTTTGAACTTGATGATTTTCGAATCAATCCAAGGATGTGATTCGAAACCTCTGGACATGGGGAATTTGCTCCTAATTTTCTTAGAGTCTGAACTCCTGAAAACCTTCTTAGGCATGGTAGAACTAAGCAACAGGGGAAATGTAAACAAAACGATAGTAAGAAAAGGCGAATAGGCTACGACGAAAGCAAAAGTGATAGAAAGAAAAGCAAGAACAAGAAAAGATTAGTACCAATATTCAGTAGCCGCCGACAGGCAAGGACAGAAGAAGAAGGAGAGAAGAGAAACAATGATGAAGGGTTCACCGGAGTAAAGGAAAGAGTAAGGGAAGGAAGAAAACTCCTGCAGGGGTACAATGAATATACTGGGAGTGGAGAGAGAGACAAATGATGATTTAGGATCTATATAGAAGACGCGTCTCTTCGGTTTTCCCGCCTAGAATAGAGCGTATCCCTTTTTCAAATTCCAATGAGAAGACAAATCGTCGCGACTCGATCCCCCAAAGATGCAATGATGGGAAGATCTTGTAGGATCCCTATAGAAGATCCTGTGGCCCCCTCCCTCTTTCTTTATATTATTAAATTCACCAAATAATTCTTCCAACATTGTATGAGGGCTCGACAATACCAACCCTCACTGTGCGACTGTGTCTGGAGGACTCAGGTACCCGTTACATCATCATTGTGCGACTGCGTCGGATGGATTCAGATATCAACAAACACCTTCTGAGGGCTTGCAGATTATGAGGACTTCGCAGGTTTCGTCGTCTTATTCCTTTCAAAGAATTTAGACGACGAGCCAACATCGCTCAAACATCGCCTGATGCCCCATGAAGTCATCTAGAGGTTGCCATAAAGAACTTCTGATAAAATGCAAACATTTACCAGAAGCTCGAGGGCTAATGATATGGTCAGATCCGGATATGGGCCTAATCATTACGAAAAGCCTTGTGTAAAGCCTTTTTAGAGAGAGGAGCCCACGAGTCGTTATGATGAGAGTGGGCCCGAGGCCGTTGCGCTCAGAGTGGGGTCAGGAACCGTTAAAGGGAGCTCTCATCGGTGGGCCCCCAGGAGAAAACAGTTTCTGAGCACAGATGTCCCTTCCGTAACGGTCACGGGATGTTATGTGACCTTTGGGCGATAGTCGTTCAAAGAGCCTCGACTCAACCTCGCCCGAATGGACGCTGGTCACAGGCGAGAATGGAACATGTCGGGGTTGAGGGAGGTTACAGCGACCTTCATGCCGCAGTTGAACAAGGAAGATGAGAACACGAGGAGGCCACAGAAGATCCGATGCGATGGGGGACCACCAGATGACTATAAATAGGAACCCCCCTCTATAGGGAAGAGGGGTTAGGCATTCTATAAACTAGGAAATACAATGTACTAAACTGATTAAAAGAAAGATAAATTTCCTATTTCCTATTCTTCTTTATCTAAACTCTTTGTTGAGATCTATGAGCTAGATTGTAGGTTATCAGATTTAATTTATTAGTGAGTAGAATTTACAATTCTCTGAATGAGATTCTGTTTTAAAATATATTAATATAATTAGAAAAGTATTTTATAAAATTTGGCAGAGTTTCCTTTAAAACAGTGTGTAATAATTAAATTAAGTATTTTAGTTTGGTAATATTTTTAATAGTGTTTTGCTCAAGTATTAAATTTTTTATTAATTTCTATAACTAATTTCACTTAAGTAGTTTTTAGTAATTAAAATGTATTGATATTATTTTATCTTTTTAATAATGCAATTTCAAGTGTGATTATAATTAAAATTAGGTTGGAAATAATATAGTGGTAATAGTGAATAAAGTTATTATTAACTAAAGTTAATATAATTCTTAAATAGTTTGTCATAATGATAATATAAATAATAAGTTTGTTATTTTAACGTATTGGTGTTTTAATGTGTTTAGGATCATACGCATTTGTAAGACTGTACGGATGGTAATCTTCTCCCATCTTTAAGTTTATGTATTAGTCCGATTAATTTAGATATCACTTAATTTATAATTAGTCCCATTTTTAAGTTAACCGTATTAATCAATTTATTTATATATATATATGTTAATCCTGAAATTATTTATGGACCTGGCCCAATCCAACAATTAAAGTCCAGAAATTATAATTTTAATTTAATAATTCAATTCGGCCCAATAAACAGAGCCCAACACAAAAAAATTCAGAGTCAGCCCAGCACAAGGCCAAGCAGGCCAGAGAAAAGCCACGGCCCAGGTGGGAAATAGGGGCCCAACCTGGTGCCTAGCGGATCGGGTTCAGCGGGCCAGTGGGTTGTGGGGATCAAATCCAAACCCACGGTTAAAATAGAATCCGACCCAAACAAAGTCAGATCCGACCCGCAATCCCAACACATTTACATATAAGTCCACAGAAATATTTTATTTACTTTAACATTTCTTTTAAGTCCCTAGTATCAGTTCTAATTATAAACTAGCCCAAATTCAGTTCAAAGAAGTTTACAAACAGGTCCCTAATAACAAGAAACCTTCACAGAAAGGTCCTTGGCACCACAAAATAGTGTACCAGACGCATGGCAGAGCTGTACCAAACTGGTACCATGCTCGTACCAACCTCCTAGGGCCTCAGTTCACACACAGAAAGCAACACAGAGAGAGATCAGCCAGGTAGCAGGCCTGTACCAGCCTGACAACCAAGCCGAGAGCATCATAACACAGAAACAGACTCAAGTAGAGGCAAATATCACCTCTTACACATAATATAGCATACTCAAAGCATTCACAACACAACTCTGTAAGAGTGAGCTAAACACAAGCACGGCTAGTCCTAAACAGTTCAAAGCTCAACAAGCCATCAAATCAAGCATCAAGACAGATCAAGTAAGGCTCAATCGAGCCACACAGACAAACACAGATCAGATCAACACAAGAGGCAATGCACACACTGCATGCATTCAATTCCACAAGCATATAACAGATGAGATCAGTTCAATTCACAGCATGCCTCAATACACAATCAAGCAAAACAGATCAGACTAGAGGCAATGCACAATTTCAAAGCAAATCATTCAATCCAGAGTTTAATCAAGCAATTCTCAAAGCAATTCAAGCATGCCTCTCATTCAACACAGCACAACACAGAAAGAAAGAAAGAAAGAGGGGAAAAGAAATCAGTTACCAAACCGAGATAACAAGCAAAGGAAAAGGAAGGAGGGGAAAAGTGGTGTTCAGCCTAGCTCTGTCAGTCGCCACCTGAGTCGTTTCCTTGCCTCCGATCAGTCGCCAATCGCCGTCGCCCTGCTGCCGTCTGCTGCTACTACCCCCAACACCAACTCAAGAACAAGAGAGAGAGAGGAAGTGGAGTATGTGATGTGTGTGTGAGGCAGTAGGTGGGGCTAGGGTTTCGGAAAGAGGGAAGAGAGGAGGGGTCTGTGATTAGCCGTGAGTGGGGCTGAGGTGAGAGAGGAAAATGGCGGAGGAGAAGTGAGGGAGTGGCGATCGAGAGGAAGAAGGAGGGGTGGGGTCTCGGCTAAGGTGAAGGCGAGCAAAGGAGAAGGGAAGGAGAGAGAGGTTTCGGTGAAGGTGAGTGCGAGTGGGAGGGACGGAGCTCCCGAGGGAGAGCTTAAGAGGTGAAGGAAATGGCGGTGGATGCCAAAAGAATAAAATGGATTTCAAAGTACTGACCAAATCCATCAATTTGATTGGAAGTCCAAACGGCACAGATCCAAAGGTTAGGAAAAAAAATTTAGATTTTTGAGAATCAAAACGGACGACTCAGATTAAAAGGAAATTTGCCAATTAATTATTTGATCAGTAGATTACAGTTTTTAATCTGATTTTAAACTATGACGACTTGTATGAATATGAAATTAGATTCTTGGCGAATTTCATTTATTTGTTTGCTTGAAGATTAATTAAGTACTAATGTCTAATATATATATTTTAAGCTATTTTATATCTTAATTTATAAAAACTTTTTAAAATATACGTTTATTTGTTAATTATACGATTTTTAATCTTTTTAGAACTTAATAGTCAATTTAAGATTAATTTTTATTTTCAAACTATTTGTATTATGATTTCTGAAAATTCTATGTAATTTTTAAATTGGTCATCATATTACGATTTTACTCTGTTTAAATTTAATAATCATTAACAGTCATTTAAAAATTAAATTTATTATTATGGATTTTCACAGGATACGGAGCGGATATTGGTCTTTTTATATCCGCATCCATATTTTTTTTTCGAATACGGATACGAATACGAATGCGTTCGAATACAGATACGGTTCGGATATTAAACATATATGGATACGGTTCGGATATTTTCGGATACGGAGTCGAATACGAATATATTTTGTCGGATACGGATAACATTTTAATCTTTTTTATTTATTTACAATAGCAGTTTCTCTAAATATAATGTTATTCAATATACTCAGTGTTTATATTAGTATTTCGTCAAGATCAGTAGTAGTACATGCGAATGAATATCTACTATTTTTCATTGTTTGAGCCAAATGAGCATTTCTTTAAAATATGAAAGTTATTTTAATAACATTGCCTTCAATTACAATGTACAACTTTAGAAGTGCACTTCTTTAAAATCAAAGTAAGCAAATTTATTTGTTGGGTTTCAACTTTTAACACATAAATAAAAGGCCAGAAGTGAAAGCAAATAAGAGACCTTCTAAAATTGCAAGCACCACATAAGTACAAATCTAACAGTATTGATCAATAAATTTAGTCTTTCCACAATTTGAATTCCAATAGTATATTTAACTATTCAATGTCAAATCATATCATGTTCCGAAATTATTTTATATAAGAATTCAGACGCAAAAAATTTTAATAGAAAGAATTATTATTATTTTTTTAATAAGAAGAAAGTTCGAACACGTTTTATAAGAGGGCCTTCCAACGCGTTTTATAAACGGGTACGAAGGAGAATCGACTTTTGAGGCTGGTCAGACCTTCCTACCCATTTATAAAACGGGTTGGAAGTATTTGAACGCGTTTAATAAACGTGTTATTAGTTTTTCATAGTTTTGCAACATTTAACTTATTAAAAAAAATATTTTGCAACAAGGTCCCTCCATGTTTCATATTTACAAAATTCTCAAAATTTTATTTCCAATTAAAGATGTATTAAATAGATATAACAAATAAATTACACATATTTTATATTCATTTAATTGCACATATTTTTTTTTGAACATGTGTATAATATCATTTTGTTTGAATAATTATTCGCCGATAACCCTTTATTTTTATTATTTAATTCTACAAATTTATCTTTTGCATTGTAGTCACTCCTTTTTTTTATTTTATGTTAGCCATATATAATCAAATAATATATAATCTTTTGAACATTAAAACTTTAAACAATCATAACTTTTGATAGGAAGGTCCGTTTGGGGCAATCGAGCACATTCCGGAAAGCTGGCGACGAGATCTACACGTTTTACCGGGGTGAAATCCCGTAACGACCATTTTCAGAGCAAAAAAACGCTCTTTGGACCTCCAAAATTCACTTTGAAAGTTTGCAAACCTAAAAACCACTCTAAACTACTAAAATAGTTTTTAAAATTGTAAATTAATCATTAAATAGAGAAATGCAGTATATCAAGTGACTTTCTTGAAAGTTATTCTTATAGGGTGTGTTTGGATGAGCATGGAATAAGGAATAAGAATAAAAAATTTCTGTATGCGTGCTTATTCTTATTCTTGTGCAACCTAAACAACACAAGAATAAGGAATTTGGATAAGCACGCATACCGAAATTTCTTATTCTTATTCCTTATTCCATGCTCATCTAAACACACTCATAGTCTTTCTTCTCCGTCTTAGTAAAACATCAATCTCGTGTGATTCCTTTATAACGCAATCCAGAAAATGCTTCCTTGATCATGAGACTCGACATGATTGTTTAATATATAATATGAACAAAATTATTCAAACAAAATGATATTATATACATGTTAAAAAAAATATGTGCAATTAAATGCATATAAAATATGAGTAATATATTTATTATATCTATTTAATACATCTTTAATTGGAAATAAAAAATTTGAGAATTTTGTAAATATGAAACATGCGAGGATCTTGTTGTAAAATATTTTTTTAATAAGTTAAATGTTGCGAAAATTATGAAAAACTAATAACACGTTTATAAAGCGCGTTCAAAAGCTTCCAACCTATTTTATAAACGGATAGGAAGGTCTGACCAGCCTCAAAAGTCGATTCTCCTTCGTACCCGTTTATAAAACGCGTTGGAAGCATTCCAACGCGTTTTATAAACGGGCACGAAGGAGAGATACTCTACCCTTTTATAAAACGCATTCGAACTTTCTTCTTATTAAAAATAATAATAATATTTTTTCTATTAAATTTTTTTGCATCTGAATTCTTATATAAAATAATTTTGGTATCATGTTATCTTAAATGTCATCGTACATTAAAATTGTATATTAATCATATGTAATTATCATGATTAGAGAAAAAAATTAATTTTAATATTGTTATCATATATAATCGTCTCAATAATAAAAAAATAAAAAATAATTTTATGTTACTAGTCCAAATGAAAAGATTATTATAAGAGAACTTATCTAATAAAAATTAAGTATTATATAATTAAAAAATTCTCTAATATAGGTAAGTAATTATATTAATCATCTTATGCCGTTAAAGAGACGGATAAACGGATTAATATCTATCGGATACGGATAATATCAATATCGGATACGAATACAGATCGAATATTGTAAAAAAAACTCAAAATCATATCCGCATCCATATTTTTTTGGCGGATACGAATACGAATACAGATATGTTCAGATACGGATCGGATGTTACAAGCATTTTTCGGATTCCTACCCGCAAGCAGTGTTGTTAAAACCCTATCGATTACTGGAAATTTTCGGTAAAACCGAGTACCGGGTCAGGATCCGGTAGGAAAAGCTTCCAAAATCCGCTAGTCATGAACCGACTAAAACTGGTCAAAAACCGGAAATATCGAAAAATCATTGTACCCTCTTGACCGCTAGTTACGGAATCTGAGTTTCCATAATTACGTTCGGTATTTAGTCATGAACCGGCTAAAACTGGTCAAAAACTGGAAATATCGAAAATTCACTGTACCCTCTTGACCGCTAGTTACGGAATCTGAGTTTCTGTACTTACGTTACTATTTAAATAAATTTGATTATATTGATATTATTTTTAATATATTATATTAATTTAATAATATTTATAGATTTTTTGAAACCTTAGTTGTGGCGCTATACTGTGGAATGACATCCTCAATAGCCGATAATATCGACTGTACCAAACAGCCATGATGAAATTTTTTTTTAAATTAAAAAATTTGAAAATTCAAGTGTTGAATTCAAACCGTTTATCTTGTTCGATTTACGGAAGATGAATTTTCATATAAGTTTTACAAAAATTGGAGTCAATTTGATACTTGGTTAATTGATCAAAATATGAACGTATTAGAATTAATCAGTGATAGTTAACTAGATTCGTTCATTTATTGACTACTTGATCTAGTATTAAATTACTTCCAAAGTTTATAAAACTTACATGTAAACGCACCGTCTGTAAAGTTGAACAAGTTCAATAGTTTAGAGTCAAATTGGAATTTTTTTATTTTTAAATTTAAAAAACGTTTGGTATGGCTGTTTAGTACAATCGATTATTAAACTGTTGAGGATGATGGTCCGCTTACTGTTATGTACTTATGCAACCCAAATCCTGCGTCGCGCCGACACAGGGTGCAGCTCACAAAATGACAAAAATTTATGAGCGTGGATCCCACATGCGGTTAAGAGTTCGATACACCATTGGTTTCACATCACCAAAACCATTGTTAGATTACTTGTACTTTTGTAACTTACACACAAAGTTTATTTATATATTTTAGTTGCAACCCACATTTCTAATTTTGCAACTAGAAACCCTCTTGTGTTGGAAATTGTTTGCAATATCAAGTTCCATGAAGGACTGATATTTTTCTTCTGATGGTTATAAGAAATAAAAATTAACACAATCTTCTCTTGGACTGAGGTCTTATTTGTGAGAAGCAAAATTTGCTTTTCATTGTAAATAAAAATTATGTTTTAATAAAACTCAAGAGAAAATCTGACTATCCAATTTGAGAAATGTCAGACGTAGAGCTATACAACGGATGAGTTTGTAATTTTTTATTAATGTTTCAATTCAATTCAATTATACCGGATTAAAATTTCTTTAGTTGACCCACCGTAACCGACCCGACCCGATCCAACCCACATAAATTTTTATCTACGGATTTGTACGAAAATTTACGAGTTTTCGGATTAAGCGGATTATGACTTATATGGTACATAAATAAAACTAACAATATTGAATCTGATTATTGGAGTCCTAAATTTTATTTATATGATATTTCCTTAAACGAAAAAACTGAAGATTTTGTATTTTGAATGAATGACTAGATTATTGTTTTGTTTGACTCTCAAATTACATGAGTATGCAAAATGGCATACAATATTAACATATTATTTCATGTTTGGTATTAATCTGGACTTTTTATCCGGCTTCGTTTGGATTCCATTTGGGAAGAAGGGAATAAGGGAATAAATATATTATAAATAATCCAAACTCTTCACAAAGTTACACACTTTTCAATACTTCTTCCCTTCTTCCCATACTTTATCTAAACGGAGCCTTAATATTTCAGCATAGACTCATAATTTTTATTGATGAATAAATGGATACAAGACGAACTCGAGAAGAGTTCGGTATCAGGAAACTAATTGCACTTGAATCGTTGTAAGAGTATAACGTTTTTTTATAGGGAAAATTATTTTCATGCTACTTCAAAAGAAGGAAATTGTGAAAATGCCACTCAAAAGTTAATTCTTCTATAAATGCCACCATGACCATATAAAAGTGCTACATGAACCCCAAGAATTGTCCCCAAGAGTATTAGATGGTATAATCAAACCTGAAAAGGCCGACCTAGAATATTTTTGAAATAAAAGTCATTTAAGAACAAATCAGTAGAAATTCTAAAAATCTTTACAAAATTTAATTTTCTTTATGAGTGACTGGCGCCTCAGTGCAAACAGTACAATTTACAAAGAAGCGCTTAAGGCAACAGAAACAATCCACCAACCGGCGGTCGGTTTTGTCAAGCCACAAGACATCACCGGGCGAGCAATAGAAGTACAATTTAAGAAAAATAACACAATTATCAAATTGTTGCTTAAATTGACTGAAGAAGTTGAAGATTTGAAGGCAGCAGTTAAGAAAATAGAAACTACGAAAGGAAAGGAAGTCACTCAACCTGACGACCTGACTGACTCCCTAGATCAGATCCAGTAACAACTTCAGAAGCTGAGCTTAGGAGAGCCCAGTAAGCCGGCAGTACCGAAACCGAAAGGCAAACTTTTGTGTTCAAAAACCCAAAAGAAATATTTGAAGCCGATAAAAAGAAGGCAGCATGAGCAGAACACGAACAACAACAGAGGCAGCAAGACCATCAGTGTCAGAAAGAGACACAAACCAAACCCTACTGTTGAAGATCAGATCCGTGGCTATCGCCTTGGATCTAGAATTAGATTTGAGGCTCAAAGGAGGCTCCCTGGTCAATCTTGACGGTACCAGCGAAGCCTTGAGTCACAAATGAATCCTGATGCTGAGCTCAACATCTCCCAATACAGACGAGCACAGCAAGTCCCAGCAGAAACTCTGTACCAAGCCGGATGGTCAGAAAGCAGACACCGGGTATACCAACATTACTCGGATGAAAGAACATTGGTCACAGATGGCCAGCAAGTAGAGTTACCTTTCATTTCTGAAGAAAGTTTTAACAGGCTTTTACAAGAAGGGCTCCAACATTTACATATCGGACTAATTATGGTTCGGTTATACACGCTGCACAGGCGGAGTGCAGGTGTGAATGCACTAGTGTTAATCAGAGACACTAGATGGCGAGATGATAGAGATGTTATTAGTTCTATGGAGATGGATCTTACATCTGGAATGCAGTTGGCATATACTGCTCCAGATATGACTCTAAGTATCCGTGACTTTAAAGAACAGATTCAACTAGTGATTCAAACTCACAGGTATGAAGGATGGCAAGGTAGTGAAAGTAATCTTTTACTCTCAAGATCTCTAATTGGACGACTATCCAATACAAGCCACACAAATTACAGATACAATGTTCAGAACGTGGCAGACCATCTAGCAAGCCGAGGAGTTCGGGCCATCCCTGGCTCGCAAAGGACAACTGCAGAACTCCAAGGAAGGCAGTGGCTTGTGAGACCAGCTGTTATCTCACAAATCCAGAATCCCCAAGCAGCACGAATTCGAGCAAGGACAGACGGCTCGTTGTCTGTCAGATTTTCGGGGTATGCAACAACAACCCCGAACAAGAAGTTATTCGTGGAGAAAATGACGAGGAAGAACTTGAACAAGAATTCATCAATCTACTCACAATAGATGATGATTAGCCATACGAAGATGATCCAGAATTTCTAGAAATCTATTCAGACCCTGAGAAATTTAGTGAAGATGATGAGATTGAGCAAGATGATGGTTCCTTATTGGGAAAATGGTTCTTGGCAATACTAAAAGCTGAACAAACTGAACCAACATTTGAAATGCTGGAACCAATAAACCCGTATCAATGGTTTGCTATTGAGCAGCTAGATAGCGAAGACGAACTCGTACAAATGACATTCACAGAGTTTAATTGGCTAGAAACCATTGATGCAGAAAGTGCGTGGTTTGAGGAACAAGCCCTTATGATGACTTGTCAATGGGATGAGTCAGATGAAGATGAGATACTTGTTAGAGATATGTCCTAGAAGCCAATCATATTTGGCTATTTCTATGGTTTTATGTCATTGACGATTTCATATCATTTGTTTCTTGATTTATGTGTTGACAGTTCATTCAGGTTGAGGATCTGAATTATAGTTCGCTGTTTTTTCATTTAGTAGTAAATGACAACAATAAATCTAAAGCGTCCATAATCTTTATAATTAACAAGGAACATTAATTATCAACAAGATTAGTATGCAAGTTAAGTGATGATTAAGTTCTATAAATCATAGGTTAAGAGTAACCAACTTAATTGCATATGTTTATGTTAATTGAACATAGTACAAGACATGACCCAACGAAATAAATATATGGATTGTGTTACGTGTCATTATTTATTTCGTTATGATTTTGATTCTAAGTTTGAGATGTTTATCTTTTCCACATGAGGATAGGTTCAATAAATATCGTCTGCCGCTGATTCCCGATAAGGGTTGCTATACGGACGTTATTTATGTTCTCTTGAATTGTGCGGGGAAAAGCTAAATTATCAAGAAAACCGTATGTCCCTCATTAATTCATTTAGTGAGTGACGATATCTGTTTGGGCCCCTTGATGGAGATAGATTGTTTTCTAGCAACTGATACAATTATCTCTAGATCAAGAAACGTATAATCTGCAAGAATGACACATTCCTATCTTGGATTATACGATGATATCGTGAGACATAAGAATAAAAATAGAGAAATACTTTTATTCTCTTATGCAGGATTTAAATACTGTAGCAGTACATTATTTATGCGAATTGGGAATCATAACGTGTTGCTAGATACCGCTTATGATTATTGGAATTAAATAGCGATTTAATCCCATGTCCAACTTAGCATAAATCCTCAAAGGTTCACACAGATCGAAATATAACCAAACAGTGCATTAATCATTTATTTGCATCAGTGTGCTTTTGCGAAAATATGATAAGTTGATTAATTGATTATATGTCGATATAATTAATTAATTCAAACGATCATATCGAAATGATTTAATGCATAAGCTAATCTCATGATAATTATTAATTAGTTAATAATTATTCAACACAACACACTTTAATATAAATAGTTATATTAAATTGAATTAATGGGCTGATATTTATTATTGAATAAATAGCCCAAATAAAGAGCACTAAATAGTGGATTGAATGGATTGATTTAATAATCAATTTGGAGAGCTTGCAAAGCCCATTTGGGCCCATATATGGCCGGTCACAAAGGGAGGTGGTAGGTAGGTGGCATGATGGTAAATAAAGGGAACTTATTGCTAGGGTTTGAGCATTATAAAAGGACCCTTGTGGAGGCTCCTTGCTCCTCTCTCTCTCTTCCTCTTTCTAGGCCGCCACCCACATTCCCTCTTCTCTCTTGGTCGCCACTTCTCTCCCCTCTCATCCACCTTAGCTCATGTGTTGAGCATAATCTTCTCTCCACTTAATTAAAGAGAATTAAGAAGGTGAGAACGCTTGGGATTAGCCAAGACCTTGTAGCTTCTAGCAAAGCTTGTAGGTCTTGGTTAATTTCGTGGTGGACTCGAGGACGAGCTTGGCACGAAGGAGGAGCTAGACGCGCGCACCACCTACAACCTAGCCGGTTCGAGCATCTTGATTACGATATCAAAAGAGGTATAAAACTTGAACATTCTCTTTGTGTGAATGGCTTTAAGTGCTAGATCTTGTTTTGCATGTTTGTTTGTGGATAATTAGAAGTAATTAACCAAAAAAATGAAAATTATGCAATTGACTAACAATACTCTCTACGGTGCAATTCCTATCTCAATTGGATGCACCGGCAAACGGAGATGAAGACTTGCTAAGTCTTCTAGCGAAAGGTGGTGGGGAAGATGTCAGTTATCCAAATTCTAAAATAAAGTGGGATGAAGATCTATTCGAGACAGTCTATATGGTAGAAGAGATGGAATATCCACAATTCAAAAATCTCAAAAAGAAAGTGAAGACGGTACTCTCAACTGCAGAGTCTTCACTTACAAGAATACTACCTGAACCAATCATGGGACCGACCATGTACCCACCGGTTCAAGACAACCCCAGAATCTCCAAATCCTAGAGATAAAGGCACGATTAGACAATATCCGTAGGGCTATGCAAGGCAAATAAACGAAAGGTTCAATTTGTCAACAGCTCAGGCCAGTTAAGGTGCAATCCTAGTTTTACCCGAAGATATTGGTCTATACTCAGAGGTTATTTCCCGATGGGAATCAATCACCCTCAACTTGATAAATGAAAAAAATTGGACGGATAACAAATCAAAGGTCAACTACATCAAATTTCTAGCTGGGTCCTGGCTCAGCTAGAAATGAAATAAATTTATTATAAATAATCCAAACTTTTCACAAAGTTACACACTTTTCAATACTTCTTCCCTTCTTCCCACACCTTATTCAAACGGAACCATAAAAAAAAAGTAAAACTATCTTTATAATGGAAAGATTAAATATATGGGAGAATCGAGGCATCGCGCCAAGGGAAGAAGCTGAGGTGTCTCTGCTAAGGTTAGGTGGTGTCTCGTCCCTCACCAACTCAGCGTGTGTTGTGGAAAAGAAAAAAAAACAATAAATGGATACTGGGATTAAGAAAAGCAATAAATGTCGTACCGATACAGATGAGATCCCTAATTCTAAACGAGTCGGGTTATTGAACATTTTTTTATTAGTATTGGACATTAATATATTTTCTGTTATTTTTATGTTATTCATGATCTAAAAATATATTTTCTGATGTCAGTTCTGTAGTTTGTTGTGCAAGAACATTTGACATGCTAATAAATAAAAAAAATTCAACGATTGATATAAAATAAAAAAAAGTTATTGCGCAATGCAAAAGTATAACAAATATTATTTGGTAGCAAATGAAGACAAAAATAAAGAGATTGGACAAATTATGACAATAGCTCTATGATTGCAAATCTAATAAAAAATATCAAAAATAAAAAATGTATCTGGCAACACGTGAATTCTCACTAGTTATCAATTAAATAAAAACATGTTCAATTAATTTCAATAAACATAATTTAATTCCATAGGACTGTAGATCTGAAATCTACTCCGACTTACATAACTCGTCTTGTAAACTCAACATCTGAATCCAATTAATTTGGATACCTTCGGAAGAAGGGGATAAGGCCCAATTCCTTGGAGAAGGGATTAAGAGGGATTCAAACGGCTGGGAAGAAGTTACATTTTTTCTGTGTCGCTGCGAATATCTTCTTCCCAAAGCCCCACTTGTTGGATTAAAAAAATTTCCTGTGTCTTCTCTCTCTCCCCAGATTGGTTAAAAACATTATTTTGGAAGCGTCTCTCTCCACAATTATTGCAACCCCATGTTGGGATTTTATTTAATAATATCCATTATATTATTTTAATATACACACACTTATTCTTTATTCCTAATACATCATCCAAATAATATTCCTTCTTCTCGGAATAGTTTCTTCTCACTATTTTCATATTCCCACTTCTCATGTTCTTTCTTTCTTTATTCTCTTATTCCCACACCATCCAAACGGAGCCTAAAGAAGGGAAGAGGTGACACCTATTGCATGAGCACAAGGTCATCTTAGCACCTATTCATACTTGTGGTTTGGTTTAGATGTGTTTTATTTTTCTTTTACTGTAAACTTATGCTGGCTTAATTGAAAGCAGGCACTTCTGTTTGGGCTGCTTTTATTTAAAAGAAAATTCACTAGAAATACAATCATTTATCCAAACATTTTTTTTATTTTGTTCTAAGTTTTGTAGAGGAAGGAAGAAAAGTGATTCGTGAGGAACAAATTTAATTTGGGTCTTGCAATTTTTCATGAGTCGTTATACGATTCATCAAATCAAGTGCGACGTGCTCATTTGAGTCCTTTAAATTTCTGAGATAGTCCCTGCCTTCTTATATATATATTTTTAATTTATAAATAATAATAATTATTATTTTAAGAAATTATATTTTTTCAGATGGGTCCATGATCCACCAAAAATAGTGTAGCTTCGCCCATGATAGGGGGCGCCACCTGCCTAAATAATTCCTCTTTTTCTTCAGTTCTTCTTGTTTTCTTTTGAGTTATATAATAATATTGATTAATCATTTTTGTCGATTGATTATGGATCCAAGCTCACCTTACGTAGTAGGCCGCCATGTACCAGCTGTCACAAGGTCTGTGCATCAATGGCGTTGTCCCCCATGGGCCTTATCGCGTCCCTCTTCACGCGAGACGCCGAAAAAATTAATTCATATTAATTTTGATAATAACAAAAAAAAATCGAAATTTTAATAGTAACGTTGCTAGATCGTCATTTCAATTGACGATAGCCCTGAACCCTTAGATCGTCATCCGAAACGACAATCCAAACTTGAATCGTCATTCCAAACAACGATCGATGCTATGATGCTTTTCAACCGCTGAATTTGCTTTTGCTTTTGACATTACTATTTTCTTTTCTAATTATACCACTAACTAGTTAGTGCGGTTGAAAATAATAATTTTTTGTCATCTTATTCTTTAAATTTCTCTATATAAACTCACTTATCATATTATATTTATTGCAAATTAATTGTTTCTCGTTAGTTTGAAATTGATTCATTTTCTCCACATCAATTCCTATCGCAATATCACTTCTTCGTAGGTAATAATGTTAAATTAATTATTAAATTATTTTATTTGAGTTGCTAATGAGATGTTAATTTTTAGATTTTAAGCAAATGGGTCCTAAGCCGAGATGCGTCTCTTCCGGTGTTATTTTGGTCGGAGATGAGTGGACGAGCGAACGACGATTACTGTCTGCATTGATGTTTCAATATCATGGAGAAAAAATTAAAGTTAAAAAAATTAGAAGGAAATTAATATCATGTTATGGGCCCCAAATTTTTTACAGATTTGGTGGAGAGGAAAGGAGGTTTTGATCTTGGAGGGTCGTGGCTGCGTCACCGCCAGCAGTTCCACCTGGTTTTGAAAATCATCCCGCAGCTGAAAATGTTGTCCATCTCCGCTAAATGAAGTATTATTATGTTTTTTAATCGGTATCTTATTTATAATCTGTATTTGTGAAATAAATTTATGTGACAGTCGTCACTTGTAATGTTTAGCTTATATTATTGAAATATGTTATTTTGTCCATATTTTTTTATTTTCTTTTATGATTTGTATTCACAATTAATTTACAAAAGAAATTCATAATATAAAAATACACACCAATAGAAGAACTAAATTTTATAACCATAATATAAATTAGCACACTAAATTAAAAAAAGAAAAAACTACATAAAAAAAACCATAATATAAATTAGCACACTCAACTTAGTTGCAATCAACTTAGTTGCTACTTAAAAAGAAAAAACTACATAAAAAAAAGAAAGAAATTACCTAAAAGCAATCAACTTAGTTGCTACTTAAAAACAAAGTACCTAAAAAATACATAAATATTTAAAAGTAATAAATACTCAGAGATCTTGACTATTTACATGTTGCAGAATTTCATCCCACCATGGTTGATCTTCTTCCACATTTATTTCATGTTGATTACTGGCACCATGGTTGTCAGCGAATTGAGCAGCTTTGTTCCATAAAGCGGCATTCGGTTCTTGTTCAATACTGACACCATGGTTTTCAGCGAGTTGAGCGGCTTTGTTCCAAAAAGCCTCATCAGGTTCTTGTTGATTACTCGCAACAGGGTTGTCAGCGAATTGAGCAGCTTCGTTTCAGAAAGCTGCCTCGGCTTCTTGTTGCTCCATCTCAACCATTCTAGCTACTGAAATTTTTCGTTGTTCATCTCTCTTCTTGATCCTTATTAGGCTCTCCTTGACTTTTTTTTTCAATTTTCTCTTGTTCCAACCTTCGCCTCTCTTCGACAGCCTTTTCTTCCATTCTTCTCTTTTCGAACCATTATTCTTTCACTCTGAATCTCTTTTGAATTTCATCCTTCTCTTCTTGTCTTTTGTGTTTATTGTAGTGGGCATGCAAAATGGTCTCTTTGAAGGTGAAAACCTGACCACACTTTGTACAGCTCACTGTGTGGTCTCCACGAAAATCGTATATGCTTTCGTAAACAATCATTGGTGTAAGATCTGGTTTCCACGGTTTAAGTTCCGGCATCGGTTTAGGTTCTGTGCAGTAGTCTTTATACCAGTCACAGTTGCTCGACTCAGGTTTAGTCAACAGATATCGGAGTCTCTCCCTGCGATCTCTTTCTTCCCCATCATGAATGTGCCACTGATAGTGCGTGTATAACCGTCACTCGTCACCATTTCGTGTATAGATATAGTAGTCAAAATTACGAGAACATTTATAACATTTTGCATTATAATCTCCTTTTTCGATCTCATTTGAATTGGCAGGGGAATGTTCGTAATTTGCCCAGTACTCATGTCGAGTAGCTCGTCATTCCGGTATTTCACTGTTGGTGTTTGAGGTATTTCCTTTCTCCATGGTAGTGAATGTTTTAGGAAGAAGAATTGAGTGGGTGTGAGTCGGGCCAGTCACCTTCTTCGTTTTTTGTCTTGTCGTCCACTTCATGCATTCCCATTTTGGTGAATTAAGTTTAATTTGTGAAAATGTTATAATGTAAAAAAAATTATATTGATTAACATTATGATTGTTCGATTTAATTAATGTTTTAACTTTTATTGAGTACTAAATGGTGTATGTGTCTATCTAAAAGAAATCTTTGTTGTAGTGAACATACCTCCCATAAGGTGGACAAGAGTCAATATCTGGTAGACCCCAACCCTCAAAATCCTTCTTGATCGTCGGCCGACTAAGTAGCAATCTTGCATACGACCACAACTGCAAGAGCAACTAAGGAGCACCGATATTTATATTGTTATTGATGAAGGCAGTGTCCAAGCCACGGTATAGCATCGCAAGAGTGGCTGCTCCCCAGTTGTAGTTGACCGAGTTGCTCGAATAAAGATCCTGCAAATATAAAAGGGAGGCAGATTTCATTAATATGAAAACATCTCAAGCTAATATAATTAGAAATTTAGTTCTTTCATATATTAGTGTCTCGCACTTTTTCACGGCCCTCGGATCAACAGAGGAAAATCCGGTCTCGGATTGAGGGGCAAAAAAAGAATGCGGATCAGATACCCCTCGCGAGCCTCAAGAGGCCGATACCGATACCACCCCGAAGCGCGGTACCTGTACGGTCTTGAGTTCTCACGAGGGTTTATTATTTGAAGGGGTCCTTTCTTTCCAGTAGGCGCAAGCCCCTACTGTTAATTACCTCCGACATGGTCAGGAGCACCTCTAGATCGGGAAAACCAAAGGATTGTGTGTCGTGAGCTGTTAGGGAATTGTAAATATGCAATTAGCGGTCCTATCATGCATTTATATATTTTTTTTTGTTTTTTTGTTTTTTATTAATATTACTACTATAATGCAATATTAATATATCGTATTATTATATTTTTTTTTGTGGACTTTGGATTGCAGGGGACAGCAGTCTCTGGAGTTCTTAGCAGTCCCTGGAGTTCTTAGCTTGTAGAGGTTTCGGTTGACTGCCGTCGCTGGACGCTTGTAGTCTTCTCGTTTTCCGAGTTCTCTCCATAATGTGTTGAATCAAGATTTAGGCTCTTATGATTTGCATTTTTGTTTTTATAAGGCATGGACTTCCCAAAGCGGGTTTCTTAGACTTCCTGTTGATCTTTGTCGAGGTTATCTGAAAGTGACGTCTGATTCCTGATCAGATCGTTAAATTTGGTTGATGCGGTGCTTGAGGTTGTTTTCTTCTTTTTTTTTGAAGTTGACATCAGGCCCCTGGGCTTGTGGATGTTAAAGACGCCGGACCCCTGGGTTTATGGGCGTTAAAATCTTATGCGCGCGGGTGCGACCCGAGTCGGTTGCCCCTTGACCTTTCCCGGGAAGCGGGGTGACGCTCGTTCAATGGACATAGAGCGTTAAGTGACATCTGGTACCTGACCAAGACGTTCAATAGACGGAGTGGCTTCCGTTAAGAGTGACATTTGGCGATGTTCAAAGTGACGGTTCGGTTTGCTCCCGAAGCGTTGAAGTGACATTTGGCAATGTTCGGTTTCTTTTCCTTGGGGTGATACTCGGTTTCCAGCCAAGATATCAAATAAACGGTTTTCTTGTCACTTGAAGCGTTGCGTTGATACATGGTTTCCAGCCATGATATCAAGTAGACGATCCAGTTGCCATTTGAAGCGTTGAAGCGGTATCTAGTTTTCATCCAAGGTATCAGGGAAACGATTCGACTGTCACTCGAATCGTCAAGACATCTGGTTGCCAATCAGACGTTAAGTGACGTTCCGATCTCCATCCGAAGTACTGAGGTGATATCTGGTAGCCAGCCAGAATATCAAACAGATAATCCGATTGTTGTTCAGAGCGTTCAGGAGACATTTGGTTGCCATTCAGACATTGAGTAGACGGTTCAACCATCATTCGAGATACTGAGGTGATATCTGGTATCCAGCCAAGATATCCCACAGGTTATCCGATTGTTGCTTGAGGTGTCGACAGTGCATCTGGTCGCAAGTCAAATATCCAGGAATCGATTCATCTGCCACCTGAACCGAAGACGCTTGGTTGCCAGCCAAGTGTTAAGTGCCAATTCGATTATCATCCGGAGTATTGAGGTGATACCTAGTATCCAGCCAAGGTACCAAACAATTGGTCCGATTGCTATCCGAATCGTTTAGAAGTGACATCTGGGTGCCAGTCAGATGTTCCCTTCCGATTCGATCATAATTGAGACTCTGAAGTGATATCTGGTAGCCAGCCAGCTTATCAGACAGATGACTCGATTATTTTTCGAAACGTTGAAGTGACGTCCACTCGCCAATCAGATAAGTAACAATTCGATCCTCACTCATAGTATTGAGGTGATACCTGGTAGCCAGCCGAGATATCAAACAATAGTCTGACTGTTATTCGAAATGTTGAAAGGAATCTGATTGCTAGTCGGCCGTTCGATGGACAGTTCAGCTGCCACCTGAAGTGTCCGAATTTCATCTGGATGCCAGTCAGATGTAAAAGTGACGTTTGTTCGCCAATCGGGTATTGAGCAGACGGTTCGATCCTCCTTAGAATATTCTGATGATACTTGGTAGTCAGCCGATATATCATGCAGGTAGTCCAAGTGTTACTCGAAACCTCGCAAGGAACCCTGATTGCTATTCAAACGTTCAGTAGATAGTTCAGCTGCCACCTGAAATATCAAGGTTTCAACAGTTCGGCTCTCACCCGAAGCATTGAAACTATCCTTCGCCAGACCCTTGGGTTTGTGGGCGTCCAAAAATCTTATGCGCGCGGGTGCTACCTAAGTCAGCTGCCCCTCGGCTTCCTCAGGTGCGGGTGACAATTGGTTCTCGATCATAGGAGCGTTCCTCTGACGCTCAGTCTCTGACCAATCGTTCAATGTGACGTAATGCTTGACATCTAGGCAAGACAAGTCACTCAAGTGACGCTAAGCGTTCAAGTAACGTCCGGCTGCCGACCGGTACGTCATGAACAGTTGGCTCTCGATCATGGGAGTGTTCTTCTGTCACTCAGTCTCTGACCAGCTGTTGAAGCTTCGTTTGATTCCTGATCAAGCGTCAATGCGACATAGTGCTTGGCATTTAGCCAAGGAAAGTCAATAGACGCTCGGCAATCTTTGCGAGCGTTCAGGTAATGTCCGGCTTCCGACCGGAACATTGTAATTTCCCTCCAGCACCGAAAGAGGTAAGTTTTGTTGTGTGAGATCTGGTTGTTGATTTAAAAGATAGATCGAGTCAACATTACTGAGCTGTTTGAAGCATAAGTAATGTGACTAAGGAACATGTCGAAGGTTTCTGAATGAGGATATTATTTGGGTAAGGATTATGGATTCGTCTGATGTAGTGGTGTGATCTGGGATAAGGTCTTTAATATAATATGAGGGAGTCGTTTACAGCCACAGTGTTGGCCTCGATGTATCCTTGGTGGTTAGATTGCAAACACTCAAGTTAGGACCTCCTGCCTTCTCGAGAGAGCGGGTGCCTCAGATAATCGTAGACTCCTGAAATAAAAGGGTGATCTTTTCCCCAAGGTGCGGGCATGATGATGTGGAATTTGTCCATAGTGACAATATTTGCATATCTTCGATAGGATCATAATGTTGTGTGCCTGTGTCAACGGTGTTGGCAGACGTTTATCTCTGGCGGGTAGATTGCATACACTCAAGATAGGACCTCCTGCCTTCTCGAGAGAGCGGGTGCCTTTGATAATCATGGCTTCTATCGTCTCAGCAGGCTTGGGACAACATTGTGAACTTTTCTCAGACTGCAAAGAGTTCTGCTCGTATGTGGTTGAATCCATATTCTTCACCGATAATATCTTGCGGTGTAATTTGTCTTCTCTTTGGAATTTTATCAGTTTGCTTGAATATTGTTTTGGTCTTCATCTGATTTGCACATTATTTCGGGTCTCTTGATAAAGTCCCGTGACACCGTGGTAGATCTCACTATCCATCATTTTGAGGCTAGCGATTCTCAATTTAACCAGATCATTGAGCTTGATACTTCACCAGTACTCTTGTTTGTTAGCAACAGTACTTAGTGTCTCCATTCTGATCCACACCCGTCGTGACGATGACCGTCTGGTGGTTTTGATCATTGGGTTTGCGATGAGTTTTATTATTCAAGTCATGAATGAAACACTAGACTCGGTCGTGCTAGTGTGCCAATATGGCTTTTAGAAATATTATCCATGCCTTCAGTGATTTGGTCATGAGCCTTCGAGCCTTTGCCGGAACGGCTTTTCTCCATAATATCCAAGAGAGAATAATGGTAGGAATATATTTAGTAGTGTTTATAGTGGTGATGATTAGCCAAATAGACTCCCTTTATTTTTCTGAGCTTCCAAGATTTTTCCTCATATTTTTCTGAACCTCCTGTGATTTTTCATGAATTTTTAAAGGTTGCTGGATTTTTAAATAAATATAAGGCTGAGGTGGCAATTTGTGATTGGCCAGAGCTTGAAGTATGGGTTTAAAATATTGTGTTTAGATTTTGGTTGTGGTTTTGGCATGGCTGTATTCTCCATATTTTTCTGGTCCTGTAGAAATTTAATTTGGATTTTTCTGAGTTACGATTGAATTTCTATGATTTTTTAAAGTTTTTAGCAATATGATGATGCCACGTTAGCAGTAGTGACACATGGCAAATCCTGGTTGGTCCACACCAGCAGAGAAAAGAGGAGGTCGGCAGCGACCTCTCTGGTCAAGAAGATGCCGCGTGGGGGTACACCATTGGTTTATGCTTGATGTCAGCGGGTTGCCACACGATGCTGATTCACTACACGAGAAATGTCACAGAGAATCGCCAAATTTGGGACGCTTTTTATTAAATCTGTTCGGTTACTCCTATACGTCTGGTGTTTAGCGGGAACGCTAATCCCTTCTATTGCTGGGTCCTGCTGTCAGTCAGTTTTATGCACCGTTATTGTTAAACCAAATCCACGCGAGACAGAGAAATAAACTCCTTCTCCTTTCCCCCTTTTCGTTCCGTCGAAACGTCGACGAAGAAAACATCATGGTTGCGCAATTGACTCGCCTAGGTGGCTTTGAGACATCGATTCAGGGCCATAAGAGATCGTCAGACTTTACTGCCCTCGTAGGGTCCCTTATTTGTGCTTGTCTCCGCCTCTCACCCCATAATCGTCTCTTCCCCAGTCGGCTAGGGTTTGATGGGGCTTGGCGGCGATTGTGAGCTCCTAATGGTCATTGGGTCGAGATAATGCGTCAGAGAGCATCGTGGTGGGTCCATGACTCTCGATATAGCCTCAATTTGGTTACCGAGACCTTTCATCATGGTGCTGCACCTCGACCTGAATCTGCCTTGGTGGTGGGTTGGTTGATGCAGTCGTCTGGCCATGGTGAGAGTCAAATAAGGTGTCTATGAGCTTAGTGGCAGATGCAAGAAGGTGCTTAGACAATCAATTTGACTGCCGAATGCCTCTATCTAGGAGTTGCTCCTCAACTTTGATTTGGCTATGGTGATAAGCCATCGACTAGCCTTGCTTTAGTTATTATCATTCCCTGACAGAATTGAGAGTTGATTGGGGATTGGGGGACATCTTGGCATGCTCCTGAACACATGTGAGCCTTCTCTCAATTACATCATAAGGTCATGGCAGTATGCTCCTATTCAATTTGGATCTAGCCATGGTGGTTGTGATGAGGTAGTTTTGTATCAACTTGAAAAGGGAATGCATGAGAGTATAATGACTTGTTGCTGGGATATAACAAGCCATTAACCCAACATAAGAGAGCCTCCAATGCATTGTTTCTCCTTGGCATGGTTGAGGTAGTGGTGGTGACTGCCTCCTTGATGTATTAGCATGAGATGATGGGCAACATTCCATAAACTCCAAGAAAACCTGTTGTCCCTTTCTTTATATCTATTGTTCTTTTATTTTCTTTAAAACCTGTTGTCTATAATCCCTTCTTGTTCAATCTGCTGTCCAAAGTTTGGTCCTTGTTGTTGTCCACTTTTTTTTATTTTTATTTTAGATGATAATTTGCTCAACATTAGACATGCATACTTAGTTATAAACATGACCTATTTTAGCTTCATAACTTCTTATATTACAACTAATGCAAATATGATTTTTTTTTTTAGCCTACATGAGCACATAATGTAAAATATGAGTATTAACTAAATGTTTGATGCTTAGATTAACTAGATACATTTATACACATATTTACATGAAACGTTTTACTAGTTATTCCTTACATTGCTTACAAGTGTGTGTCCAACCAGAAGGAAAATAAAGAAAATGAAAGTTGCAAAGAAAAGGAATAAACCTTCTTACTTAAAATCAGGTTACAAAGGAGTAGATTACACAATCACCGATATTGCTGCAAATATGAAACTACTTCTAAGACACTCTTTTTTTTTTATAAAGTAGCTATCCTAATTTTAAGCAAATTAATCTCTAAATGTCTTCACAATGGTGATATGTATGAGACTTGTGGATTTCAGAATCTCTGCGTGTTTTTGTTTTCTGGGGGGGTGTCTCGTGTCCTTCTTCTGCATGGCATGGATGCCTTTTTATAGGAGGAATGGAGGGACTACTGTAGATGGCACCAATAATCAGCCTCTTGAAAGAAATGGACCGTTTTGCCCCTGCTGTCTTCACAGAGCCTCACTGTACTCGTAGAGAATGGCTTGCTCCCGAATCATTATCCATTATTTTACTGTTACTTGCTTAATTATCCTCCATCCATTACTCCTCTCCATTTGCTGTTTCCAATCTTACAGTTCTCAATTTACTTCATTTTTTTTTCACTTGAATTTCTCTGCACCTTTGGAGACCCCTTTTTTTTATGATAGCAAAACTGGACAGAAGAGAATAGTTCAGCCTGGCCAATTACATGTTCTATTATATGCCCTTCTTGCCAATCTCTCTATTTTGACTAATTTACTGCTTCTCATACTCATGTAATTTGAGTGCTGTGTTCATGATGTCATGGTTTTGTTTCATTAATTTTCACAATTGATGAATCACAGTCCTTCATTGAAGCTTCCTTAGCATTTTTGACCATGGAATTGAATCAATTTCACTTCATTTTCCTTAATTTGGCCACTGTCAATTCATAAGTCCCACGAAATTGAGCCTTCTTTATCTCAACTTCACTGGAGAAGATAGAGATAATCTTATCCGTTGGCATTGAGATTCTCTCTTCTCTGTTAGTACCTGTCGGAGAAGTGAATGCAATGAGGCGTTGTGTGCCAATCGGGATTAAAAGAAGGTGCCTATCATTGTGTCTCAGCAGGCGAGAGAGGAGACAGATGCACAGCGCGAGAAGGAGGGGAGACAATGGGATTCCGTCCTTGTCATCATTACTTGGCTTCGTCTTTCAACAGGCGTGCGAGGGAGGGGTCCTTTCCTGCGTCACGGCGTTCGTCAGAAGCTTCTCTGCGTCATGGCGTGCGTCAGGAGCAGTCGGAACGAAGAGATGGAGGGGACGGAGTGTTGTGATGGGCCGGGAAGGATCATGGGCCGTTGGGCCTTCCGTTTTTTCTTTTTTTTTGCTGTTGGGCCTTCCGTTTCTTTTTTTTTTACTTTACGTTGATGTAGGCTGGGCTGAAACAAAGTGGGCCAGGGCAGTAAAAATCTGATCATGGAATATTTGTAGCACGAATCTTGATGCCTTCCCATGCACTGATCTTGATGGAGTTATATGCTTGGATCTTGATATATTTTGATATCCACACTAATTTTATATAATCTCATAAATATTTACGAAATCATATAATTATTTTCGTATGGCATTTCGAGGCATGGTTTGTATTTAGGAAAAGACATGTTGCATAATATCAAAATGCCTCTATCCTCCCGATTGATCGGGATAATTTTCAGACTGTCGGGCACCTCCCGTATTTGACCCATGTATAAAATATCAAATCCCCTTTTACCATGAATAAAATATCAAATTCCTCTTTACCGTTTTTCGGTATTTATGAGGATATTTTAGGGTTCAACAAATGCCCCCCACCAGAGCGGGTTGGGAGAATTATTTTCGAGCGACTTGCTCTGGTGCCTTGTCATGAGCCATTATTTTTGCGTTTGTCTTTTATGGCTTCTCAACTGAAATATGATGCCCCTTTTTGATGATAAGTATGACGCTGCTACTCGGTTACGCGCATGCCTGGTAAAGTTGTTGTCTTTTCTTTGTTGGATGGCAATTCCGTACTAGGCCCTATATTTAATTTTCGCCAATTCTCAATGCGTCATTGCCTTTGTGTCACATCTTTGCCTGTTACCATGTGGCCTTAGAGGTTCGGATCCAGGTTCGGATAGATTCCCCTTTTGGTTCGGTTATGCACAGTGAGACCTTATCCGAGTCTATATATGGGAGTTCTTTTTCTCTTTGGTCACCATCTCTTTTCGTTAAACTTCCCATTTATATCTCCCACCATAATCCATGAATGCTTTGAGAAAGTATCCCAACATCTCTTGAGCAGCTTTTAAAGTTTTCATAACTTTGTAGGGCCTTGAGTAATCTCTGGGTCTTTCCGGAAATCTCCCGTTTTACCCATAATAGCATCTCTTCTTTAATGTCTGGGGTTGGAGACAAGATGTCACAGGACATCTTATACGTTTTGCTCAAATATTTCACATATAGAAGTTGAGGTCTCCTTCGTCACATGTAGAAGTTGAGGTCTCTTCAGAAGGTGTGACGAGCTTATCCTCCTCATGGCGCACCCCTTTTTTTTGCAAAATCTTTACTGTGAAAGGAGTCGTTCATGAAAAGAATTACACGCCTATCATTCCCTTGCTCTTGTATGCTGCTTTAATCAGGAGTGTCTCATTTTCCGCTCTGGGTGATGTTGCTGCTTCGAAGTGGCGCTAGCCTCCTCGATTTTGCAACTTTTCTATCTCAGATCTGGCCAGCTTTGTCGTGGCGGAACTGCGTTGCACCCTGATAGTCATTTTGTATGGTGGTTTTTCTATGTATTATCATGGGCACTCTGTTGTTGTATGTGTGTTGGGTAAGGCCGTGTAGACACATGTATGACACGTCTGCGAGTATTGATATCAGCATATGCATTAAAACTTGTAATGGCAGGCTTTTATGATGTTGTAATATATGTGTTTCTTTATTCGCCTCGTGTTTTTCTGATTCCAATATTTGTCTCTTTATGTCCGTGGGCCAACATATCATGTAATGTCTTTTCGTCTAGGGAACGTGGTGTTGTAGTGTGGTCACGCGTGCGCATTCACTATGGTTACGGTCCCCCTTTTTTTTTGTCTCTTTCTCTTTCCCGTTCCTTTTTAACGCATCCCTTCCCCCTTTTTTTTTTAAACCTGATTTCTCTACTCTACCTTTTCGCCACATCTTCATTAATATTATCAAATGGCTAGTGAAGGCGATGAGCGTTTCCCCTCTTCTTCTGACGAGTTTAACGACCATCCGGGCCATACCGCGGAGGAAATCGAGGAACTTGAGGAGGATGCGGCGCCGGAAATCGTGCACGCTCTTGGTGGCGACTGGGGAAACCCATATGACCAAGAGATCCATGCTTACTGGAGGCCACTTCCTTCCTACAATTGGGGTGTTAATTCTGCTCTGCCTGAACTCCCAGAATACGAGCGGCCTTCTTGCTTTTATTTTTTCTGGCTCCCTGTTCTTGTAGCTCTTGGTATAACAGCCCTACATCTGTATTTTTCGGGAGAAAAATCGATTGGAGTAGGTAGCATGTATTTTTCAATTTTATGAATGCTATGCCGCGATTGGTGGTTGATTTGTTCATCTCCCCTTACTTTTTTTTTGTGCCTTTATTTTGTTTTAGGGACAAAATACATAAAACCCTGTTCATTATTTAGTGACGGTATAATGAACTTACCGGTGTTGGTTGAATTATGGCTCACTCCAACAATTGACCATTTTGAAAGTGGAATTTAGGCTTGTAGATTTTGTGGTGCTTAGGATATATGTTTGGTGGAGGAAACGTCTTATGTTGCTATAAAGCAAGACGCTCCTTATTTTCTTTTATGGACACAAAGCTTCAGCTGCTCCATGTACCTGCAAAATAAAATAAGAAATGGGAAATTGTTATTTATTTTGTTTAAGGGACAAAATGACAAAACCCTCGTTCATCGTTTTCGAAACCGGTAGGATGAACGTTTACCGGTGATAGTAGGTTTAAGGCCGGCACTATCAATAGGCCCTTTATTATGTAGAAATTTGGCTGTGGAATTTTCTAGAGTTTTGGGGAAAAAATGTTTTGTGGAAGAGACGTCTCATATTGCCTTATGGCGAGGCATCCATGTTTTTTTTTTTTTTTTTTTTTTTTTTTTGCCCCCTGATTAAATCGCTTGGCATCATTTATGGGGTGCTGGATCTTGTAGAATGTGCTATGGGAGACGCAATTCTCCTTTTATGAGTTTATCTTCAACCCAATCCTTAAATATGTAGCAATCCTTGATTGTATGTCCGAGGATTCTGTGATATAGACAAAAGTTAGGTTCGCAATGTTGATGCTCTTCTTCTGGACGTTTACTCTCTGGTAATTGTAAATCATGCTGCATGGCTATATTGAAGATCTCAGTAGTTTTGCTTTTTCGAAAAGAATACGGCTTATTCTTTCGCTCTCTTAGTGACACGCCTTTCTTCCGGTCTTCGCATTTTCTAGCACCTTCGGGCTCCTTTGTCATTGATGTTTCTTTTCCTTGGAAAATCTGAACATCCTTCGTTTTGTTCTTGCCCTTTTTGGTATTTAATTTCTCGAACTGCTTTTTAGACATGGCTAGGGTGTAGTCACCTGCCCCCTGCAAATCTTCTAGTAATCTTCGGATCTCAGTATTCTTCTTCAAGAGTACGTCCATCTCTCGGCATATCTCAGTGTTCCTTTGGCGGAGTATCATGATCTGTTGTTCTTGTTCTAGTAAATGCGCAACAAGACTCTTCATAGTTTGTCGTTCGTCACATGCGATGGCAATTGGGGTTTCTTGCACTTTGCTTTCTTCGGAGAGGATGCTTTCAGACCCTATCGTTACGGTTGCGATCTCTTTAGTCTTACCGTTCCAACTCTGTACATTCCCTTTTGGAGTTTTATTATCTATCCCATATACCGGGTCTTCTTGAGATTGATCTTTCTCCTCTTTAAGAGTAACTTTCTCAAATTCTTCCATCACGAATACGACATCTCTAGTATCGTTATTCCGATTTTGTGTATTTTCTTCTTGAATATCGTTATCTATCCCATACGCTGGGTTTTCTTGAGATGGATTCTCCTTCTCTTCAAAGGTAGCTTCCTCAATTACTGGGCAGATTTCTTCAGTTTTGTTACTCCATAGATTTTCTTCTTGGGCATTATTGTTAATCCTGACGATATGTACCGGACTTTCATTACTTTTGCTGTGAGCTACCCAAAGTATTTCATCTTCAGAGTCAGAGCCGTTAATATAGATCATGTAGCATGACTCGTTATCCTTAGTTTGTGCATTTTCCTCCTGGGCATAATTATCTCTCCCGCTGATATACATCGGGTTTTCTTCTCTTTGAATTCCATTGCTCACCCCAATGGTATTTATCGGGCTTTCTCTGAATGGGTTTCTCTCTGTCTTATAGGTACCTTCGTCAGATTCCATTATCACGGGTAAAATATATTTAGTTTCATCACTCAGGTTTTGTATTTCTTCCTCAACTTCATCGTTTATCCCGATTGCATGTACTGTGAAGGATTCTTCGTCTGAATCGGTGTTAGAACGCTCATGTGGCTTAGGATCTTGCCTTTCGCCTTTTGACAACGATATTTCGCCTGATTTAACTCGCTCTTCTACCCAGTCTTTGAACACCCAACAATTTTCAATCTTGTGTCCCAATACCCTATGATACGGACAAAAGTTTGGATCATTGAATTGTTCCATTTCATGTGGACGCTTGCTTGGTGGCAGTTCTAGATTATGTTCCATGGCCCACCGAAATAATTTAGGAACCATCTCTTTTCTGAATGAATAGGGCTTGCTAGATAATTCTGCCACGGACAAGAGCCTTTTAGGGTTGTTATTAGGACGGTCATATGAACAACCAATATTCCTGTTGTTCGAGACTCTTGAGCTACTGCCGGCTTCATATGAGGATGGTATTCTCGATACTCGAGTCCTCTTGGATTTTTCCTTCTTTCCTTTCCTTTTAGGATGACATGACCATGATTCTGGATCTAAGCTCTCATAGTTTGACACTGCAGTGAGCAGGGTATCAAATTTGGTGATATCTCTTGTTACTAGGAACGGCTTAATCGGTCCATATATATTATCTATTATCGTTTTTACCGCCTCATGATCGGGAATTCGGGGTTGGCAACGAAAGCTCATGTTCCTCCACCGAGTAATGTAGTCACTGACAGATTCCCCTTTTCCTGGCTTTTCTCTCACCATATCATCCATTGTAATTTTTGGAGAAAATATTGCAAATCTCGAACAGAACATGTCTGTCATTTCATCCCATGTTTTAACACTATTTTCCTCCAATGAGATGTACCAGTCAAATGCTGCTCCTGTTAGGCTTAAAGGGAATTGTCGCATTAATAAGGCTTCATTGTGCTCTGTATCACCACATGCGATCATAAATTTTAACACGTGTTGTTCGGGACATTTCTTAGTTCTCCCGTCGAATAATTGGAATCTTTGTCTAACATATCCTTTAGGGTAAGGTACCAAATCATACTTCTCGAGATATGGTCTCTTGTGCCACTTTGAATGTTGGATGGAGCGAGGCATTCCTACTGTTTGCAACTCTTGACCCATTAGTCCTCGTGTTTCAAGGGAAGTGCTGGGAGAGGTTTCGAGTTTTTCGAAAGATCTTGGCATTGATGAGCTGTTCAAATAGCCCGACTTTATCCTTGAAGCATCAACTAAATTCTCATGGCATCTTTCGGGCATGCATTGATTTATATCCATAATTCGCTCTGGTACGAATCTTACTAGGGGTGGGCCTCGGAGCGAAATTTGTAGTGCTTTTACGTTTGCTTGCTTGCCATTATTCTTTTCAGTTTTTGTGGAAAGGTCTTCTCCTTCGTTATCATTAGAACTCTTTGATACTTTCCAAGACTCATGTGTTGACCTTATTGTCTTGCTAGGGTAATCTGGAGAGTGCGGAGTTCCATTTGCCCCTATTTTCTGGTAATGGCATAAAAATGATGTTTCTCTTGCCTCGAGATTTAGATGCGTATTTGAAGTGCCGAACTTTTCGAGCAAGGGATTTGCACCATTTTCGTTTTGGATTGACCGAATCACTTTTGAGGCATAAATTTGTGTTTCATCATCTTCGCCTTCAGCATCAGAATCACTCACATGAATCATGCAACATGACTCATTGTTCTCTGAATGTGTCAAATGGCTGTCTTGCATGATTTTGGTGCTAGCTAGGTCTGTTGGTGCAAATGAGGCCTCTGTCTGAGCAGCTTGGTTCATCCCTTCAGTTACAATTTCTCCGAAGAATTTATCGGAAATAGATTCTATTCTTAGTTGCCTTTTCTTCGGAGGCTGAATTGTTATCTCTCGTCTGTCAGGATATTCTTCAAAAACTCTTGAGCGAGGCCTGTCAAATGTATCAGGTATTTCTCCGCTTACGGCCTTATCATTGTCATTGGCTTGTGTAGGGTCCGATTTTCGATTTAGGGATTTGTCATTGGTATCCAATGGTCTTTGTTGAGAGTTTGCCCCCAGAGGTGGCCTGGGTGTGAAGTACTTTGCATCTGGAAGTCTCATTTCATAGATAGAGAAAGGATGCTCTTCCCCTTTTATCACTCCATGGGTTCCATTTTTGACATACTTTATGCATCGATGCAAAGTGGAAGGTACCAACTGATATGTATGCAACCAAGGGCGACCTAATAACACCTTGTAAGACACGCTGGCATCCATGACATAGAGCTTTGCTTGAGTTTCGAGTTTCTCAAAACGGAACTTCAGAGTGACTACTCCAAGTGCTCTCTGTGAGTGTAAATTGAACCCATAGATCTTTGATCGACTTGGAGTCAAGGTATTACTATCGAGCGAGAAGTATTTCAGTGACTCCAATGGAAGGATATTAACTGCTGACCCTGGATCGACCAGTATTCGGTTGATCTTAACTTCATTTGATACTCCCGTGATGTACAATGGTTTATTGTGATACGTTGCTCCATCGGGGAGATCGTTCTTCGTAAAGGTAATCGATGAAAAATTATCATCGATGGCCTCTTCAACTTTTTGATGCGCATAAGATTCTTCTGAATTTTGCTCGAGTCTTCCAGGGCTATATGTTTCGTCATTAGTTACACAAACAGTTGCAACATCCTTCAATTTCGTGCCCACTTTCATGGCATGGTTTCCACATCCTCCATTTTGCCGTATTGACTGATGAAATCTTTTGACACTTTTGTTTAATGCGTGGATAGTCTCCGGCTTAACTTGTGAATCGTTTGAGGTCAATGGAATGTACTCCTCGATTATTTTCTCTTCTTCTTTGACCATGATTGTTTCGTCTTTCGATGTATTTTTCTTTTGGTTTCCCACCTCCATCCCTTCATGGTCATGAAGTTCTTGATCTCGTGCCCCCATTTGCCTTCTCTTCGTTTCTGAAATACTCGCAGGCACTGGGGTAGTTAAGTGGGCTGCCTTTTTATTTTTCTTATCATTAATCATTTGGCATGATTTTTGATTGATTTCGGCAGCTGCAATATTCTTTGTCTGGGCATGCACTGGAACCGATGCCGTCTTGCAATGAGGAGGTGAGTTCTGTATCCCAAGCGATTTCTCCTCCACAATCTCAAGTGGAGCAGAAGAGCTTCTCATTGGTATGTTCCCCTGAATCACCAATTCGTCTTGATATGCTTGTAGGTCTTTGGCATGGGGAGTGTCCTCCTCTGTCACGGACTTGAGTGTTGGTTTGGTGACAACGTTGATTCCTTCATCTTGAAATTCCTTGAAGCATTCATTTGCCCCAAAGATAGTTGTCGAAATGGCATTGGCGTATTTTGTGTCTGTTGTGGCAACATCATAAGAGGTGAAATGAGTGTCTGAAGCCACCTGCACCATTGGAAAGGTAATCGGGATGGACCCAACCATGAGCATGCCTGGAGCAGGTCCCACATCATGCTTGTTGTTCGCATATGCCATTTTCTGCAAAATAGTAACTTGAAATTATTGTCAGTGACATGTTAAATCAGCAATTCCCTAACTCATACACTATATCCTTTGATTTTCGCCTGATGAGAGGAAAAAGTGGTCCCACCGGGCGTGCCAGAACCTGTCTCGCACTTTTGCGAGACAGATACGCACGGTGGCTATCAATAGAGGTAACAATCCTTTGGTTTTCGCCTGATGAGAGGAAAAAGATGTCCCACCGGGCGTGCCAGAACCTGTCTCGCACTTTTGCGAGACAAATACGCACGGTGGCTATCAATAGAGGTAACAATCCTTTGGTTTTCGCCTGATGAGAGGAAAAAGATGTCCCACCGGGCGTGCCAGAACCTGTCTCGCACTTTTTCACGGCCCTCGGATCAACAGAGGAAAATCCGGTCTCGGATTGAGGGGCAAAAAAAGAATGCGGATCAGATACCCCTCGCGAGCCTCAAGAGGCCGATACCGATACCACCCCGAAGCGCGGTACCTGTACGGTCTTGAGTTCTCACGAGGGTTTATTATTTGAAGGGGTCCTTTCTTTCCAGTAGGCGCAAGCCCCTACTGTTAATTACCTCCGACATGGTCAGGAGCACCTCTAGATCGGGAAAACCAAAGGATTGTGTGTCGTGAGCTGTTAGGGAATTGTAAATATGCAATTAGCGGTCCTATCATGCATTTATATATTTTTTTTTTGTTTTTTTGTTTTTTATTAATATTACTACTATAATGCAATATTAATATATCGTATTATTATATTTTTTTTTGTGGACTTTGGATTGCAGGGGACAGCAGTCTCTGGAGTTCTTAGCAGTCCCTGGAGTTCTTAGCTTGTAGAGGTTTCGGTTGACTGCCGTCGCTGGACGCTTGTAGTCTTCTCGTTTTCCGAGTTCTCTCCATAATGTGTTGAATCAAGATTTAGGCTCTTATGATTTGCATTTTTGTTTTTATAAGGCATGGGCTTCCCAAAGCGGGTTTCTTAGACTTCCTGTTGATCTTTGTCGAGGTTATCTGAAAGTGACGTCTGATTCCTGATCAGATCGTTAAATTTGGTTGATGCGGTGCTTGAGGTTGTTTTCTTCTTTTTTTTGAAGTTGACATCAGGCCCCTGGGCTTGTGGATGTTAAAGACGCCGGACCCCTGGGTTTATGGGCGTTAAAATCTTATGCGCGCGGGTGCGACCCGAGTCGGTTGCCCCTTGACCTTTCCCGGGAAGCGGGGTGACGCTCGTTCAATGGGCATAGAGCGTTAAGTGACATCTGGTACCTGACCAAGACGTTCAATAGACGGAGTGGCTTCCGTTAAGAGTGACATTTGGCGATGTTCAAAGTGACGGTTCGGTTTGCTCCCGAAGCGTTGAAGTGACATTTGGCAATGTTCGGTTTCTTTTCCTTGGGGTGATACTCGGTTTCCAGCCAAGATATCAAATAAACGGTTCTCTTGTCACTTGAAGCGTTGCGTTGATACATGGTTTCCAGCCATGATATCAAGTAGACGATCCAGTTGCCATTTGAAGCGTTGAAGCGGTATCTAGTTTTCATCCAAGGTATCAGGGAAACGATTCGACTGTCACTCGAATCGTCAAGACATCTGGTTGCCAATCAGACGTTAAGTGACGTTCCGATCTCCATCCGAAGTACTGAGGTGATATCTGGTAGCCAGCCAGAATATCAAACAGATAATCCGATTGTTGTTCAGAGCGTTCAGGAGACATTTGGTTGCCATTCAGACATTGAGTAGACGGTTCAACCATCATTCGAGATACTGAGGTGATATCTGGTATCCAGCCAAGATATCCCACAGGTTATCCGATTGTTGCTTGAGGTGTCGACAGTGCATCTGGTCGCAAGTCAAATATCCAGGAATCGATTCATCTGCCACCTGAACCGAAGACGCTTGGTTGCCAGCCAAGTGTTAAGTGCCAATTCGATTATCATCCGGAGTATTGAGGTGATACCTGGTATCCAGCCAAGGTACCAAACAATTGGTCCGATTGCTATCCGAATCGTTTAGAAGTGACATCTGGGTGTCAGTCAGATGTTCCCTTCCGATTCGATCATAATTGAGACTCTGAAGTGATATCTGGTAGCCAGCCAGCTTATCAGACAGATGACTCGATTATTTTTCGAAACGTTGAAGTGACGTCCACTCGCCAATCAGATAAGTAACAATTCGATCCTCACTCATAGTATTGAGGTGATACCTGGTAGCCAGCCGAGATATCAAACAATAGTCTGACTGTTATTCGAAATGTTGAAAGGAATCTGATTGCTAGTCGGCCGTTCGATGGACAGTTCAGCTGCCACCTGAAGTGTCCGAATTTCATCTGGATGCCAGTCAGATGTAAAAGTGACGTTTGTTCGCCAATCGGGTATTGAGCAGACGGTTCGATCCTCCTTAGAATATTCTGATGATACTTGGTAGTCAGCCGATATATCATGCAGGTAGTCCAAGTGTTACTCGAAACCTCGCAAGGAACCCTGATTGCTATTCAAACGTTCAGTAGATAGTTCAGCTGCCACCTGAAATATCAAGGTTTCAACAGTTCGGCTCTCACCCGAAGCATTGAAACTATCCTTCGCCAGACCCTTGGGTTTGTGGGCGTCCAAAAATCTTATGCGCGCGGGTGCTACCTAAGTCAGCTGCCCCTCGGCTTCCTCAGGTGCGGGTGACAATTGGTTCTCGATCATAGGAGCGTTCCTCTGACGCTCAGTCTCTGACCAATCGTTCAATGTGACGTAATGCTTGACATCTAGGCAAGACAAGTCACTCAAGTGACGCTAAGCGTTCAAGTAACGTCCGGCTGCCGACCGGTACGTCATGAACAGTTGGCTCTCGATCATGGGAGTGTTCTTCTGACACTCAGTCTCTGACCAGCTGTTGAAGCTTCGTTTGATTCCTGATCAAGCGTCAATGCGACATAGTGCTTGGCATTTAGCCAAGGAAAGTCAATAGACGCTCGGCAATCTTTGCGAGCGTTCAGGTAATGTCCGGCTTCCGACCGGAACATTGTAATTTCCCTCCAGCACCGAAAGAGGTAAGTTTTGTTGTGTGAGATCTGGTTGTTGATTTAAAAGATAGATCGAGTCAACATTACTGAGCTGTTTGAAGCATAAGTAATGTGACTAAGGAACATGTCGAAGGTTTCTGAATGGGGATATTATTTGGGTAAGGATTATGAATTCGTCTGATGTAGTGGTGTGATCTGGGATAAGGTCTTTAATATAATATGAGGGAGTCGTTTACAGCCACAGTGTTGGCCTCGATGTATCCTTGGTGGTTAGATTGCAAACACTCAAGTTAGGACCTCCTGCCTTCTCGAGAGAGCGGGTGCCTCAGATAATCGTAGACTCCTGAAATAAAAGGGTGATCTTTTCCCCAAGGTGCGGGCATGATGACGTGGAATTTGTCCATAGTGACAATATTTGCATATCTTCGATAGGATCATAATGTTGTGTGCCTGTGTCAACGGTGTTGGCAGACGTTTATCTCTGGCGGGTAGATTGCATACACTCAAGATAGGACCTCCTGCCTTCTCGAGAGAGCGGGTGCCTTTGATAATCATGGCTTCTATCGTCTCAGCAGGCTTGGGACAACATTGTGAACTTTTCTCAGACTGCAAAGAGTTCTGCTCGTATGTGGTTGAATCCATATTCTTCACCGATAATATCTTGCGGTGTAATTTGTCTTCTCTTTGGAATTTTATCAGTTTGCTTGAATATTGTTTTGGTCTTCATCTGATTTGCACATTATTTCGGGTCTCTTGATAAAGTCCCGTGACACCGTGGTAGATCTCACTATCCATCATTTTGAGGCTAGCGATTCTCAATTTAACCAGATCATTGAGCTTGATACTTCACCAGTACTCTTGTTTGTTAGCAACAGTACTTAGTGTCTCCATTCTGATCCACACCCGTCGTGACGATGACCGTCTGGTGGTTTTGATCATTGGGTTTGCGATGAGTTTTATTATTCAAGTCATGAATGAAACACTAGACTCGGTCGTGCTAGTGTGCCAATATGACTTTTAGAAATATTATCCATGCCTTCAGTGATTTGGTCATGAGCCTTCGAGCCTTTGCCGGAACGGCTTTTCTCCATAATATCCAAGAGAGAATAATGGTAGGAATATATTTAGTAGTGTTTATAGTGGTGATGATTAGCCAAATAGACTCCCTTTATTTTTCTGAGCTTCCAAGATTTTTCCTCATATTTTTCTGAACCTCCTGTGATTTTTCATGAATTTTTAAAGGTTGCTGGATTTTTAAATAAATATAAGGCTGAGGTGGCAATTTGTGATTGGCCAGAGCTTGAAGTATGGGTTTAAAATATTGTGTTTAGATTTTGGTTGTGGTTTTGGCATGGCTGTATTCTCCATATTTTTCTGGTCCTGTAGAAATTTAATTTGGATTTTTCTGAGTTACGATTGAATTTCTATGATTTTTTAAAGTTTTTAGCAATATGATGATGCCACGTTAGCAGTAGTGACACATGGCAAATCCTGGTTGGTCCACACCAGCAGAGAAAAGAGGAGGTCGGCAGCGACCTCTCTGGTCAAGAAGATGCCGCGTGGGGGTACACCATTGGTTTATGCTTGATGTCAGCGGGTTGTCACACGATGCTGATTCACTACACGAGAAATGTCACAGAGAATCGCCAAATTTGGGACGCTTTTTATTAAATCTGTTCGGTTACTCCTATACGTCTGGTGTTTAGCGGGAACGCTAATCCCTTCTATTGCTGGGTCCTGCTGTCAGTCAGTTTTATGCACCGTTATTGTTAGACCAAATCCACGCGAGACAGAGAAATAAACTCCTTCTCCTTTCCCCCTTTTCGTTCCGTCGAAACGTCGACGAAGAAAACATCATGGTTGCGCAATTGACTCGCCTAGGTGGCTTTGAGACATCGATTCAGGGCCATAAGAGATCGTCAGACTTTACTGCCCTCGTAGGGTCCATTATTTGTGCTTGTCTCCGCCTCTCACCCCATAATCGTCTCTTCCCCAGTCGGCTAGGGTTTGATGGGGCTTGGCGGCGATTGTGAGCTCCTAATGGTCATTGGGTCGAGATAATGCGTCAGAGAGCATCGTGGTGGGTCCATGACTCTCGATATAGCCTCAATTTGGTTACCGAGACCTTTCATCATGGTGCTGCACCTCGACCTGAATCTGCCTTGGTGGTGGGTTGGTTGATGCAGTCGTCTGGCCATGGTGAGAGTCAAATAAGGTGTCTATGAGCTTAGTGGCACATGCAAGAAGGTGCTTAGACAATCAATTTGACTGCCGAATGCCTCTATCTAGGAGTTACTCCTCAACTTTGATTTGGCTATGGTGATAAGCCATCGACTAGCCTTGCTTTAGTTATTATCATTCCCTGACAGAATTGAGAGTTGATTGGGGATTGGGGGACATCTTGGCATGCTCCTGAACACATGTGAGCCTTCTCTCAATTACATCATAAGGTCATGGCAGTATGCTCCTATTCAATTTGGATCTAGCCATGGTGGTTGTGATGAGGTAGTTTTGTATCAACTTGAAAAGGGAATGCATGAGAGTATAATGACTTGTTGCTGGGATATAACAAGCCATTAACCCAACATAAGAGAGCCTCCAATGCATTGTTTCTCCTTGGCATGGTTGAGGTAGTGGTGGTGACTGCCTCCTTGATGTATTAGCATGAGATGATGGGCAGCATTCCATAAACTCCAAGAAAACCTGTTGTCCCTTTCTTTATATCTATTGTTCTTTTATTTTCTTTAAAACCTGTTGTCTATAATCCCTTCTTGTTCAATCTGCTGTCCAAAGTTTGGTCCTTGTTGTTGTCCACATTTTTTTATTTTTATTTTAGATGATAATTTGCTCAACATTAGACATGCATACTTAGTTATAAACATGACCTATTTTAGCTTCATAACTTCTTATATTACAACTAATGCAAATATGATTTTTTTTTTTTAGCCTACATGAGCACATAATGTAAAATATGAGTATTAACTAAATGTTTGATGCTTAGATTAACTAGATACATTTATACACATATTTACATGAAACGTTTTACTAGTTATTCCTTACATTGCTTACAAGTGTGTGTGCAACCAGAAGGAAAATAAAGAAAATGAAAGTTGCAAAGAAAAGGAATAAACCTTCTTACTTAAAATCAGGTTACAAAGGAGTAGATTACACAATCATCGATATTGCTGCAAATATGAAACTACTTCTAAGACACTCTTTTTTTTTTATAAAGTAGCTATCCTAATTTTAAGCAAATTACTCTCTAAATGTCTTCACAATGGTGATATGTATGAGACTTGTGGATTTCAGAATCTCTGCGTGTTTTTGTTTTCTGGGGGGGTGTCTCGTGTCCTTCTTCTGCATGGCATGGATGCCTTTTTATAGGAGGAATGGAGGGACTACTGTAGATGGCACCAATAATCAGCCTCTTGAAAGAAATGGACCGTTTTGCCCCTGCTGTCTTCACAGAGCCTCACTGTACTCGTAGAGAATGGCTTGCTCCCGAATCATTATCCATTATTTTACTGTTACTTGCTTAATTATCCTCCATCCATTACTCCTCTCCATTTGCTGTTTCCAATCTTACAGTTCTCAATTTACTTCATTTTTTTTTTCACTTGAATTTCTCTGCACCTTTGGAGACCCCTTTTTTTTATGATAGCAAAACTGGACAGAAGAGAATAGTTCAGCCTGGCCAATTACATGTTCTATTATATGCCCTTCTTGCCAATCTCTCTATTTTGACTAATTTACTGCTTCTCATACTCATGTGATTTGAGTGCTGTGTTCATGATGTCATGGTTTTGTTTCATTAATTTTCACAATTGATGAATCACAGTCCTTCATTGAAGCTTCCTTAGCATTGTTTGACCATGGAATTGAATCAATTTCACTTCATTTTCCTTAATTTGGCCACTGTCAATTCATAAGTCCCACGAAATTGAGCCTTCTTTATCTCAACTTCACTGGAGAAGATAGAGATAATCTTATCCGTTGGCATTGAGATTCTCTCTTCTCTGTCAGTACCTGTCGGAGAAGTGAATGCAATGAGGCGTTGTGTGCCAATCGGGATTAAAAGAAGGTGCCTATCATTGTGTCTCAGCAGGCGAGAGAGGAGACAGATGCACAGCGCGAGAAGGAGGGGAGACAATGGGATTCCGTCCTTGTCATCATTACTTGGCTTCGTCTTTCAACAGGCGTGCGAGGGAGGGGTCCTTTCCTGCGTCACGGCGTTCGTCAGAAGCTTCTCTGCGTCATGGCGTGCGTCAGGAGCAGTCGGAACGAAGAGATGGAGGGGACGGAGTGTTGTGATGGGCCGGGAAGGATCATGGGCCGTTGGGCCTTCCGTTTTTTCTTTTTTTTTTGCTGTTGGGCCTTCCGTTTCTTTTTTTTTTACTTTACGTTGATGTAGGCTGGGCTGAAACAAAGTGGGCCAGGGCAGTAAAAATCTGATCATGGAATATTTGTAGCACGAATCTTGATGCCTTCCCATGCACTGATCTTGATGGAGTTATATGCTTGGATCTTGATATATTTTGATATCCACACTAATTTTATATAATCTCATAAATATTTACGAAATCATATAATTATTTTCGTATGGCATTTCGAGGCATGGTTTGTATTTAGGAAAAGACATGTTGCATAATATCAAAATGCCTCTATCCTCCCGATTGATCGGGATAATTTTCAGACTGTCGGGCACCTCCCGTATTTGACCCATGTATAAAATATCAAATCCCCTTTTACCATGAATAAAATATCAAATTCCTCTTTACCGTTTTTCGGTATTTATGAGGATATTTTAGGGTTCAACAATTAGTGTGCTGCTATTATTGAAATATGTCAAGAAAATTTCAATATAACATTTTTGAAAAGAATATAAGGAAAAAATTATTTCATCTTTAAAGTCTATTATATTATATAAGAAGTTTAAGATTCCAAATATAATGAAAGTATAAATATACATGCATATCAAATGGAATAATTTTTTTAAAAAAAGGTAACAAAATTTTACTAATGAAAAACTTATTAATTTATAAAGCTTTTATTATATTTCATGACATTAGAAAAATAAATTTTGTATGTATAAATTATTATAGTCTCAGTTTCTAGATCCAATATTATCTTCAATGACAGTTTATGGATTATTATAGTTTCAGTTTATGGATTTGTATGTACAAATTTCGCGACATTCATGCAATTTACTTTTATAAAAAATATAGTTCAATCTTTATTAATTTGAAATGAAGCAGTGAGAATCACAAAACAAGGATCAAAGATTAGTTTATGGATTTTGTATCTACAAATATGAAATTATTTCTTACGCATTGTGATTTTTTAGGTTCGGTCATACATTGATATAAATAATATGGGATAACAAGGGTAGTTCAATAACCTGCAATAACTGAAGATAGAAACATGGAATCGAGTTATCCGTGCCATCAGGAAATAACTCGCACCCAAAAATCTCAATCACGCAAGCGCGTGTGTATCTATCGATTCTCCCAGCATCATCCGGGTCAGGCACCTCAGCCTGAGCCCAAACCTGACGCAGCTTCGTCAACATAATGGAATGAGATCTCTTGCATTACATCATTAATGTAATTTGATTGTAAGAACTATATATATATATATATATATATATTTAAATTAACATGAAAATAAAATTCTTAAAAATTTCTTACTTCTGTTCTTTTTCTCTGAAGCACTTCTCAACTATCGCCATGTCTGTATCCTCCGGTAAAGCAAAATCCTGAAGTAACTGAACCGCGTCGTAATCAGTCCGTCCAGTATCGGTCCTGTCGGTCGTAGGTAAACCATACAAGAATGCCACATCATGCAAATAGTTCAAATTTTAAACGTATATAGTTCCAAAAAAAATTTACAAATAGGCATTGATTTGTACCTCGAGAGTGACCGTCATCTCGCCAACATGTGAAAAAAAGAATGTGTGGGTCTCTGGCCTCCAGAACACGGCCAGACTCTGCAAAAGCGAATGATCGAGTTGCATATGACCCAACTGAATGAAATGTATAAGTCCAAGTCTCATCATACGCTCATCGACCTCATTAGTACGAGACATCTTGGTCCTATGATTTATTGCCCTCCAATGCTGTATATATTTCGTTTTTTATTATTTTAAAAGTACTACAAAAATGGAAATTGATTGGGTGCAAACATAGTCAAAATAACCTCGTTTTACCTGATTGAATCTATCGTAGTAAAGCTAAGGATCGAACCACAGGAACGGTGTTTTGGAATATCGGTCTTTCACTTTTATTAATTAGTAGACGAGTTCAACTCTTTTTGGTGTTCAAAGAATTGAACGTGGGTTCAAATCCGAAGTCTAAAATCAAGGTCAAATTAGAACTAAATGGGAGATAATCAACAAATCTGAATTCTAGGGTTTCTGGTTTCAACTTAATCTGTTCAGTCCAATTCCCAAACGGTCCGTTTGATATCTCAGACGGTCCGTTTGAGCCATGAAACTGTTACCGCTTAGCTATTCCTAATATATGTGTGGAATCGTATTTTAATCCTAAGTTACCAGATACTAACCATCGTTACAGTTCTGATTTCGTAGGTTAATATACTACTTCCCTTAGAAACCCTAAGATTTGGTCATAACCATTGGCTTAAGTTTTCTAAGTCTATCTTTCAATTCGAAGGATATCTCATAACCATCGTTGCGAGAAAGGTTCACCTATCGACTACTAAATCCTGATTTCACTCATCAGCTACTACCATCCTCAAGTTGGTCAATGAATTCATGCAAAGGTATAGATTATTATTACCATACTAGACAAGGCCTTAATCTACTTGGTATAATTAATTCTACCCTAGCAATCAATGATATCACGTAATCAATTAAATCATGAAAGATAGAAATACGTAAAGAAATAACTAAGCAAATAAACAACTAAACAAATGAGTTTACAACCATAGCCCTAGAATAACAAATCAGCAACTAAAAGACATCGAGCAAACAAGAGATGAGAAATAAGAGATGTTACAACCAATTGCCCTTGCTTTCCCTTGAAATTGTCGAAATCCCCTTCTAAACAACTCGTTGCTGTCGCAAACGACCAGTCTAACGCTACTACGATCTGATCTTGAGACTAAACTCTCGGATATTTCTCTGGCTAACCGTAATCTTTGACCTTGGATCTAAACACCACCTTGTATTGCTCTTGTATGCCCTTCGTATGGCTTTGTATGGACTTGTATGGGCTTGTCTCTTCAAAATCTCCTCAAAGTCCTCTTAAATAGGTATTGGAATTGTTTAGAGACGCATGAGGTCTGTTCTGGACGTGTTGGGAGTCGAAAATAACCACCCCACCAAGAATAACCACTAAATCGGGCACTTTCTGCTATTTCTGGAAGGTTCCAGACGGACCGACTGAAATTTAGCTGAAAATAGCAGTTTTTTCCTGCGAAAGTCAAACGGTCTGTCTGAATTTTCAGACGGTCCGTTTGAAAATTTCTGCACTGCGCACTATTACTGTTTTGTCCATATCTCCTTCATCCGGACTCCGTTTGAGGCGATTCAAAAACCAGTGGAAAGATTACGATGAGCTCTACATCATCATTGATCATCCAGGCCATGTTTTTGTCCAAAATCTGCATTAATGTAGGAATTATGGTAGTAACTCATTCTTGACACAAAAACCTAATTAAAATGACCCTAATTAACCTAACTCAAGTCAAAGGTTTAGTTTGGAGTCAAAACCCTACCAAAATATATATATAAAATCATCTCATCAGAAAATATATAAGTAAAAAATATTAAAGGACAATAATAACTTACACCGGTGCCTCGAACTTTGGACCCATCCAAATGCAAGAGACAATCTGCAATAATAAGATCCGGGGGAACAACAACCTGGGCTGAGGTAGAAGCCTCAGAATCAACAGAACCCGTAGACGTAGAAGCGCTCGGATCTCCACGAAGTCTCGTAGATCTACGAGGTGCTGTCTCTGGTACTCTTCTTTTCGGTGGCATTTTTACTACATTGCAATAAAAATTATCAATGTTAAAAATCTAATAAAATTTCGCCAGCATCTCCCCTATATCTAGAGCGTTTCCGAAAAAAACACCCAAATCCCCCTAATTACAAACCCAAATCTCCACAACATCATTACCAAACACAATACCAATCTCATACAACAACATTTCCACAACATCATTAACAAACACAATTTGTACAATTTTTTAAATTATTTCTACAATAATTATTCTAATCAAAATCAAAATCTGCGGTCATACCAAAATACCAAGGTATGAACAATTAAAGTACCAAAATCAAAATCAAACATGTTCACTTGACATAGAACCGAAACATTTAAACTAATTTTACTAATTTATTCTGTCAATTTTTCATTGGCCAAATTTGACTAATTATTTTTCATTTGACAGAAAATGTTTCGATTAATTTAAATTTATCAACCTGATTATTTTACTAATTTATTCTAATTATACATTTTTTATTTATTCTGATTTTGTACTAATTAGTCTTTCAATATTTATTCTATTTTTTCTACTAATTACCTATTTAAAGTAATTAAATTAAATCAATAAAATAAATATGAAAAAAAACATACCTGGAGAGAGTGATGTGGGAGGTTGTCTCTTTTTACAAATTTTCCTACAATTAAAAAAATATTCTATCAAATTTTTATTTAATTTCTGTGATTTATAATTAAATTATTCATCATTATAAAATTTACAAAATAATTCTAAAACAATTTCAAATTACAAATTATAATTATTTATATTTTTTCTGATTTTGTAGTAATTTTTTTATTATTTTTTCAATTATTAACCTAATTAAACTAATTAAATAAAATAAAATTAAATATGGAAAAAAAACATACCTGGAGATGCTTCTGGCTCGCGAGATAGAGAGAGAGAGAGAGCGAAAGAGGAGTGCGGAATGACGAGGGGTCGCTGTCGCTTTTTATAGGGGAGGGAATTCTTTGATCGTCATCCGGAATGACGATCCAATCTTGGGTCGTCATCCGATTGGATCGTCGTTTCGGATGACGACCCAATCCGGATGACGATCCAAGGGATTGGGGATTTCGTCAATTGAAATGACGATCCAGCAACGTTAGTATTAAAATTTGGAATTTTTTTTGTTATTAACTTATTATCAAAATTACAATGAACAGTCACTATTAATTTTTTCCGCGCGAGACGCGACTATGGATGCCATTATATTCATTATTTAGAAGTCATAAGAAAAGAGAAAACTATGGATCACATTCCTGCACACTACACAAATCAGGGCCCAAGACAGCCCAATTCAAAAGAGAGGTCCTCTGTCAACTTTTGATCTCCAGTTCTCTTTCTTGCAAAAATGAAGGGAAAAGAAAGAAAGGTTTTTTTTTTTCAGAAAAATTAATGGTGTCATCAGTCATCACCAATCTCAAGACTTTTGGTCCCTTTTTTCTTCCATGTGGGATGCACTCCCAGGTTCTTATGATATATATTATTCTTCTTAGTTTGATGAATTTGTCTGAGTTGATGGCAGTGCTTATGAGCTGTTCGATGATATGCGCCAATGAACCTTTTTGTTAGTTTTAGAGAATTATAGGCGTTAGTAATATTGAACTCATGCTAAGCGCAAAATATGAACAACAGTTGTATCCTCAACTTTCTATAATAGTTTACAAATGCAATCAGCAGTTAAGCAAAGCTTATTAATGCTAATTTCTAAAAGTAGTAAGTTGTTTTTCCTTGATAAATCACACAATATGTGGATGGTATCTTGGAGTGTCCTTTAGGATTTCCCAAAGGTTCAATTTTCCTCACCAGCATAGCTATCGTGGTTCCCATTTAAAGTTAAATATTCCTTTCACTCATAAGGTTCTCTATTTGAGAAAGAAAAAGTTATGCACATTGCACGCAAACTAATCTACAATTGACGAGAATAACTATGTGAGTTACATTGAAATGGCAATTAAAGCACTCATGCACGGTACTTATCCGGTTTCCCTAACAAATCATGGACCCAGACCATAGTTGCAAAAAATCATTAAGTGCTGGTAAAGGGATGCATAACCGTCGTGACCTTTGCATTGTTTTTGGGTAAAGAAAAGAGAGAAACCAAAAGAGATCACAAGTATCCATCGAGTGAGACCTTTTAGAGAAGAGATAAGAAATAAGGGAAAAAAAAATCTGCAAAAGAGAAAGAGAAACACAGATGGTGTGGGATATGAATGGAGGGGGGTATCCAACAGGTTGGAAGCTGATTGACGAGGAGGGTCCCAGTGGAGAAGGTAGAGCACCAGCCTTTGACGTGGAGCGTGCCAGATTGCTGCACCAGCATGAGCTGGGTGAGAGCCAGTGCACCTCTGCCCTTGTTAAGCACATAAATGCTCCTCTTGATATCGTAAGTTTAAATCTCTTATTGCTAATTGTAGATCTTTAGATTGCTGTTTCTTTCATCAACCTTTTTCCTTTTGTGTAATCAGAAGTTCAGCACCATAATCAGCTGAAAATTTGAGTTTAGTTGTCCATGATGGTAATATTTTCTATTAGAGGTATATTAGATCCCCTCTTTGTGTCTCCTGTGGTATTGGTTAATCAGATTGCATACAAGACATTCAAAGAAAATTTATTTGATTGCTTCCAGGTTGTGTTCAATAGCAGAAAACTTGTACATATTTTATTTTCTTTTGAATAATGTTTTAATCATTTAGAATACTGGCTATAGAAATTCTTGGAGATTGTCTAAGATTTCGGTCTTTATCTATTTATTGAAGTATGCAATCATTTGGTTGGCAATTTGATCATTTTTGTTAAAGCCAGATTAGTCCTGACACCAAACTTGTTTATGGTCAGTTGGTCGCTTTTGTAGGTTTAATATTTGTTTAATGATTTTCCTATTGCCCATTATTATTTGTTTACTTGAATTATATATAAATTTGCTACCTTTATTAATTAATCTGTGGGCAGCTTTTGCTATTAGCATAAAAAGCAAAATTTGTATTTAGCACGAGCTAGTACAACACATCTAATTCATGTCAATGTATCATACTACCTGCTGACAATTCAGAAAACTGAAGAGAAGCAAGCTACAGTTCAATAGCTCTTAACATTAATTTTATTACTCAAAACTGCAGGTGTGGTCCTTGGTGAGGAGATTTGATGAGCCACAGAGGTACAAGCCGTTTGTGAAACAGTGTGTTATGAGGGAAGGAGGTCTGGAGGTTGGGAGCATCAGGGAGATTGAAGTGGCATCAGGGTTACCTGCAACCTCCTCCGTTGAGCAATTGGAGCGTCTGGATGATGATGAGCACATCCTAGCCTTCCGCAAGTTAGACGGGGACCACAGACTCCTGGTGTATTATTGTACTGTTAAATATATTACATGATATACCAAATAATCAGGTGATTCTGACATGTTTGAAATACCTGAATATGCACAAGAGCCTTCCTCGGATCACACACTCACACCCTTGCTACGATATATTTGCCACCTCTGCAATCTTGCAGATTTCGTTTGACAGTCAAGGCAAACCAAGACCATCTATTTTAGATGGAACGGTCCAAAATAATATAACTAGCTTTCATCTTTATGATTATTGATTAGTATCATGTTCTGCACATCTTTATGATTGTTCATATTTATTTTTACCCTCAAATCTCTTAGCAGTAACAGTATATCAGTATTTAACTACTAGAAACTTCAATATCAGTCAATTGTAATTCAAAATTCTTGTTTTATTTGTGTATGTATGTGCATCTGTTTTCAATGCATTATCTGATGCATGTGTGATACTGTTGCAGAACTACTCATCTATTTTAACATTGCACGAGGATGAAATAGATGAAAGGCCAGGAACGACAGTGGTGGAGTCGTTTGTGGTCGATGTGCCAGATGGCAACACTGAGGAAGAGACTTGCTGCTTCATTGAACAACTGATCAAGTGCAACCTCAGGTCTTTAGCCAATATCTGTGAGCAACTTCCTCACCAATAGCAGTACGTTAATGTATGTTGTGACTTGTGAGTGGTTTTAGAGGTTTAGTTGTAATGATATTAGCTTTAAGGAGATGAGATGTGTAAGGGGACATTGTTGGTAGTGTGATGATTTAGGTTTTTGAGATTGTAAGTTGACAGCACTTTGAATTTGAAAATTTATGTTTTAGGCTTGAACATTGTGCGCTATCCTCCTATATTCTGTTATGGAATCGAGATTTGTTATTTTCAAATTAGTTACGAGGATAACTAATTTTGGTTTGTGACCAAATTAAGAGTCAAAGTCTCAAAGACAATAGACTTTGAGGGGAGGCCAATGGTTTGGAAATTGACTAGAAAATCCTTTATTTCCAGTTGTAAGATACTAAGTTACAACCAAAAGATTATCCGGAGAATTTACCGATTTTACATTTTTATATTAATAAATTATGTACCAACAAAGAGAATTCCAACCGAACCATATCTTTTATTTTGCATTTATTTTTTCATTTTTGACAATAAGTGACTTTGAAGTTTGAAAAAACAACATTTGGAGAAAACAAAGAGAGAGAAATATTAGAGTCCAATATATTGGACGGATGTACTCCGTCCAATACGATATCGTTTTCACTTTTTTTAAATTTTAAATAATCGATCCGAACCGTTCAATATGTTCCACTTATTGAAAGTTTATAAGAAATCAATTTTTACATTTTTTTTTCAAATTTTTTTACTATTTTTTTGGTATTTTAGAAAATCGTTGTTATTGGACGATCCATAATGTTTATATCACGAATTTTAAAAAATACCAAAAAATAGTAAAAAAAATTTAAAAAAATATAAAAATTGGTTTCTTGTAAGTTTTCAATATGGAGAACATATTGAACGGTTCGGATCGATCATTTGAAATTTAAAAACGTGAAAACGATTATATTGGACGGACCCATCCGTTCTATATATAGGACACTAGCATTTCTCGAAAATAAAATATATTGCAAATTAGTGTGTCCGGTAGGAACATTAAATGTAGGGACAAAAGGTAATTGAATCATAAAAAATATATATTTTTAGCATCAAATACTACTATTATTAAAAAAAGAAACAATTATTTTTTTTAAATAAAATAAGATAATTAATGATATTATCTTCAGATGGTTTTAAAATTCCATTTATAGTGTCGGACACTCCCGTTGTCTACACGTGTCCAAAGTTTCTTTGCGTAAAATTTTCCAATATATAGTGTAGAAGATGTCATGATTAAAATGGTAAAAATGTTTTAACATGACGGGGCATTCAAAGTATGATTATACTTGCGTTTTATATTTTAAATTATAAATTGAAAAATTTTCTGATATCCGAGCACTATGACTGGAATAAGTGAATCGGCCACTGGAATATAAAAATGATTATCATTTTTTTTTAATTAGTGCCTTTCAATGTGGTTCCATTGGCAAAGCCGCAAAAGAATTGGTTCCTTCTTTTGCGAATTAAAAGAACCCTACCTGTGGTCCCACCTGACAGGTCTCCTCAAAGATTCACTGTCACTGGCTTTCCGCTCTCTCTCTCCCACGGTGTCCCATTCACTGCCCTTTGACCAAGTCCACGTGGCAATGGAGTTTGTTCCTCCCCTAGCTTGTTTTCGACTGTCACAACTCCAACTCCATTTTCCTCTTTTATTGTGGCTGTCAATTGCCCATCATATCTAAGGTTTCACTCAATTCTGAATCCAATCCAGTGGTCGACAATGGCCAGCCAGATGTTAATGCTTGATTCGTGTATCAACTGTTATTCCATGTAACATGACTCGCAAGTCGCAAGGGCTATTGAACGAATGGTGATTCGGGTGGTGCATGTCAGGTGTTCGCTGAAATGCTTGAGAGAAGAACATCAGGTTATCAATCGTCAAGCGTAACATATTTACTGGGCAGGTGCCAAACAACTAAACATCAAAAAGGTACGGCTGGTGACTCTTAATCTAATGTCCATGTACCAAACAACTAAACATGCAAAGTTTTTTGTTTTATTGAACAATAATTGTGTAGTCCCGAGCTTGAGTTTGTTGTAATAGTTTCCATATCATCTATGCTTAAGGAAAACTTAATGCCTCTTACTTCAAGTAGTTCTAATTGATGAAAATATTATACAATCTGTGGAGATACTTAGGGTCTACAAGCTGGAAGTAGAAATCAGATAGTTAGGGTCTACGAGTAGTTCATTAGGAATTTCTTCAAAATTAGCAGGCATTGATGAATTCAAGGTGCTCAAAAGAATAGGGATGATTACCACTTACTAATTAAGAATATTTAGCATTGGAACTGTCATGGAGTATTGACAATAATAAAATCTAGTTATGTATATTTACTATAGAAAGTTTTTATTATTTTGCTATTAGGAAATATACATATTCTTTTTGGTCCTTAAGGAGAATATAATTAAATCTGAACCATCCAAATTAGGGTTGTCGTAATTGTTTAGGGCTGTCCTCACTCCTCTAAATTTAATTTTATTTGAGCCATACTTTTAGAAGTCACTTACACAGTTGCCTATATTGCATCCAGATTGAGTATATTAATTCAATGTGTTCTAAAGGGGCGATGATTACTACTTACTAAGTATATTCAACCTGGGAACTTGTTCTGTTGGGGCATTATAAACTCTAAGTACAACCATACAAATATATTATAGAAAGTTTTAATTATTCTGGATTTTTGGAAATATCAGTTTCTTTTTGAGCCACAGGATTGGGGTATTGTAAAAAATCTGAACCATCCAGATTAGGGTTGTGGCAATTGTTTAGGGCTGTCTGCATATAAGGTTAATTTGATCTGAGCCATAAATGTTTAACTTTCAAAAAGGTAGCTACATAGTTGCTTACACCCATCCAGATCAAGTCTGTTTGATCTCAGCTGTCAAAATCAGGCTTCGGAAGAGGTACTAGGTTATATCTGCCGTCAAAATATTAGGGTTTCTTGTGAGTCTCTGAGGCCCTCATATAAGATAGTACATATAAGGTATGGTTGTAGCTGCCGTCCATTTCATCCTCTCGAATAAACAAGTGTGAAGAGAAACAGAGAGAACTAAACACAAGAAAGAAGTAGCTGTCTTCTATGACCACAGGCAACTGGATGCATATCTTATTTGATTTTACATGCCAAAACTAGATCTGGCCATTGCGGTATTGAACTCTGAGTCTGAGGTGAGTTTTAAACACATTTATTTCTTGCAAATGGAATTATTTATGTAGTGTGTACAAATAAAAATTATTATGGTAGCGCAAAGTTAGATTGCGGGGAAATTGATGAAAAAGGGTTATTTTGAGCGCATATTTGGATTCCTATAACTCGAATTACCTCTCTTATTATCCCTTACTAGATTGTCCTTTCTCCACTATTCGATTGAAAGAAAGAATAGTATGTCCCAATCCAGCATAGTTTTAGTAATCCTGATATTATATTTGTCCTTTAATCTGAAAAAGAGTTCTAAAATTAATACCTTAATACCTATATCAAACCCACTGGACCTAGACCATCCAATAAATTATATTTTTTGGGGACAACAATCTGATTATTTTTGCTAAAGACAAATCAATCCTAGAGACTAAATTAATTTCTACGTCAATTCCTTGGCATTGTAGGATTCTTTAAAGAATTAAAGTTAATTTATTGCTGGTTCCCATCTCTTTTATTTGCTTGAATTCTCTTAAAACCGCTAGTTGATTATCTGTTGACAGATCTTGCATATTGATGTTAAACCCAAATTTTGTACTTAAGAGCAGCTAATATAAGACATGCATTAATGTATCAATTCCTACCTGCTGACAACTTGGAAACTTAAATAGAATCAAACAATGGTTAAAACAGTTCTCTCAACATCAATTTTGTTACTGATACTCAAACCAAAATATATGCAAAAAATCATAAGATGAAATATATGCATCGAATTTGTGCATACTGCACATTCAGGGCCCAAGATGGTGCCCGATTCAAAACTGAGTTCCTCTCTCAATTTTGATCTGCAGTTCTCTTTCTTGTGAAAATGTATGGAAAAGAAATGGTGCCAACACTGATCTCAAGTCCTTCGGCCCCCTTTTCTCTTCCTTTTGCCTGTTTTTAGATCTATATATAGGAAAAATGTACTTAAGTTTTACGCAATTTAAGGAACATTGATAATCACATCAAGGGTAATTTCATTTAAACTATTGAAAAGTTTGATGTGCTATGAACAATCACATATGCACCAAAACTTGCCATCATCAATATTTATGATTGATGTACCATAAATGTATTTTGGTGTAAGATAGTCAAGTTAAATTGTTTTCGATGGAGACTAATTAATAAGTAATTAATCAAAGCATATTCAATATAGTTAAGTTAATTTGTTTTCAATAGAAAATTAGAGACTAATACGCAAGTAATAATGAAATAAGATCCCTTTTACAAACTATTCAATCCTCGTCATTTAGAATAACCTGAGATAGAAAGTTTGTACTGTTGATTGCCCTGTCAATAAATAATTGCCAGGTGTATTAGCATATATTGTTTTCTTCTGTTTTATTACTTACTACAGAGAAACAAGCACAATTTGTTCAGTTAGGATAGTTACCAACTGTACCAAATTTGTTATTTTTGCTTGCTTTCTGGTCTGCTTGCCAAATATAATCAATTCTATAAAATATGACTGCCTTAAACCAAAACTTTCAATGACGAAACTTGTGACACATAAATTTTTATGATATATATTTTCAAAATAGTTTACTTTTATCTTATTTTAGATTTTAACCTAAAAACTCTAATATTATCTAACTCATCATTTAACTTTAAATTCGAATACTTCGCAATTGAGTGTACATCATACAGTGGACATAAAAACCTGCCTGCTGTTTACAGAAATAATTACATTGATGATTTACAAAGGAACCCAACAAAATGAATCTACAGGCGATACACTGAATAATTAGTTGAGATTTGAGAATAATCAGTACTCTGCACGCAAAGTATCTTTCGTGTAGGATGATAACTCCAGGATGATACACGCAAAGTACTCTGCATGCGAACTGATTTACACAAATAATTACATTTGATGATTTACAAAGGAACCCAAGAAAATGAATCTACAGGCTATACACTGAATGATTAGTTGAGATTTGAGAATAATCAGTACTCTGCACGCAAAGTATCTTTTGTGCACAAGGATAATATCACTCCAGGGCGTTACTAAGAAACTGATTTAAAGAGATCCCATAGGCAGTGTATCTATCTGCTGCACTGTGATCCATTCTCGTGCTATTCTGCACACCTTTATTTGTGAGGCCCTAATATCCAAGCGTGATCCATCCGATCTAAAATGGACGGACTGATCCATACTGATGTTTTATGGGGTGCTTCCAATGTTGTGGGTCAATATTGCCTGGTCCGAAGTGTAGGATTAAAATCAGATGGCATGAATAAAAATGGAAAAAAAAATTTCTCCTAAACGGTTCTTGATTGGTTTCTAACAGTAAACCATGGACTGGATCCATGGTTCCAAAATCAAGCATATCTTGTGAAGGAACTTACATTCCTCGTGATCTATGTTTGTATTCTAAGTAAAGTAAAAGTGAGAACCAGAGGGACGTCATCGAGTGAACCCTTATTTATTGCTCTCCTAGCAGTTCTTTTGTCACTTCATCAACACTATTGTAAAACAGAGAAAGAAACGAGTGTAGAGAAGAAAAAGAAGCAGATATGGTGGGGATGATAAATGGAGGGGGGTACCCTAGAGCATGGATACTTGTGGACCAGGAGGGTTCCAGCAGCAGAGGCAGTGGCATAGCGATGCCACCAATTATTGATTTCGAGCATGCCAGACGGCTGCACCAACGTCAGCTGACTGGGAACCAATGCACCTCGACCCTCGTTAAGCACATCAATGCTCCTGTTGACCTTGTGAGATTTAGATTTGCTTTTGCTAATTATCGTGTTTTCTTTATCAATTACTTCCCTCTCTCCTTCTCTGCCAAATTGTGTTCTTAAGTTATCTGGATTTTAGAGATCTATAGTATGAATTCAGATATTCAGTGATCAATTATATAAGACCCCTTTTACATGTCTCCTATGGGTGTAGTTGGTCAGGCTGGCTGGGACATAAGCACAAAGTATCAGCTTTGAACTTTGTATATATTGACGCAGACTCGTAATATGGAGACAGTTGAATGCGTCTATTGTTCTGACTACCTTCTCTGGATGACATATTGGGGTTGAAAGCTACTATTTTCTGACTATCTCTTTCGATAATCAAAGCTTATATTGATTTAATAAGAATTATTCATTTTTGTTTGAATATAAGTTTTTGATATATTCATCGTTTATATACATACACATGTCTGTCAGACTTTTTTTCATACTTGTGAACAACAATCAAATTCTTTTGGAGAATCATGTTTCTAATTCTATTTCTACAAATTTAGTCTATTTTTCTCCGAACAAGTTTTGACTAGGAATGAAGCTATATTTATTTAAGTTATAAAATTGAAATCTTATATGCCTGGTGCATCATGAGTTTTAGCACTTTGGTGTGCAACTGTCATATAGATGTTGCAGAAAATGTTCCGCCTACTATACGGAGCATTTGAATTTATGGCTTAAGACAAACATAACGTGAACCACACCGAATCTAGCCACAGAAATTTTATTGAATCTAAGTATTTTTATTAAAATCAGTTGATTTATGTGAAAAAATAATGTAATTTTCATGATAGACTGACAACTTACAACAATGAGGACAACAACAGTTGTCTGGAGGTTTTATAGTTAGCAACAATTTATTATCAAGTACTTTTAAGAAACACTATTCATATTAATCCTCATGCTGTGACTAAATATACTTCAATATACTAAAAAAGGCGTCTGGCAAAAATCTTCAGGAACCAGGGGCAGAGCTAGGAAATTCCATAGGGTATATAAAAAGTTTTAAGTGGGATGTAATCTTACAATTATTTTGAACAGCAAATATGTCTTCAGGAACCAGGGGCAGAGCTAGGAAATTCCATAGGGTATATAAAAGTTTAAAGTGGGATGTAATCTTACAATTATTTTGAACAGCAAATATGTTTTCATAATATTTTCCAAAAACTTGCAGTAAAAGTATAATTTAGCAATATTTTTTAGTCAGATGCTCGCAACTGTCCCTTCCTGTCACCATCTACCTCTGTCCCTCTTAGGGACTACATTTTAGTTATAAATGATGTTGGCTGTTAATTTTTTTTTGGAGAATATATTGATGGTTAGTCTTTTTGCAATCATCAGTGTAGTATTTTCTCTTTTGGTTGGCAGCTTGATCCATTTTATCCAAAGCCCAATTAAGCCTATCGTTCAAATCCATATCAAATGTGATGATCTTTGTAGGTTTTCATTAAGGGCAATAAATTAGTAATTTCAGCTTTGAATTTTTCAATATTAGAATACTTTCAGATTTTCTGTCTGTCTTTAGTATTTGCCAACAACTATTGCTTATTAACACTAAAAGCAAAACTTCTACTTAGGATCAACCTCATTCCAATATTGCTTAACACAGCCAACTCTGGCTGCTTGCCATTTGAGGGTAAAAGATTAGAGGGGGAGACAAAATTTCAGTTAACTCTAATTATTCAAAACTGCAGGTGTGGTCCTTGGTTAGAAGATTTGACGAGCCAGGAAAATACAAGCCGTTCGTTAAGCAATGCTTAGTGATGGGTGGATTGGTGGTTGGCTCCGTAAGGGACATCACTCTGACGTCAGAGTTGCCAGCAACCTTCACCACTGAGGTGCTGGAGCGTCTGGATGATAGTGAGCGCATCCTTGGTGTCCGCACTGTAGGTGGGGACCACATCCTCAAGGTACGATTCATGCATGCCATTCTCATATGAATGTCTTTTTAAAGAATTATTGAGATTAGCCAAAGTATAATCTTATGCTAGCTGGTTTAGAGAGGGACAAACTTGGCCGTGACAGAATGTGAACCTTTGGGCCACTTCCTTGTCATGATGGTTTCCGATGTACATGTATTTGATGTTACATAATTTTTGGTTTTGTAGATTCTTTTTTGTTTCTTTCGTTTTCATAATATAAACCAAGGTAACAAACCGGAGCCAAAACATACCTTGAATTCACCCTAAAATGTCATAAATTTGGTGTTTATGCAAAGATCCCCTAATAAAATTATATTACTGTTCTTTTAGTAGTAAACTAAAATTCTTCAATTGCCCTGAGATGCCCATAAATTATCACTGCTCATCACAGGAACTCTAAATAAAACACTTTTAGAAGAGAAATGCAAGGCCTGCGCTAAGAGTAGTTGTCATTTCTAAATGGTTGGACCTGACTGGTCCTGTCATGGTTGGAAAATTCATACTCATACAAAATTGGTGGTTAAACAGGCCATTATCCTGAAATGACCTGTTTATCTACAAAATTACATCAAACATATTGTAGGGCGATGTTCATACAAAATGAGGTGGCCCTTGTGACGTATTATCTGTTCGAATGTCTAGTCCATTTCTCATGTATATTTTCCAAAACCCATCAATACAAAGACTATAAAATTTAAAAAAAAATATTTTTATGAAAGGTAATTGGTCACAGAGCTGGTAGACAGTAAACAGGAGGTGAACCAACGCAACCTGTTTTAAATGGGTCTTTTTACCGTACCCATCCATTTACCCAAGGGCTGGTCTTAAACAGGTCAGGCATGTAGGGCTGTCAATGAAACCCGCTTATCCGTTTACCCAACTCGTACCATACCGTATAAGACGGGTATGGGTAAAGTTTTATTTTCGTTAAGTTAACGGGTACGGGTAAGGAAATTTTTTCGTTAATTTAACAGGTACGGGTACGGGTAAAAACTATTTCGTACCGTTTTCATAACGGGTAATTGCCACAATTAAAAAGAAACAATTACATGATACATATGGCATCTTATATTGCATGATTGGTAAAACAATATTGCTAGATTTTATTTAAGATTTATAATTCTTTCCATTCAGTGTACGAAAAAATAAGAAAGCATAAACCTAAAATATTTGCCACCATTGTTGCACTTTATTAATATACTTATTGATATAATTTAATTATACAGAGTGTACAAATTTTATTATTATTATATTTATTTTTTACCGTTACCGTATCCGTACCGTTAATTCTTAACGGGTACGGGTAAGATACGGGTAAAGCTATTTTTAACGGGTACGGGTAAAGAAAATTTTAACGGGTACGGTAATGAAAATACCTTCTACCGTACCGTACCGTACCCATTGACAGCCCTACAGGGATGGGTCCTTTTTAATTGGAAAAGCTATCTTCCCATCCTCAAAATATCATCCCAAAACAAATTTTTTTTCTTTTGTACCTATACCATTAGTGTTAGCTAATTTTTTTAATTGTTAAAGCTATCTTTTTATATATATTCTATTTAATATTTTACAATGGTGCAGAACCATTCCTCCATAGTAACGGTGCACCCTGATCGCATTGAAGGGAGAACAGGGACTACAGTTGTGGAGTCCTTTGTTGTCGATCTTCCAGAAAATAACACTAAGGATGAGATTTGCTACTTTATGGAGGCAGTGATCAAGATCAACCTCAGGTCTCTAGCTGCGGCGTCAGAGCGACTTGCTCGCCAACAGTAGTAACAATCTCACTGGGCTTGCAACTTAAAAAATTAGATCTATGATACCAGTGCAGCTCATGTAATTTGGATATGTTGTTAGAAAATTGGTATTAATGTTAAACTCGTTTGTCATAGTATTTGTATTTTTGTCCAACTTTGATATTGTTTTTCTGATATTACTTTTTGTGTAGCACAAATTGGAATTGCTTTGAGGTTCGAGAAATGTTGTTCTTTGAGTGGAATGATGGGGAAAGAGGAGAGTATGAACAATTTGTGGTAATTAGGTGTGGAGGAGGATGAGGGTCTTTTGGGTTTTCCTTTGCTTAAAGTTGTTGAGGAATGTATAAAGTTGAAAGCTGTGGTTATGCCTAAACTTTTTAGACATGTTTGCTTCTTAAGCAGTATTGACAGTTAGTAAAGAAACTTCATAATCTTGTGATATTGAGCCGTGGAATTGAGATGAATTGTTTCAAATTCATCAGAAGGTGTCAAAATAAATACTTGAATGTATTTTTGTTTGCTAATATGCTTTGAGGTTCTGAGAAAATGTTTGTCTGACTACAGATATAGTACAACAATAACGCAACTGGCCTATTTGATAAGAGGGTACAATGCTTGCCTCTTGCTTCAAACAGTATCAATATATTCATGCTTTAAAATGACAAAGTTAAAAAGGTTTATTAGTTATGAGTTTGCATGTCGCCTTAAGCACTGATTACGTGCATGTGACAATATTGCTTGATTTCTTTCCAATTCATTTCAATGCAGCAAGGAAAAAAAATTGACTTCGAATATAATTATTCTCATGTTGTATAATGTATATGATGTCTATACTGTACTATAGCAAATACCACACTGGAAATACAGAAAAACAAACATCTTGTCTGATGTCAAGCTTAATTAGGCACATATTATGAAAGCGGGCTTTTGACAACTCTACATCTCCATCTATTAAAAAAAACCTAACAAACGTCTACTTAATTTCATTAGAAAAATGTCTCTCTTTCCTTTTCCAAGTTCCGAAATGTCACGTTCACGCCCCAAACTTGCGGCCCAAAATCAAGCCCATTTGTTAAGACACCCAAATTCCCAAGTTCAATTTTCAATTCTCTTCTCCAGTTCTACTCTTTTTTTCTCGATTGTGAAACACAAAAAGGGAAGAAGAAAGGGTTTTAGCCTGAAAAGGGGACAAAGAAGGTGGGAAGAGAGAGAGAAAGAGAGAGGCCATGCCGTTGTACGACTGCATGCTATTGGTGAAGACGGTCTTAAAGAAGGAGGAAATAAAGGATCTGTTGGCACGTGTCGGCCGGAGGGTTCTCCAGAGGAATGGTGTCATCACTGATCTCAAATCCTTTGGCAATGTTCCTCTTGCCTATGGGATCAAGAAACTCGACGGGAGGCATTTCCAGGTTTCATACTTGATACTCTTTTCCTTAATCGATTGTTATTCGGTTGGTTATTGTTTTGAGCCTGCGCTCATGATCTGTTTGATGAAATGCGTCAATGGAATTTTGGGTTGGTAGAGATCGTTGATAGCTGGCATTAGAAATGATATTTTGTATGTGTTTTTAGTTATTTGGTGATAACCTTGAGCTGATGCCAAGCAAAATTAGTGAAGAGTGCGGTCTCCTTTTTCTCTATTTTAAAATTTCAACTTAATCACTCATTGAGTTTACAGTGAAATGATCTAATAATCAAGCATTGTAACTAGTCGAGTTCCTCCATTCTGCTCATGCTCATGTCAGATTAAGCAAAACTTTGATTCAGGTGCTTAAAGTGGCAAGTCCTTGCAGCTCTGGATTACAAAATTAGTAGAGAGTTTAACCTCTATTTGAAGGATTAATAAAATTGATCACATGATTCTTCACTTTACTGGTAGCTTTTCTATGGTGGATACCAATAATGTACTGTTTGAGGTGCTACAATAATACTACCATGTATGGAAATCATTGGTCAGGTTTCATATAGTGCCATAAAATTTTGGTTTTTGTTTCAGCTGTCAGTTTATGATCCACTTCAGTACCCAAAATCTCACCTGCTGGATATATATGCATCAAGCAAATTTCATTAGCTTTTATTAGTTACTGCATTGCAACTGATAACATTTTTACTTGTTTTGCTACTGACAAAGTGTTAATGCTTTACGCTGATAATAATTTTCAAATTGTGCATATTTCAGGGGTATTTAATGCAAATGACAATGATGGTCCCACCTTCATTCCCTCAGGAGCTGCACTACCTCAACAAGGAAGATAGGCTGCTACGGTGGCTGGTGGTGAAGCACCGGGACGCTGTCTATGGCCTTGAATTCATGAATGACCGTGGTGATCATCAGGATGAGCTTAGCCTGTTCAGCTCCAGCCCCCTGGACACAAAGCACACCACCCAAGATGAAGATGAGGATGATGTGGATGAGGACGACGACGACGACGACGACGATGATGATGAATATGAGTATGAGGAAGAGGAAGATGGTGAGAACAAGTAGGATGGAAAGAGATTTGTTAGACAAGAATGGATTGAGCTTTGTTTTGTGTTGTTTGGGTTATGTTTGTTTCCCCTTGTTGTTCAAAAGGCAAGATGAATGGAAGGTGTAAAACCCAATTCTGGTTAGGCCTGGGGTTGAATGGAATTCTTTTTGTTTCTCTTAGTTACATTTTGTTTGTCACAGGAGATAGGATCATTTGAATAATAACTAGAAAGTAGGAGTGCCATGGATATGGGCATATGGTATCATTTTGTTACTATTTTTCTTTTTTCCCTCTTTTGGTGTTTTCATCCAGAATTTGTTAAGCTATTATTGTACCCTTTTTCAGATTATGTTTGCTTTTGAGTGCATATATTCTATAGTATCAAGTAAACAAAATCCAGTTAAACTTCATTATATTTCGTAGTAACTACTAACTAAGAAAGTAATGCTGTTGTAATTGCGAGACAACTTCTCAAATGTATTTAGAAGTACAAAGCACTTCAATTTTCTCTGTACCAAGAGATCATTGAAGTAACCATAATCCTGGGATTACTGATACATGTTCACTGAGAAATTGAGAATACATCTCATAATATACCATTATTACAAACAATCTTTATCTAGAAAAAAAAATATTACATTATTACAAATCATTACTTCAAACACCAACACACATCAATACTGTTAACTATTCACACAAATCCAATACAAAGTGCAAACAGTAAACAGTCTTATTAGACTCATACAAAGAAAATAAAGGCTAAAGCATAACACTACTACCTAGCCCACAAGCTTTCATACCATTGACAATTTGACATGACATGATATCTCAAATTCTCAACAATACATAATAATCTTCTTGTAAACACACATAATTAAAACACTTTTCTTCAGCTTGGAGCAACACAGAAAGCCATGATTTATTGAAGGGAATAATCAAAGGGGTTGATCAACTTCCAAAGCCTCTTCCAAAAACCAAGTTTCTTCCCTTTCTTTCTCTTCTTTTTCCTCTCCTCTTTCTCTTCCTCTTCATCATCCGAATCCGAATCAGAGTCCGAATCCGATTCATTCCCCTTCTTCCTCACGACCTTCTCTTCCTTCTTCTCTTCATCTTCTCTCGGTTGCCATCCAATCACCTCCGTTATTATCATACCCGGATCCGACTCCACCACCACTTCACGCTCAGAGGATTCATCAGGTAAAGCTAGATTACTTGGTTGTGTATTTCTCTCTTCTTCAACCTTCTTTGTCGGATCTAGTATTTCAAGCTCCGTGCTTTCAACTGTTGTGTTTGATTCTTCTGGTAAGAGGGTTTTGGGTTTGGTTGCGAGCTCAATCTGGGTTTCGGGTTTGGTTTCGAGGTCGATTGAGTGGCGAGCGAGAGAGAGAAGGAAGAGAGAGGAGAAAAGGGAGATAATGAAGACTAATCTCGCCATGGATGGAGCCATTTTTGATTAATTTTGAGGTCAAAGAAGAGGTTTCTGTTAATCTTTTCTGATTAAAGGAGAAGCTTTTAACTTTTAAGAAGAAGGTATTTGACTAATTGAATGAAAAAGACACATAATTTTTTTATTATTTGGTAATTGCGTCACAATTGTTTTAATTAAGTGAATTAAATTAATAAATATATATGGGTCATGCTACGGTAGGCACCAAAATCTTTTACAAAATATTCAGCGCTAAATCACAGCCATATAAAATTGGAGGTATTCCCTACTTCTCTCTGTCTCTCCGTCTCTCTCCGTTAAGCACTGAAAAAAAAAATGAAAAGATTCTATCGGCGAAGATCGGAACCAACATTGCTTATAAAATTGAAATTAAAATTCATTTTATCATACATTCTTCCTCCTTTCTTTCTTCTCTCTTCCGAACAAAATCTGAAAACCTGAAGATTAAACACCTGCTCCTCTGTTCCTCCTCGCCGCCGCTCCTTCATTTCGGCTAGTTCTTCCCTTTCCTTCGGCTCCTCTCTTCTCTTTCAAAAGCTTCACATTCGGACTTCGAATTACCTCCATCTGCTTCATTTCAGTGATCCGAACGAATTCTTGGTGACTTTCGGTAAGATACTTTCCAAGTCCGTACCTTTTTTTTAAAAAATTATTGTCATTTTACCCTTGTAGGAACGATATTTATTCAGATTCATGCATTTATCCAATCATTTAGGTTATTTTCTTGCACATCTCTGGTCTGGAAGTATTCCCTATGCTTTCCTTAAGAGTTGATTAGCTTCCGATTAGAGTCATTTTTTAAAAATTTAGCGATTTTAATGAAAATTGCCGGTGTTTTGCTGGCCCTCAAAAAAAAAAAAATTTGCGATTTAGCTATTTCACTCGTTTTCGATTAGAGTCACTTGATTTGGCAATTTCACTTTTTGATTCAACGTTTTCACTTTTTCTAATTTAGCAATTTCACCTTTTTGATTTACTGGTTTCATGCAAACATATTACTGTGTCTCTATAAAACTTGTTGACTTTATAACTTGCATGAAAACGTATTATTGCGTCTCTGTTGAAAACGTATTTTTAATCCCCACCAGATACGTTTGCATGAAACCAATATTACTGTGTCTCTGTTGACTTACATTATTTTGTTATGATGCAAATTTTTGCTCCCCAGTGTTAAATATATTAACTATGATATATTAAGGAAATTATATAGTATCTTCTCTATAAGTACAATGGATACATGCCAGTAAACTCTGTAGTGCTGCCTTTGTCACTGTTTCACTAATTTGATGAAGTCATGACAATAGAGAGTGATTAGGTTTGTTTACATTTTGTCTAGGAAAGAGGTACCAGCAAGTACACCACTTCTGTATCAGAAAGAATCATCGGATAAACTCATGGTACGCTTCCTTATTACTTAAGTTTTGAATCTGTTCTCCATTTTTCCCTCAATTTCATTTGAGTTGAGGAAAATTGATTGATATCTAACTGGAATATTGGATTGAATTTATGTATAGAGTGGATACCTTCTGATAAAAAAATGTTACTTGTCATAGGGATTATTTAGCTTTAAGAAATTAGTGACTGCTTTGCAAATCAAAATATATTTGCTGTCTATTATTGTAAGATTATCGCGAGGAAAGGGTTTTATTGCAAACCATAGAGAAAAGGGTTTAGCGTGAGGAAGATTATCATTAAGAGAGATAAAACAAATGCGGCCATCAAATTTTGTCGGTTTTATTGCAGTAGACCTGGCTTTCGAGAGAAGAAGCATATCGACAAGCCAAATAGAAAAAGACAACACAAATTGCTCACTCGATGCGGCTGCCTAGTCTAGTTTTGTGTTAAACTAGACAAACAAACTGGTATGTGGTGGGTGCAGGATTTTGCGAACAAGGGGATGGATAAGAAATTATAGGTGCAGTTTTTGTGACCACACAGACTTTGTAGATCACATTTTCTTCTAATGCCCTATATGTTCATTTTTTGAATGCATTTAATGTTGTTAGGTCTCTTTTGAGTTCTATTCATTTACTGGTTCTTGTGTTAAACTTAAAGCCATAGAAATGCCTTTTGATAGTGTAAAATTCATAACTTGTTATTTTCTTGGTCTAGGTTAGAAACAGTGAAGAAGGAAGTGAAGGCCATGATGCCTCCAATCCCAGAGATGCTGGCAGATGACAGTGGGAAAACTGGAAAAGTGCAGACTAGTGATGGATATTGAATACAAGAGGTAGAAAAAGAGCAGCTGGGGTATGCCCAATAAGTGGATGGTACCGGTCTCCGGTACAGCAGAACTAATACTAGTACGTTGTTTGATACGAGCCTTGAACCTAAGTTGTAAAGTCAGAAAATGTTCCAGGGGCTAAAGTGATGAAAGAAAATGCATTATCCTTAGTACATGGGCCTCTTGGCAAATTTAGTTTGTCAAGTTGGATCTTATTTCGTTTGTTGGGTTCGAATTTCTTTAATAGATATAGGTGTGAATCTGTTTAGCCATAAATAAAATCTCCAGCATGCAAGTATGAAAACATTGCCCTTATAAAGATGTATAGTGTGATGTTAATATGTTATCTTGTTTAAATTTGCTGCAAAATCGTAGATTTGATTTTTCAAATCAAAGGAGATTCAACATTCCAATACTAGATTTGGCATTCCAAATTTCTTATTTTGAAATACTAGGTTGCCTTTAATAATACCTACCTAAATTAAAGGATGTTTGCCTTTAATGCTGACTACCTAAATAAAGATCTGATTTTCTATCAAGCCAAGTGCAGAAGTGCATGAAATAATAGAAGAGAACAAGTATTGTTAATGTCAAGAGAGTACAGTTCACACCAAAATAGAGTGCGTGCAACTCAAAGCTGAGTTCTTTTGCTAACGAAAGGAAAGCAGTTTGATAGTCATCTACTAATGTGTCGTCGAGTTCATAAAAGAAAAAAAAAAAAGCAAAATACAAGAACTGTCAATATAAACCAAGTCAGAGATGGGCTCTAAAGTTGTGAGAAGGCTTGTTAGAATATTGTCTATATCAGTCATAATTAAGAAAAAGAAAATAAACAGTCTAGACGAAATTAATTGAGTGATTAGGGGTGTTATAGCAATTGTTAAGGAGTGATTTTACAAGCACTGTCTTTTTTTACTTTGGTTTGTTTGTAATAATAAGATCTGGTGGGGATCTTTTCGTAATAATGTTTGCTTCCTAACTTGACTCAATTCCATGTAAAAAAAAAATGACTAGCACAATGGGAATGTACCGGTACCACCGCTTGATCAATGCATGCTGTGTATAAAAAACGTAACTAGACAATAGAATAGTTGGTAATTATTTCAATGCGCATGTGAATGTTAAAGTGGTAAATACGAGTCTTAGTGCTGAACTTTTATTATTGTTTATCATAGTTTCAACTGCCACCTTATCATGGTTTAAATTGCATGTGTTATGTGTTAAACGAAAAAAAATCCATATGGGCTGTTCATTTATTTATTTTTAACAAAATGACAAAACAAATTTAGCTCGTCTGTTTGTTCGTGTTATAAAAGTCCAATGCTTTAATTTCAAATGATTTTTTCCTTTTATTTAAATAAAAAACGATAAAAATCCATATGGATTGTTCATTTTTTTAACAAAATGATAAAGTGAGTTCAGCTGGTCTATTTGTTCATGTTATAAAAGTTTAGTGCTTTAATTTCAAATTGATTTTTTTTAAATAAAAAACGAAAAAATCCATATTGACTATTCATTTCATTTTTTTAATAAAATGACAAAGTGAGTTCAGCTAGTCTATTCGTTCATGTTATAAAGGTCTAATGCTTTTAACAAATGGATTTTTTATTCTTTTTTTTAAAAATAAAAAAAAACAAAACAAAAAATTTCATCTCAATTGTTCATTTCTTTTTTTTAACAAAATGACAAAGTCAGTTCGAATGATATGTTCATTCATGCTTAAAAGTCTAATGCTTTAATTTCAAATAGATTTTCTTTTTTTTCTTTTTTAAAATAAAAAAAGAAAAAAAATCCATATGGATTGTTCATTTCTCTCTTTTTTTAAACAAAAATGACAAAGAGAGTTAAAAAAGTCTAATGCTTAGTTGGTCTGTTTGTTCATGTAATAAAAGTCTGATGCTTCTAATTTCAATGAATTTCTTATTTTCTTTTTAATTTAATAAAAATGGAAAAAAATCTATATGGACTATTCATTTCTTTTTTTCTGTAATAAAATGACAAAGCGAATACAGCTGGTTTGTTCTTCTATGTAATAAAAGTCTAATGCTCTAATTTCAAATGAATTTTTTTATTTTCTTTTTTTTAAATAAAAAAGAAAAAAATCCATATGGACTATTCATTTCTTTTTTTAACAAAATGACAAAGCGAGTTCAGCTGGTCTGTTCTTTCAAATTATAGAAGTTCAATACTTTAATTTCAAATGGATTTTTTATTTTTTTAAATAAAAAATGAAAAAATCCATATGGATTGTTTATTTCTTTTTTTTAAACAAAATGACAAAGCGAGTCCAGCTGGTTTGTTCGCCCATGCTATAATAGTCTAATTCCTTAATTTCAATGGATTTTTTACTTTCTTTCTTTTAATAAAAAAATCATATGGACTATTTTTTTTAACAAAATGACAAAGCGAGTTCAGCTGGTTTGTTCGTTATAAAAGTCTAATGCTTTAATTTCAATGAATTTTTTTTTAAATAAAAAATGAAAAAATCCATATGGACTGTTCACTTCTTCTTTTTAACAAAATAACAAAGCGAGTCTGTTCGAGACAACTAATTTCTCATAGGTTGTTATATATTAACTTATCTCTTCCATACCGCAATTATTTTATTTTATTCGTTCTTTGTCTTTAATGTGCATTATATTTTGTAAATCAATCTTGAAGTATTTCACAAACAAATTATTTATCGCTCGATATTTTTAGAGAAAAATCAACATGAAGACTGATCGAGGTGTAAACCAGGGTCAAACAAATTAACCTTGTACTCGACTAGTCGTTTATAGCAAAGTAAAGGTGTCGATCCCACAGAGATGGGTATGATTACTATTCTTATTGGTTCGTTAAATCTAGACAGTAAAAGTTTAGAAAAGTTTTCGAGTCACAAATGGAATGAATAAAAGAGAAATTAAGGAATGCGATTACAAATATGAAAATAATGCAAAACAATGCGAGTAAATATTTTTGGGGTTTTCTAACAGTTTAATATATGATGCGAAAAGTGCCTTAGGGTTCGATTTCGCTTAGGTTTGGTCGCAGGGTTGCGAAACATACCACTTTCGTGTCTCTGTTTCACTAATCCGGTCCGGATCATGAGTAATCCGGTCCGGATTCCACTGCGTGAATGCTGTGATTTACTCAATTGCTGATTTATTCAAGTCAAGGGTCCATCTAGCCATACCTAAACTCCCTAACCCTTTGCTGTCACTTATTGGGTACGGTATTTGGTATAGAACCTAGTGTTAACCCTCATCGAATGCATTGCACCCTCAACTTTCGTTTGCCGGTGGACCTATTCGAGTTTACAATTGGTTTTCTGCGAGATATCTAACTTAGACTTTCGCCTAATTAGAAGTGTTTACTTTTGGTTACTAACTGGTCGACTTTCGCCATTGACCTACCTCGAAATACTAGTGAATGGTTCAGTTATTATAATGAGTTGATGTCTCAAACAAGTGCGGCCGTACACAAGCAGAGCAACGCAAGTAATAATAAACACAAAACACAAGCAAATCAATAAAACTCCCAAAGGTAATTGACTTCTTCCATCAACCAAAAGAGTAAATCAAGCAATCCAAACCCTAAGCTACATCTACCCCTAAAGCATTAAGAATTTAGCCTAACATAACTTCAAACAACAAGCAAATAGCAAGAGATAAAGTCATACAAGCCATAGAAACAGAATTTAGAGAGAAAGTATGAGAGAAACAACAAATATCCAAGTTTTTAAGTTGTAAACCGCTGCCGTCGCGCTAGAGAACACCTTAAGACCTTGAGAACTCGTTGCCACAGCAAAGCAAAGCTCCAAAACGTGCTCCCCCCTGCCCTAGTCGCCCAAAGAAGAGAGAAAAGCACCCTCAAACCCTAGATCTGCTGCTGGAGAGAGAGAGAGAGAGAGTTGTGGAATGAGGAATGATGCCTTTCCACAGATGGAACACGCCTAAATTGCCTCCCCTGCCTGCCTGGACGTCCAGCTACCTTCCCCCAATCACACACACGAAATTACCTCTCTTTCAATAAAAGAAATCACCTTTAATTTCTGATCAGAACCTTCTTTATATGGCAATCCGGACCGGACATGATGCAATCCGGACCGGATTAGAGCCACTGGATTGAGTTTGCATAAGGATCGGGTCCGGATTAGGAGGAATCCGGGCTGGATTGTAGAGGTTGAGTGAGATAGGCTGTGGAGTGGTTGGACTTGTGCGTAGGCGGTGCATCGGGCTGAGTCGAGACTTGATCTAAGCTAGGAATGAGTCGTCTAGCTATCCGTTTCATTGCTTATTTGTTGCTTTCTTCGAGTTCCTATAAAAATAAAACAAAACGCAACGGCAGTGCCAAATCTGGCAAACAAAAGCGAAAAACAAGATAAAATCACAGTTTTAGTTATAATTTCGATGTGAAGTCTGGTCAAAATATCGATGTAAATATGAGATATCAAAGACATCAAAAAAAAATCAGTGATATGTCGGTGGAGAAATAAAAAACTTACTATTGCACTTTGACTAAGGTTCCAATTTACATTTTTACTTATCTGTTTTGAGTTTTATATTTTGCATGTTGCAATTTTGTAATTGACGTACTAATCGCATTAAGTCGTGTTGTGTCAAAAAAAAAAAAAAATCAGAGGTAACATTTTCATGCTTTCATTTTCTGTATTTCGTACTTCCATGCATTCATTTTCTTTATAAAAAGAAACCAGACCTTTTTTATATTTTAGAAACGGTAATTCCATGCATTGGAATTAATTACCATATGCTTTTATTAATTACCATCTACATGATAGCGCTAGAAATATAAATTGACATAAATTGACATGACATAAATACGCTAAAGATTTACAAGGTATATCTTAGTCTAAGCAATACGTAGTAAATTTCCATCGTTATATATCTTGTGTTTATTTTCTAATGAAATTCCCAAATCCAATTTATATCTTTCCATATCCAATTCTGAATTCTTGCAACTTTCTCCCATTAAGCTTTTCTCAAGCTCAGAGGGGTCCACATTGTTTTCTCTTTACCGAACCTGCCAAAAAAGACCATCAATTTACAATGTCATGACAAACTGGAATTCGACCCAACGATTAATAACAATGGCTTTGATTCACAACTTGCGTAGTAAAATGTGTAGCTCTAAAGCAAGACAACTTAATAACAATGAACCCATAGATAAAAATGAAGTTTCGATTGGTAATTGGTAATAAACAATTATGAAGCAATTTTTAGTTCATATATTTTTTTTCCCATCACTTTAGCCCCTGGAACATTTTTTACTTTACAACAAACCCCTAGGGTTCAAGGCTCATGTCACAAACACCATACCAGCATAGGTTCTTCTGTACCAGAGATCGGTACCATGCACCTATTGGGTGTATCCCAGCTGCTCCTTTAATAAATGTGCATAATCTAGACCATAATCTATCCCAGCTGCTCCTGTACCAAACATCATGGCCTTCACTTCCTTCCTTCAATGTTTCTGTCCATAATCTAGACTAATAAAATAACAAGTTATGAATTTTAGATTAGACTATCAAAAGGCATATCTGTGGATAAATAAATGTGATAGAAGTATGCAATTTGATCCTTTGGACTGTCTTGATAACAATTGTACTGAATTTTAAAGGCAAAGGCTATACTGGAAAAAGTAAATTAAACAAGCCAGAATAAAGTAACTTCAAAAAAACAAGTCAAGTTAAAATTATATAGGCTTTGTTGTTGTCCTCTTCTTTCAGCTCCTAACAATTGGTAGAGATAAGCAAGCACCATGTAGAGAGCAATTTTGTAGTTTTGCCCCTGATACATTGAAACCCTAATCGTGTCATCTAAAATAACAAGAAGTGAATAGAGCATCACAAAATAAAAATGTATATCGACATAGACCAACTCTTCTGTACCAAATGGCAGTCGACAGAAGAAACCACACATCTCAAACAGTAGCATACAAATCTCAATTACTGAAATTTTTAGGAAATCATAAAGAGACTAAAGAGTTCTAGAAGCATTTGTTTCCTGATATTTTAGCGTGCTACTATTTTGTACCAAAATGGAAGTTTCTAGAAGTTACCAGAAGCATTTGTAACAAACTAACAGTACATCTCAAAATGATATGAACATGGACCAACTCTTTTGTACCAAAATGGAAGTAACCAGAGGCATTTGATTCCTGATATTTTATGGTAATGACTAAAGAGTTCATAATATATTAAATCCAATCATGTATCAGCAGCTCACAATCATCGTTCAATATGGTAATTCTTAGTTTAATAAGCAAATTTTAAGAGAACAATAACTAAACAAAGCAGTGTAAAGGTAATAGCTTACGTCAGAATTAAAATATTTGAGCAAGTAATCAAATTCTTCAAGGAAACTGTAAATTGTCCTTGCATCTGCTCAGAAAATAAGTATCATTAAAATAAAAGAATGTAAATTGCCAAGACCAGTAGGTCTAGTACCACCAGAAGAGACGCTGAGGTAAATTAGTAATGGTCATTACAGATGTACTGGTCATCTTTTGGGTATATTTTGTGTTGTAACTAAAACAGATTCAAGTTTGATATTTACCGGTAGCAAATATATCCATGAGCAAGTCAATCTCTTGGTCTAATTTTGTGTTTTCTTCTTCTAATGATCTTATCTCCTTTGCCAAGATATCAGAGATTCCCCACCAGAATTAAATGATCTCTACAAAGGAAACTACATTACTATTTTTGCAAATCCAAACACATCATATGGTTACTTATTTTTTTTTGGTCTGAAGTGATGTAGTTAAAAAATGACAAAACACAGCATACACAATTGCATGGCATACTTGCTGTATAGCACTGACATTGTCCTTTGACATTTTTCTAAGTAGTTCTCTTTTCTAATTTACAAAAATTTTGGTGCAAAATTGAAAATTTTAAGGCTCAACTAGCTCTCTATGTACCATTTTCTCTCAATCGGCTAACCCTAACAAAAAGTGTTTATAGGAAAAAAATTGGATTAAAATAAAAGAAGTACCTTCTGACAATTTGCATCAGCGGATTCACAATTTTGAACCTAAAAATCGACATCTTGAATAATTACAAACTCCAACAGGATAAAGAGGGAACGAGATGAGACGCCTTTCCTTTCTGTGATCTTCAAACGGAATTCAGTCTCATTCATAAACTCCCCCATACGAGCGTCTTTCATTAAATTCGTCTTTCTTGAATTTTGTTCTTTGGGGCTCTTAGGAGGAAGCCGCTGGGAGGGGGGGGGGAGCTTCCTGTCTTCAAGACCTACATAATTTTGCCCTTAAATGGTTCGAAGGCGGTAGCGGAGAGAAAAGGTGAAAATTAGATTGACTATTTTGCCCTTCCGCAAAAAGTTTACTGTTCAACTTAACGGAGAAAAAACAGAGATCGATATAAAATGGACATGTCTTGACCGTTCGATTGATATGAAATGGACGGTCTAAAATTTTTGTGTCCACATTAGAATTTTCCAATATATATTAATATTCGTGTTTGTTTGTATTAATCAAACACTCACTATACTGGGCCTGGCCGAACAGATCGGATACGGTTCCGATAGTGGTCATACCATATCCGTATCCATAATTTTTTTCGCATTCGAATACGAATACGGATATGTTCGGATACGGATACGGGTCGGATGTTAAACGGATACGAATACGAATCCGATATTATGGGATACGGATACGAATACGAATATATTTTAAATATTAAAACAGATATATATAAATTAAGAAAAAAAAAATAATTAATTCCATATTATCATCGTATTATGTTATTATATTGCCAAAATGTTATTTTAAGTCAATCTAACTAGTAAAATTTAGTTTATTGAATCAAAAGTCTTTTCTATAGGTGCTAGAGGAGTAATTAAGTTTATTATCATGTGTCTTTGATTTGATTAAGGGTGAAAACGGTTCGGATAAAGACCAAATACGAATCGGACAATGAATTTTTTTGTCGGATACGGATACGGATACGGATACGGATCGGATAGTAGTCAAACCATATCCGCATCCATATTTTTTTGTCGGATAAGAATACGGATATGTTCGGATTCGGATACGGTTCGGATATTAACCATATTTTTTGGATTCGAATGCGGTTCGGTGCGGAGTTTATCCGCACCGTTTTCACCCTTACCTGGCCCTGGGAGCTGGGAGTAGTTAAATGATAAGTGTTGAGGAAATCTGGTTTTCTGATTTGGGTTTGTTGAAGAAATGAAAATGTGCAGAGCTCTCGACATTTTTCCACAACCCGTTACAATTATATGTTCAACTGTAAATCTGTAATCGTCACATAGAAATGAAACAACAAATTTTGTGGTATATATATTGTTCAGAAACATAGAAAGTGATTTTTGGGCTTGATTGAATGCCAATACAAATTACAAGTGCAAATGTCAATTCATGTACCATTAAAGTTAGAACTCACATAGCAGTAATCAGTTTTGTTTCATTAATAAATAAATAAATAAAAATGGTGTTTATTCTGTCTGACCAAGTTTCCAGACAATAAAATGTGGTTTGGCATAAATTTGAACCCGAACTTAAAATTTAGAGGATCAAATCATTACAAATGTCTGATAAGAACCAAACTATATTGTAATTGTACCGTCAATTTTGATGAACTTTATTTTATTTATTTATTATTATTTTTTTTTTTGAAGGCCGGCTTCACTAATTGAAAGAAAAACAAAAAAATATTTACACCAACAGAAAAAGAAACATGCCTCTTAGTTGTGACAGCAACCTAGAGGTGCAAAACAAAAAGTTAAATATTGTATACATTTTGCAGAACTTTATTAATATACTATACTATACTATACTATACCTTTGTATAAATATTGTGGTATTACGGATTCGCGAATATTCTCCTTTCATTAGATGATGAGACAAAATTATTTCTATTCTTTAGGAAAAACAGTGGATATTTTTTTATATTTGGTTTTCTTTGTATGTTCATTATACTGTGCACATAATCAATTCTTCAAGACACTAACACAACATGGTTGAAATAAGTTTCACATTTATTACAAAAGGAAAAAGAAATTAAGAATCCAAATTTAGAACAGACAATCACAGAACAAACAGAGAAAGGAAATTAAAATCTTCTGATGTTTGAACCAACCCGTTACTGTGGTAATGGGTCAAATTATGTGAGGATTTTGTGGGTAAGGATGACAATTTTTATAGGATTGCAAATTCAATTTAACCTAAAGCTGATACATGCACCAATTTTGGTTGGTTAGGTAGGAGGGCGTAGTACATTAACATCTCTTGTGGTACTGGCTTCCTTCAGAAATTCCTGACCTCCAGGAATAGCAAGCAAATCCTCCTGATAATACAATAAAGAAGAAGAATAAGGCTTTACAATCATACAAATCACAAACATGCAAGTAGCCAAATACGCATGCACAATTTGAAAGGTGTTCATGGATAGAATGCAATTTGGAATTGTGAATCAGGCAGTGGCAGGTCGAGAATTGAAATAAGCCGGGCACCACAAAATATGAACCTAATTAGAAATTTAGAATTTTATAAATCTCGGTGGAGGGTTTCGAGTTAGATTAGAATGCTAACTACTTGTAATCCATCTGAGGTGTTTCTTTTTCTCTCAACTTGGCTTGATCATTCGAGCCAGGACAATTGTGGGCGAAAAAGTGATATAAAAAAAGTAAGAGCGATGGATGCTGGAGGTGCGGGTGCCAGAGAATGTACAAGAGCTAAGTCCAGGCGTCACTCACTACTCGAGCTTCGGTGGGCTCAACTCACCTCAAGGAGCACATTGAGGTGATGAGAAATCGTACGATTTTACTTTTCCCTATTATTTTTACTAAATTTTCTTTTGATTGTTGGAGTTTGTTTCCTTTGGGTATAGATTGTGCACCTTTTTCTGGTCAAGGGAGCTTAGTTGAACTTGAGGCATGGTTGTACTCAGGTGTGTTTTTCTGACCAACATGGCGTGGTCACCTTCTGCTGGTAAGGTGAAATTGTTTAATGGAAAATATGAGCTTTGAAGCAGTTTTGTCAGTACAGGTGCACATGAGTTTTAACTTCTAAGACTGCTCTCAGGTACCGATCAGTGTTGATATTTTTGGTTTTCCTTGGGCAGCAAAGTTGGTGAACCAATATTGTACCAATTTTGGCATGGTTTTGTTTGACCATTTGGCTACTTCATTTCTGTTGTAAATCATGATTCTTTTGTTTTTTTTTAAAAAAAGTCCCGATAAGTTAGTCATATTATAAACAAAAACAAACAGAAATTATACCAGATATTTAAAACAGCAAAAAGAGGCGGCAAAGATGGTTTAGCTGAACCACACAACATTAACTTTTTTTAATTTGTTCTTAAAAGGATTCCACTGAGCAATGCTGATCGAAAATGGTGACTCTGGCCATGGCAGCCCCTCTTTTTTTGATATTTTGAGGTAAATTTCAATGCAGCTATGGAGCTTAAATCATTTGGGAAAACTGTGTGCAAGCAATCTTCACATGATTGTATTTTGTTAGCTTGATTATCTGCAAATGCACTACCAGTTTCAAATAACATGAAAAGACATTGTTTTATTTGCATGATTTGCATTAAGACGAGACATGGTATTAGCCAAATGGGTCTCTGGCCATGATGTCTAAATTTTCACATCTTTCGTAGGGCGACTGGTGAATATCAAACATTGTAAAATTGAAAGATTATAGAAGCTCATTAATTGAGCAACAATTATTTTTTTTTTAATATTATTGCATTCAAGTTTTGAAGAACCTAATTTCTAGTTTAATATAACAAGGGAAAAATGTAAGAAACAATACTTCTAACCAAAAAATGTTTAAACTAATTACCAGTAATATTAGAAATTACAAAATATAAGTTTTCTAAAAATTTGATAAACAAAATACAATAATTAAGATTAATCTCAGCCTCTCTATCCATCAAAATATGGATATAAGAAATTCAATTTATCTGACTGCAGCACAATAAAGTTGATTTTGTTCACACCTTATTAATTGACCTAAAGAGCAAACTAATATATGAGTAAATTATCAAACAAAATCTTTTCTTGAAATTGCTTCCTTTGTTGGTGTTGTCTTCCCTTCTCACCAATTTTACATTCAGAAACAAAGGAATGTTATCATCCTTCCCAACAAGAAAACTAGTTTAATGCTACTAGTAAAACAGAAAAAGGGGATAAAAGACACTTAAACTAAGGAATTTCTCAATGAAGATGTCAGTTTTTTTGGGGGAAAAAAAGAGAGGAATGTCTGAGTCTCAGGAGGGAGCAACAAAAACACAATTTTTGCCCGTGTTTGGTCTTTCAGCCTTGAAGCATTATGCAAATTTTTCCTTTTCTACAGGTGCGAGCAGCTTACGAACAATTCAGTTTATATGGTAAATTTTTCTTTGCTATGGTTGGAGACTTACTGGAAAAAGCAATAATAAGCTAAACTCCTGTTTCACTTTGGCTTTGTGCCTAATCTGACACGAGCTAAGCTAATAACTGAATTTTCAGAAGTGCTCCATTGTGACCCCTGATTTAACCCAGTTTTTCTTTTTTTGTTGAAGAATTTAATCTGGTAATCAATGGACCTACTGGCGTTGGTTGAATATTTGTTGCTTAGTTTTAGTTTGTAGTTTTCTTTCTTTTTTGTATTTTTTGGTCTTTTCTTATGAAGGGCAACTGCTGTTATTTTTAAAAAAAAAATTAATTCAATTTCTTTTTTCCTTAACTAACGAGCAGTTGGTTGGTGGTTTTTTTTTTTTGGGTTGGGGGTGTTAGCATCCGAGTCCTTGATGCGTTTCTCATGCATGCTAGATTTGGCAACAGAGAAACAGAAAGAACTAGTCGCAGTCGAATAACCTCAGGACCAAATGGAATTTTACTGATGATACTTGGGGCACTTGCCTAAACATATCCAGCCTAAATCCTCCCTTAATTCCAGGCATGGAGTAAATGCTGTTTCAGGAAGACGGGATGAAGTAAAAATTTACGGTCAAACTCCTCTCTACTCCAGTTTTATCTTTTATTATACTATATTCTCAGGATGATTTTGGCGGGGTGGTGGGGGATTCTTCCATTTTTATTAAAACATGGAATTGGAATAGAACGGAATAGTCACTTATTCTCTATTCCACCTTTTTTTTTCTTTTTTTTTAAATGAAACACCTGTTGGCTTGCTGTGAACACTTATGAAAGTACAACTAGTTACTAACCTTAGTGATGATTCCAAGCTCCATATCCATCTGGATCTTCTCCTTGATACATTTAGCATCATTCTCAAGACTTGACTTGGGCTTTAGCTGTAACAAAGACACCATTTCAAAAAATTCTGATAGTGCTCACCATTTCAAGAGAGCATTATAAACAAAAAGATCGTGCTCACCATTTCAAAAAATTCTGATATCTTCTGGTTAGACGCCTCTCCTTTGGATATCTATCATATGAAACAGCTGAAATCAGTAAAATGGTTCTCTTACCTCTTCTTCTTTATCTGCTGTATCTGAGTTTGCTCCTTGTTCTCTTTCAGTGCTCACTGTTTAATATAGCCACCTTTTAATTATCCATTATTTTTCCATATTTTTATGTATTTGTTTAGTAGGTTTTCCACCTAATGATTAAAGAAAAGAAAACACAGGAAACAACCATTAGCAAAAACATCCTTGAACAGTATAGAGATACAGAAAGGAGATTTTAATTACATATAACTTAAAATGAATCATTGTACCTCGTGTACTTACCGACCCAGTTGCTGACTTGACAATCTCGCAAAGAATCTTAAACTTCCAGAGAAAAAAAGTTGAAAAAAAAATATAAATAAACATAATGAGAAAAGACTGAATCCAACAAGATACATTTACACTATATATATATTTTTTTGACACAACCTAAAATAATTGTTATAATTGTTATGTGAGTTAATGAAGGATCAGTTGTTTTCAGACCGCATCAGTTATCAGTGAGAATAAAGTCAGGTTTAATTAATCTTTGAGGAGTGTATAATAACTATGATTTAAACCTGGGTAAACATCTTTGATTTTTGTATCATTGTCCATGGAAGCAACTAGTACTCACCTCAGTTTAAGAAAAATGTATGCTCTTGTCAACTTCCAAGTTATCATTACATTAGAGTATTAGACTCTATTTCCTTCTTTTGATGGAGAGTAATATAATGAATTGATGGGTAGAACAACAAGTTCAACAACTTCTAGAATGACGAATCAAAGTTTGTGATTAATATGTGCCAATTGGTTGAAGCTCGATGACATAGCAACTTACCAGTTTAAGAATCAGGATAAATACCAAATTTATTATTATTAAACCTACTGTCTTCTTAATGTATTCGGGGGGTTGATTTCCGGCAAAGTCGAGTTCTATGAAATGTATGTAAGCTGGAAATGATGTCCTCTTTGTGTCGCAGATCGAACGCAAAACTTCATTTAAATCTCTCTGATATCAGTTAAAAGTACAGAGTATTTAAACCATAACAAAAAGTTATCTCAAAACAAATACATACGAATATCCATACAAATACTTAAGCATAGTGAACAAGAAAGTATTATACCTTTTCAAGGCAACCTCGTCCCATAATTGTAGATGTAGTTTGACCTTTTCTTCATGTAATTTCTGCATACTCTGGTACTCCATACATGTCTAATCACAAATTTGCACAAGGGTGAGTTTGCTTGTCAGCAGATAATTATATGACGTTTATTGTCAAGAGATAAATAAAGACAGAAATAGACTACAGTGTTACAACTTTGTATTCAGGACAATGGTCCTTGGGAAAGAAAGTTGAGCAAGAGAAGAATGCTTACATAGATGCTGCTAGTGATCTCAGAATAACTTATTGTAGGAAACATTGCTTGAAGTGATTTGGTTTGGAGGAAGACATCTCTTTTGCTAAATTTCCACTGAACAAAGGTGAAAATAAATTAGTTAAATTAATGGAGGATCAATAATTTTTTCTCTAATGTTACACAATGAATATTAATTTTTTGGGGAAAAACTAAGTGCAAAGCAGCAGTGAACTTTTGTTTTTTTTTTTTTTTTGTGGGCGGGTGAAGGGGTGGAGGGGGGGGGGGTTATCCTTGCCTTGATTCTAGTGAGAACCTTGTAGAAACTGTAGTAAGTCAAGCCGCGCTCAAGTCCCTGAGCAAACATGTGGTAGTTGAACATAAATCCAACATCAGTGCATACAAATGTAATTACTGCATGTAGGCCTGATTTTATGCATGTGCAAGAAATCAATCACATGTTTGCTATGTTTTGATAAAGTTGTAATAATTAACTTAGTTATACCTTATTCGGTGTGCACAGGTTATGGTTGTAGTACCAGCACTTTCTTTCAAACTCTTCCAACAAATCAGGGGGCAAATTTTGTAGGTCTGAGCGGGCAACGATTCCAGCTGCAAGTGTATTCTTACCTTTCAACAGCTGAAATTTCAAAAACAGAACTACAATCTAAGAGTGTATATCATTTTTTCGTTATTAATAATATTACTATTTGAAGGAATACCCATAATAATAGTACGACAAAAAAAATGAAGATTTTGAAACGCTGATGTAGTAAACAAAAGAAAGATCACCCATAACACATGGCAAAATATTAATAATGAATATAAAGTAAGGTTAGGTCATCCAATAGAAACATATATATGAATTTATACCCAGATGGAAGTTATATAAAGAAACCATACAAGAAAGCTCTGTGCTTCCTTGATATAGAGCTCCTCTTGCAAGGAGCAATTTTCAGAACATGTGTGTTGTGGCTGAAGTATACTTCTATTGGAAGCAGGCATAATCTTAGGTTTCTCTCGATCAGTGCCATCATAATTTAGCCCTCTTGCATGGAAAAGAACATGAATCCGCCATTGGCCTTTATGCCGCCCTGTGTGGGGTTAAGGTGGTAACATGATAATAATGTTACTCTGATTAAATCTCAAAACCCAAGGACAAAATATTTTGCTGCTGATGATTTCTACCAAATCCTGTCACCCACAAAGCTTTCTCACTTATGTCTTTGCATTTCTCTCAAGTTTGCATTGAGCTTTTATAGTTAAAAATGTTTTGCTAAAAATATATCTTCATGTCGAAAATGTATTTGGATAAACCAGAACTAGTCAGCCTCCTCTGTCCCACAATAGCAATTGAATTCCATATGGTTGCACAAGCTATTTTAGTGAAGTAGGCTGCAGTATGGTTTTCTTTACCAAACTTGAGAAAACTTATAAATTTGGAAAAAGAAAAAAGATGATAAAATTTGATATATTTATCATCGCATGACTGTGTAACCCACTTTTCTCATACAGATCAATTCAAATAGAATATTTGAATATACCATGTTGTAAAACATGCAATATGTATAATTTTGGGTAATCCTCGAGTAAAAATTCCTGGGACCTCTTGCCTCTTCCTTTTGAGGATATTATATTATTGAAATATATCGAAAGTGACCATGGGTATATGCTGCAAAAAGGTTCTTATCTTATATTAGGAAGTTTAAATTACATTTAATTTGTAGTCCAAAGCTTCGTAAAAGGTTCTTATCTTTTTTTGTTAGGTCCATTGCTTTAATTCTGTAAAAATGTAAAGTTCCGTTGTTTTGAACTTACAACAAAAAGGAAGTCTACACCATTTCACAGGAGATGCAATAATATATCATGTCACAATAGATATTAATTAGACAAGTGTCCAGCTGTTTATATAACCAAAACTACTGATAAGCAGCAGTTATGGTCCCCACTTTAATTTTCTTGTACATTGTTTGGGGCAATCTCCAGCCAGCGGCTATGCTTTTGTGTGTAGAGAATTGAAAATTGTATTTGTAGGTTTAACCTGGTATACATCTATATATATTCATATCTAACCTATAAAACTAACATTAGAGAATTAGATATATCGCAACTGAAATCGATCGAACGCCTGGACTCTTCTCAAAGTTCAATTCTGCAACGCTTTTGTCTTCCTCCGTACGCAGTACATCACCGCTTCAAGTTAGAACTTGGTGTCACCTTTTATGATTTCAAATACCGGTCTTGTGCAAGTGCAACCTGATTGCTCCAAGCACTCGGTTAGCTTCCTCCCTCTCATAACTAACCCTAGTCTCTCTTCTCTAGTAGAACACTCACAGTCAAGGAAAGAGATATTTATTGGTGTCGATCTAAACAGACAAAGTCTGTTCAAATTTTCGATCCTAGCAGTCCGCTTGTCCAAGAAGTGATCTGCTAGGTTGTTCAGTGGCAGCGGTCTACTTGCCCAATAAGCATTTCGCTTAGGACGACTCCACACACTTTTACTAATAGAAGGGCCGTTTGGATCCCCATGGGATTTTGGGGAATTTCATCTTCCTACTATAAATTTATTATAAACAATCCAAACTCTTCACAAAATTACACATTTTCCAATAAATTTATTCCTAGAAATTACAACTTTTCCAAATTCCTCAAATTCCTAAGCGATCCAAACGGCCCCAGAATTATTATAAATGAGGTAGTTAAAGCCCCTAAATGACATTTTCTTAAACTTGTTCTGTTTACCCTGTTTGGATACGTAAAATGTGGGTTGAATATGTAAAAGTTTCGTTATCCAAATATACCAATTTTTTACAACCAACAATTTGGTTAATCAAGACTGATAATATTTAAATTGGTTAACCAATTTACCATTTATCCCCCCCCCCCCCTAGGGTGGTTTTAAATCTAGATCAGAGACACTGAAGCTTTGACTAAAAATACACCAATAAGGCAACAGAGGCATATCAAAGTATCAAACAAGGAAAAAATTGTTTACCGAGGTGTTGAGCAGCTCAATTACCTAGGAAATGGAATGTTGAATCAATTTGGTCTTATCTATCTTTTTACCTTTTTTCTTGGTCATTTTTGGTTTCATATTGCTTTATTGATATCTTATAAGTGTAAATGTAATATACGTGCGTCAACAACGATAACTCTAATTAAACTTTTTATATATATTGTTGAGATGAAATTTGGGATATTTGAAATCTCAAAAAGTAGGGTTGTAATGGGTACGTTACAGTACGGTAGATTGGTAGAAGACATTTTCATATCCGTATCCGTTAAAATTTTATTTTTCCATATTCTATCCGTATTCGTTAAAAAATAGCTTTACCCCGTACCTTACCCATACCCGTTAAGAATTAATGGTACGGGTACGATAACGGTAAAAAATGGATATAATAACAATAAAATTTATACACTCTGTATAAATAAATTATATCAATAAGTATATTAATAAAATGCAACAATGATGGCGGATATTTTAGATTTTTGTTTTTATTTTTTATTTTTTCGTACACTGAATGGAAAAAATTATAGATTTTAAATAAAATCTAGCAATATTTTTTACCAATAATGCAATATAAGATGTCATATGTATCATGTAATTGTATCTTTTTAATTGTGGCAATTACCGTTATGAAAACGGGTATGAAATAGCTTTTACCTGTACCTCTATCCGTTAAATTAACAAAAAATTTTCCTTACCCATACCCATACCCGTTAGCTTAACGAAAATAAAACTGTACTCATACCCGTCTTATACGGTACGGGTTGGATAAACGGACAAACGGGTTTCATTGACAGCCCTATAAAAAGGGAGGCCTTTGAATAAGATCAGAAGACGAATTTTTTGAGAGCAAACGGATATTTTATTTTGAGCTAATTGAGCTCAATTTGCATTGAATGGAACCTGCAGATATTTTTTTTTTTCAAATACATATATAGATGTATATCCGAAATGATTTAACTAATTTTAGCAATTCCCTTTCTTAACCATTTTGTACTTAATTAGGATGATTTCTATTTTATGAGATGTATTGATTGACTGATTTGCTTTAAAGGATGGTTGTCATTCTCACAAGTATTTGACTTGGTCTTGGGAAGAAGAAAGGAAAAACCACCTCCTGATGAACCATTTGCATAATTTAAATTGCTTGCAACAAATATAAATTGTATTTATTCATGTATAAAAGACCAAGTAGGAACTAACAGATGGTAATGGTCATAGTGCTGTGTTAACCACTGGTCACTTCTCATAATGGACACTTTAATGTCATGGGACCAGATTCCTCGAATTTGGCATATGAGACTCCAATAGAATTGAAAGGTAACAGAAGAAATACATTATATTTATGCAAGTTAAATCACATCAAGGACCGTATCTAAATGTAAGATATGTACAACAGTCCAATGCCTAACCCAAGTTGTGGCAAGTGATAAATGTAGTTTCATAAGTATATATATCGTATCTTGAAGGTCCCAATTGATAGCCAACAGGTAACCAGTTGCAACGTGATTTTATGATATCAAGCATGTTATCACTTTACCTCTGTCGACAACAGGTAACCAAATGCCGAACAATATAATACATTGCATCAGCCTACCTTTACGTCCATTATTAGATTTAGAGCTCCATAGCTACATATGCAAAGCAGAAGCAAGCTATCTATATACATATATTGATATATAATAAAGTCATAAGTGGATCATAGCATAAGTTGGCAATCTACAGTACTATTATCGGATCATCTATGTCGTGCAGCATATATGTACATAGCGGGTCGCTACACGTTATAGCTACAAAGTTAAGGCCTCGAAATATCCTGCTACTAAAAAATCAATTGTCTGATTTTCTATGTCATAAACTTATAATTCTAATAGGGGTGATAAGGATTATTCCCAAAATTCATCATCCCCATCATCCCAAGTGGGAACACATTTTAATTTTTTCTATTTTTAGAATATTTTTGATCCCCACTGTTTCTACAATCAACACACAAGCTTAAAGAGGTATCCGCTCAGGCTCACTGAATTCAGGTAAATCAATTATGATCCGATCACTCGATCCATGGCACCCAGCATCTTGCGCTAAACGTAGATTGGAAAGGACGCTGTTTGATTTTTTATAAAAACTTCAATGGGTCTGGCTACATGAACTATTGCAACTTGGAGTCCTTAAATACGTATTTCAAGCAGAACATCCATCAAAGAATAGACCACTAGCAACAAGAGTTTTAAAGACCTACGAAGACAGACTTGTGCTAATCACTGAACTATAACAATTACTCATATTAACTACAACAATTAGTATCCAAATTACAACAATTATTTATATTAACTACTTCAGCTACATATATAACTTCAACAACTACATATTTTAACTTCAACAGCTACATATTTTAACTTCAACAGTTACAAATATAACTTCAACAGTACATATATAACTTCAAAAGTTATATATATTAACTTTAACAGTTACATATATAACTTCAACAGTTACATATATAACTTCAACAGTTACATATATAACTTCAACAGTTACATATATAACTTCAACAGTTACATATATTGAATTTGTATATTTTGTTATTACAAGTTACGGTTCAGAATTTTAATGAATTATATGCTGGGAGTAGATATGAGATGATGAGATGACGCTGGATTTACAATGAGGATGAATGGGATGATTTCATCATCCCTTGAACTTTCTTATTAATGAAGATATGTTAGATAATTAATGAAAATTTGAGGATGATGGGATGGTAGAATCTATGGGATGATGGAAAGCAATTCTTAATTCCAATATGTGAGGGGTTATTGTAGGTCAGATCGATTTTTGTTTAAAGTCAACTCGCTACGCGGATAGGTACACGAGCAGAGTGCCTAAATCACTCTAGTTCTAGTTAAGTTTTGATTGCCGAGCCTTTTCAAATTCTTGGGACCATTGGTATACTTTGGTAGTAGCCTGTACGACTGTACCATGACAATGTACCTGGAGAAGTGTACTAGTACATACACGTTTATACCGAACACTATGACAGCGGCGTTTGGATTATCTAAGAATAAAATTAAGATTAATTATTCAGAATAAAAAAATTTATTTTTAAACAATCAAATATAAGTTTTTTAGAATCTAGAATGTTATTTTTAAGTGTTCCAACATCCCAATTAAATTTTTATTTCTAAGATGTTTGGATTATTTTTTAATCCGAATTAAAAAGTGGTCCCAACCACTTTTTATCCAAATTAAGAAGATGATCTAAACATCTTAGGAATAAAAATTTAATCTAAATGTTGGACTACTAAAAAATAATAACATTTTAGATCCTAAAAAACTTACTCTTGATCATTTAAGAATAATATTTTTTGCTCCGAATAACTAATTCTAATTTTATTCTTAGATGGTCCAAACGCACCCACAGTTTTTAAAGTTCAAAATTCTTTTACAGCCTTCTAATGATTAAAAAAGTTAAATAAAAAAAATAAAATGAAATTGTTGCCAACTTATTTTTTTTTTTTCAAACCATTGAAATTGTATACAGTATATTATATGTTAAACTTAAGAACGATCTTTAGTTTTTCACCGAACTAAATAAAGAAGAAGATAAATGTACTGTTGTTTAGCTAAAAGCACACCTGCATTTATTAAACAAAAGAAACGATGCTTGATGTGATGAGAATTGAGCAATATATAGTAAATATAAATCGCTCAAAATTTAAACCATATGCCCTTTATAAATTGATTTGATTAATAAAGCATTTCATTTTCCATTGCGAAAGGTAACAGCTGAACGTATTTCCAACGAGTACAGGAATTAATAAAGCCCTTAATTGAATCTCCAATATTTTACTAAGTTAGGTCATATTTAAGTTATATATAATTAGCTTTCGATCTTTTACATGCATATACCAATATTGCAATGTATTTTCGTCAATGGTTAGCTTAATTTCTTATTTATCCTAGGATCATGAAATTATTTTTTATGAAAGCAGATGCGATGGGGACAAGAAGTACAAAAGCTACAGTCCCTTAAAATCCTCCTAAACAGTTATCATTTAGAAGTCATCAACTCATCATAGTGGCCGTTCAAACCTAACTTAGATCTCCTCTTTAATTAAGAAATTAACTCTTGGTCTCCCCCAAGTCAACAAAATGCCATGCTGACAACACACATTCACACAAATCCACTGTAATTTAACTTATCATACTAGACTTGTACCTACGACAACCTTGTAAACTATATATGATTAAATATAGTTTTGATTGAAGGTATATATATAATTAAACCTTATCATAATTAGAGAAGATACAGACCTCCCATAGTTTCTCTTGCATAGAAAAATACTTTACTTCTCATCAGCTAGTATAAAAAAGTAGCGCGCTCTATTAATTAATGCTTCCATTTAACAAAAAATAATAAATGAGTAAATATTATAGATAAAATTATGCCTCATTCCCTCAAATTAATAATGATTTGAGAATAATTATATCAGATAGTAAACAAGGGAGCACATCTACGGCCAAAGCTTTGATTGAGGAAATAAAATTGTCCAAAGATCGTGTAATAACATTCTCGCCAATATGTGATATGAGTATATGACAATTGAGCAGTGAATCCTCATCTCATTTATAGTTTTTTATTTGAGTTCAACTGTTCAAGTAGAAACTTATGATGAAAATTTTCCAAATTATCACTTTTTTGTACTCATCATCAGGTGTGTAAGATTAATAAAATTAGTTGATAAAAATAATCACAACAAGCACATATATAAATTATATTCATTCTCACATAAGCTCAAAATTGTAAGAGCTATATTTAGTATGATAGATTATATGTCGATAAAAATAGCTAATGCTTTGGAAGTGATCGATACAAGAAATGATTAATTAGGGTGATTCGAATCATCCGAAGTTCTATATTTCTTGCACAATGACTCAAGCTAGTATTTATATATATATTTGTCTGACTGCAGTCTGGTCAAGAGAGCTCTTGGTTCTTCTCCACCAATCTCACCTCATTGGCTGATCGCAGTATATTTGCCTGCATATATCAATTAAGAAAATGTTAAGATGGAACTAAAAAATGGTCCTATCAAAGCAAATTTAGAATGTGTTCCTATCTATTGCAGTCGGAGAGTTGCCCTTTCTAGTCATATATATGTAGTCTTCCTCTCTCAGTTGCTTTTGAAGTTTCAATGGAATATATTCCTTTATGTGAAATAGATTAGCTGCTTAATTACATATATACTTGTTCTTTTCAATGCAAATTTACAATGCACCATTAGACATATCTCTCTCTTAACTCACATTCGTACGTATTGACAAACATAAGCATATCACCCCCCCTCCCCATCCCCATATGCACGAGTACGTGCTCGATCGCTTGAACAGAAATGTTGTGAAGTTCTGTTTTCATCGACTTATATATTATTGATAATTTCATCTACTATGATATCAAAACATATATATATGTGTGTGTGTGTATTGTATGTATGTTGTGTGTATATATAGTTTATTTCCTTGTAAGCTTTGCAAATTAGGAGACTAAAAAGTTATTGTGTTTGACATGAAAAATGTTGGCTCATAGTGTAGATACATACGCAAAGGTATTGCTAAGCTCATTTGCAATTCTAATAGTATAACAATACCTGGTGTTCTGTCAATTCCACAGGAAAACCATCGATAATGGCCAGAGAAGACCTCTTGATATATGTATTAGCACGGAAATGCTTTGCAAGTAACTTGTCGTGTTTCTTTGTCAAATATGCATTCAGAGCGTTGCTTCCTTCCTTAGACCTGTTAAATAAATAAAGTTACTCAATCATGACAACATACAAAAAACAAAAGATGAAGGAATGTTTCAAGAAGAATGAACGAAATGTATACGAACCGATCTGCTTGAAGGCGCTCGTACTCCGGATCAAAGTTCATGAAGACAAAATAGACTTCCTTGGATTCGTTCTCCATTGCAACCTCTGACTGTAGTTTTCACTTGCTAATTTTTAAGCAGCCAGTGCTGTGTTTCTCAACGATGTGTGTGGTGTGCATTTATAGAAGGCAGAGTGAGTTCTAGCAATGGCCCTCATGAAATATTCTTTCCAAAACCCTATCAAATTAAGCATCACACACAAAGTTATTCTACTTTTGACATGTGCAATACTTTGGACTGAGGTGATGATGGAGGTTAATTATGAACCCGGTATATTGCACCAACATTGGTCTTGATGATGAGACGATATATGATTTATAACTGCTTTCGATTTAGATAGATATGACTTTTAGTGTTAGAAATATGGCATGCTATATGCTCTAATTAAATTTTTCCATGTACATTTAAATTAAATATATTGTTAATTAATTAAGAAACAATTTTACAGCATGGGCAATCAATTCGAGCTTTGCAAAAATTCTACTACCGAAGATCACGTAGCTTGAAGTTTCAATTTCAATAAGATTCTATATTGATCATACGTTATCATGATTTTTATTTTAATTTGGAAAGGCCAAAACGAACTAATTATAAGTTTTCAGTAAACAAAAAAAAAAAGAATTACATGCATAATTCCAATGCAGCTAATTTCTCTGATGAGATTCTTTGTGATGAAAGCTTTATTATTTGGCAACACTCAGTTAATGATATCATGTCATCTTCTATACATATGTTACACTTTTATCAATAAATTAAAGGAAAAGAAATGATCACCTTTAGTGTTTTTAAATGAGTACCCCTCCTCTCTTTCAAACATAAAAAAATAAAATACAAAAATGACAATACAATATATAGCTTCTCGATTATTATTGGGGACGCAAAAGGGGGTTTTGAAAGAAATATAGCGTTGTAATCAACAGTTCAACACGGTCATCAGTCAATAATCAATTAATTATTAGAGTGGAAATAGTCAAAGAATCTTCTGGTTAGACTAATAATTAATTTTGGGTGATTGGTAGCAACTGTACATATCCTTGTGTTGGGGTTAGTATGGTCTTATGCAAAGAATGTCTCTCAAAATTAGGAATTGATTTTTTGGAATCTTGAACAGGAAATGTATGGAAAATGTCAACAAATATAGGTGATCTATTGTACTAATGCAAGTCGGTCCAAATCCGCACGCTCTCTGTTTTCCCCTGAGTCTCTTAGTTTGGAAAATATAGAGATCTTTTGTGACAATTTCACGCAACATTTGGAATTGTAAGGTTAATTAGTATATAATTTCAAATTTTACATATTTTTTAAAATTCAATTATTCCACAAACTTTCAAAGTATGTATTTTAAAAATTTTCATATTTTTGAATGTCACTCGCATTATCCAAAAATTAGGTTTAGGATGTGAAATAAATGAATGATTATATCAACAAATTATTCAAGTAAGTGTTAGTAATCAATCAAAGTTATATTTGGATTGATGATAAGGAATAACATTAATTTGAATTGGTGACTGTTGTGAAATGCTATTAAGTGTTTTGTTATACAAATTGAGTATTGTCATTTATAATTTTGTCATCACTTAAACAAAGTAAACACATAAAATAGACAAGGTAAACAAATAAATGGTCAAAGTGAATATATACAAAAAAAATAAGTTCAATAAAAATAAGTTGAATATGCATATAAAAATCTAAACAAGGGATGACAAAAAATTTCTTTTATGTGTTCACTTTGATCACTTATATGTTCACTTTATTTATCATATAACGTACATTTTGTTTAAGTGATGATAAAACTGCAGACGGAATTTATCATTTCTCATTATAATAGTCATTAGAACCACTGTTTTAATATTCCAAAAAAAAGTATCAACTATTTAAAATTAATAGGCTAACCTTATACACTCAACTCATAATTTAAACATACCCTTAAAAAGAGAACAATATATCCACCAAACAAATATGATATCACACATAAAAGACGACTATTGAGATTGCAGCAGAGGAACCAAACCTGGATGAACAGATTTGGGATCTTGAAATTCAGATGGGTCACATGTTAAAAAACGAAAAGGAACGGAGAGAGGGAAAGGGGTGGGGGTCTGGTATTTTTTTCTGACTCAGTTTGGGTCACATGCTCACTAGTTCAAGAGTTCAGACGAGTTGGGTTGATCAGAACCCTAATTGGAATTTGGACCACACCTTAATCTGGCTTCCTTTTAGGAGGCTTTTGATGTTGATTGCCAACCTATGCGTGAAGAAATTAGCTGATTTCTTTTAGATGATTTACATGGTGATGGGTTTTCTGTGGTGTGGTTCTGTCAATACACTTGTGTACTTGTTGAGTCGATTTCCTAATAAATAAAAACTACTATTTTCAAAAAGGAAAAAAAATATCTATACTATAGCATGCCAATGAAAAGACAAGGAGGACTTGAAATATCCTTGAAGACCAAATTTTGCAGTTTTTAAAATTTTTTTTAACTATTTATTATGATATTTTCAAATTGGAGGGCTTGAAATACTCCAATTATAATATTTTTTTTTCAAAAAACATTATATATATATGATGTGATGTTGTGGAAAATATGTAAATTTGATTGTGCTCTGATCAATCGTAGTCGTTTATAGTAAATAAAAGAATAATTTAGATTTCGGTCTGTAGAAAAAAATAATCTATTGCGGAATTTGCCTAAAAAATGACTAAAAGTATTTTTAAAAAAATAGAAAAACTGCAAAGGATTATCCGAGTAATAACCCAACCCGATCCGACCCACTTATAAAGAGACAATTTTTTTTATTCGTGCGCTATCCATTTTCCCAAGGTTCGGTCTCAAACAGGTTTTCCGGTACTATTGATTCTTCGTATTGGATAAAAAATTGACGTTTTTTGTAATATTTGAGGGCAATTAATCTTTTTATTTTAGATTTTCTGTGTATTGGATTATTTATTCAAGAAAATTATACATAAAATGATAAATACTATTTAATTAATAATATAATTGTAAATTAGTAAATATTTAATTTTAATTGGAAAAAGTCTCTGCATCTGTTCAGAATTAGAGGGTAAGACATTACTCATCACAGTAAAATTGTTCTACCTGTATTTATTAGACCTGTATCTATCCATTACTCAGTTTTCATTTCACCAAAAAAAAACAAAAAAAAAAACAAAATGCCAGCTTCTTTAACCCTAAATGGTGTCCCATTAATACTTCCGAGGCAACTGATCATCAGTCGGCATCAAAATTTTGAGATGGACCAGAGAAACCTTTAATTTGGCAAGAGCTAACATATATACACATGCTTTAAATTTTGTTAGATCCATGTGTCAGTGGGGATGCCAAGTACGCAAGAGACCATTTTTGTGATTAAATGTGTATAATTGGGTCTCAGTGACACCTCACCTAGCCAAAAAATTGGGATCAAACCACGCTAGGTGGGTCGCACCACATGTGATTAAACTGATTAGAGACCAAGATCTACTAAAAACTCAAGCACTATAAATTGTTCATTTCTGATCTCAAGCAGTGTGCTGATGTGATTGCCACCTACAGTGCTTGCAGGTCGGTTACCGACAGCTCTAGTTTACACGTTATATTTTGATTGAAATTTTTGTATTTATCTTATGAAGCTGTCCGTAGATTCTAGAAACATTAATTCCCTAGTAGGTATTAATCCTGATGTGCAAGTATACTGTTTTTACTTGATGTCAAAGATGTCAAATTTAATTTAATTTTGTGAAATAATTGCTGATATGACCGGTATCTTGCCCCCCGCATTGAAGCATGTATATTTTATTGATAATAAGGTTGGCAAGTTGAAAGATAACAAAACAAATTAGAAGGCGTATAAGTATTTTAAAAATAGTAAATCGCTATATATGGCTAACTGAAAAGACCACAATGGAAGTATTAGAAACATGTTAGATATCATCGTATAGATAATAATTAACTTATATATTGATACATTCTAGATTATGATACTGGAGAAGCAAGTTTGAAATTCGAAATATGTTATTGTAAAATGACTAACAAATTTTATTCCCTCGTAAAATAATAAAAATTAATTTTATAATACTGATAAATTGAAACATTTAAGTTCAAGATGTCCTCACCGGGTTGAAAAATAGCATCTTTGCCTTGATTTGCACAAGGTTGATTCATGTGGTGGCATAAATTTTTATTATTAATTTTATAGTGACATAAATGTTATTGTTCTGTAGGGAAACTTTTAAAATAATCTCATAGAAATTGAAGTGGTAAGTACCAAATTTTATTTTCATTTCTTACATATAGAAGCATATGTCAAATTCGTACAATTTTACAGTGGCATATCTCGAAGTACGTAGTCATTTTGTGAATCATAAAATTAAAATATTTTGCAATGGAAAATCAATAAAAAATTTTTAAATTAAATGATAAGTACCTATACACTGGTTTCAATTTAGAGATTCAAACTGCATGTTCAAAGTCGTTTGATTTTTTTTTGTTTTTGTTTTTGTTTTTGAAAAAAGGCCTTTTCGGCCCGTTTCAATGGATTGAAACAAAGAGAAAGTGTTTTTTTTTTAAGATAAATTGAGGTCAAGTCTCTCAACTTATTTTTAATAATTATAATTAATTAAATTAATTAAATTATTATTAAATGTCTATAAAGACTCTCCCGCCGGATTTCGAACCTGCGACCTTTCACTTGAGATACATTGTTCTTTGCCACTAGACCAAAAACTGGTTCTCGAAAGTGTTTGAAATAACTTAATGTATTCATTACAAATTGTAAAGAATAGATACAACTAATTACAGCCGAACGCGAAAGATGGATTTTGAATCCTCTTTGGTTATAAACTTATAATCAGAATTCAGAACGCTGATGTTAGCGAGCTGTTGAATGGCTCCAAAGAGTTAGCTGTCAATCTAGACATATATAGTTGCGTGAAGTCAGGGCAAAACGCTGGATCGATTTATTTGCAATAAAAAAAATGAAGAGCTGGATTAATTTGTGAAATTTAGTAAATTAACACTAAAGGTGCTTTAATCAGTATAAATCAGATAACAAGGATGAATAATTTATATATGGAAACAGAGATGGAATATTTTGTGCCAAATACCTCCATGTGGCTCAATACTAATTTGGTTATAAAACCATATTAATGAGCATCGTAGGATTTGAAAATATAAGATCCCATAATAAATTAGAGCTTTTATTTGATAAGTTCTTGCAAGAAAAATTCTGATAGAGGAAGAGATTCGGTAGGTGATGATAAATGCATTTCTTTTTTGACGAATAAGAAAGAAGAAATCATCTATTGCACAATTTATAGCATTTTAAAACAGTTCGCTAGACTTGGCATTTGTTAGGTACATACAACTCTTTTCTTGTTATTAATGTGACAGAAAAGTGGGTGTTATTAAATAATGAGGTAGATTAAAATCAGCCACCACTCACGGATGAATCCGTCATCAGTCGCTATTATATCTCAACTTTTGAGATTCTGATGGCCAATCTAAACCGTTCAATATGTCTTCCATATTGAAATCTCATTGGAGACTAAATTTTATATGCTTTTTTTAATTTTTTTACTATTTTTTTGAGATTTTTAAAAATCATTGTTATTAAAGGGTCTAGAATTGTTTAGATTAAGAATTTTATAAAATACTAAAAAATTTCAGAAAAATATAAAATTTGGTCTCTAATAAGATTTCAATATGGAGAACACATTGAACGGTTCAGGTCGACTGTTAAAATCTCGAAAATTGAGATTTCATCGTAACTAACGATCTCATCCCTAAGTCGCAACTGATTTTAGTCTACCTTTTAAATAATTGTTACGGGCCAAAAAAACAATTGTGAAATTATGATTAGTGTTACTGTTGTTAAAAAAGAAATAGGGTATATTAATGGTTCGATAGAGTCAGAAAGTTTTTTTTTCTTTTTGTTTTGATTTACTTTCTCCAATTGTGTGCTTAATTAAACCTCACAAAACAACTTTATATGCTAAATATTGATCATGTTATCATCAGTCACTATTTTTTTTTTAATTGTTCGTCAGTCGCCACTTGATTGTGATATGTATATATTTAACTTAATTTTACTATTGCCAACTAAATTAATTGTCTTGCATAATAAATGGGGATCGATGATATAAGTAACATAATTATGAACCCATTTATTTTGATTTAGTTTATTGCTATTTGAATTTTTTTTTTGTTTGCCCCCAATAATTGTATTGTGTCGTTTTTTGGTAAATGAAGGGTTTATTTGTAACATTTGAGGTATAGAGCCTAGCTAGAGAGATTCTGTGCTTTATTGCACGTCTGTGTTTATAATGAGCAGCTGCTAACGCTGTTGTGACTTGTGAGGTCGGCTTCATTCTGGTAACACATAAGTGACAATAATGCAGCCTATACAGGCATCCATTTGGATGGAATTTGTGTGTTTTGAAGTTTGTATGAACTATTGCCAAGTGGATGATGAATCTAATTACGTGCATGTATAGGTCTATTTTAATAGGAAAAATTGGATATAACCCCCTCAAATCTTCATCAATTGGATATAACCCCCTCAAATCTTTAAATTTGTATATAACCCCCTCTAATCTAGTTTCTTTTGGATATAACACCTTCTGATTAATTTAAGTCATATTTTAAATAAAGGGAAATAAATTTTATTGTTGCTGACCAATATACCCCTCCTTCCCCATTCTCCTCTTCATGTTGCCGACCTTCCATCTTCCCACCAGCTAAGGTCCATAAAAACTCAAAAAAGAAAATAGAATTTTAATTCATTTATTTCTAGATAGCAAGATTACTCTCCTTCAGATTCTGATTCGATCTTCATTTTTTTTCTCTCTTATCTCTCTATCTATGTCATATAACGATTCAGACAAGAGAACTAAGTTATTGATATTGTCATATTAGTCGACATGAATTAATCTAAATTCTTTTGGCACAAATTGATTCATACAAGCTGAATTCTAAGGAAACATTGCCTGACTTTGTCATTTTTTTCAATTTGTTTTTAATGAACCAAGTGCGCGTAAAAAAGTGGTATATCGACTTCTTATACTTTAGTGATTCTATATATGTGTTGTGCGTACACAGCAATAAAAATCATTTCGTATTTTACTTCAGAATCTAACCTCAAATACAATTACAAAGTGTTTTTTCCATGGTACATTGAAAAAAAATGATGAATTAGAATATAATTCTTTTAGTATAAGAAGATGAAAAGTCTAGTCTGCAGCTTTGAAGAATAGTATAGAAAAACAAGGGTATTTTGGTCAAAAACTTTGAAACTTGTTATTTTTTACTTAAAATATGATGTAAATAAATCAAAAGGTGTTATATCCAAAAGAAACTAGATTGGAGGGAGTTATATCCAAATTAAAAGATTTGAGGGAGTTATATCCAATTGAAGAAAATTTAAGGGAGTTATATCCAATTTTCCCATTTTAATAACTCTTGGCCTTCTTCTTACCAAAAAAGAACAAAAAAAAAAGGGAAAAAGGGTCTTTAATTACCCTAATATTAGAGAAGGTAGTAACCTTGAGTTTTATTTCACTCTCAAAATTACAAACCCCAAGATATATAGAGCCATTCTTTTTCTATTTAATGATTAATACAAGCACGAATCTCAAAGCGACAAGCAGTTGGCATGTATTGGGTGATAAATTGATAATTGGACACTTGACAGAAGAAGATGAGGACTCAGAAATTTTGGGTATTAGCCTTTCTATTTGGATATAAATAGGCGGTACAACAATATTGGCATTATACTCAGAAAGAGACAATATTGCTATTAATTTAATATATTCAATGTGAGATACTATTGGTGGCTCGAGTCAATTAAGAAATGTCAATCCTGCTTCCTCGAAGGTGACAACTAATCAGACCCAATGAAGTAATTGATAAAACATTTTATATCATAATCAAATTCAAATGTATCTATATAAATTAGGTCAAGTAGGTTTTTCAAAAAGGGATGCAGAGCAGGTGAGACCTAGCTAGTTCCTACTTCCTAGTTGGATGAAGCAAACTGCAGCATGCCAGCATCTCTTGTATTAATTAATTTATTACTTAAATTGGAGCTCCTCCTCTCCATTTCACATTAACAGGATGCTTCCTTGATATCAGCTTGAAAGATCATGGCAGTATCAGTGTAGGATCAAGAGATCCACAAAAGCATGGACATAACAAAAAACAAATTTGTCAAACTGGACACGGTTAGAATATGTTTTACGACGTAGATTAAGTGCTTTTTTTTTCTTTCATTAGATTTAGGATTGTTTTCCTTTGGCAAAACCTGGGTTGGCAAACTTCACGATTAAACTGATTTTTGTATATACTTAGTTACGAGTGTGCATTTTATTTATAGGCAAGTGCGTACTTTTTGAAAGGAAAAAAATATATACATTACACAATTGAATTGATCCGATGAGGCAAGGCTAAGGTGACTATTTTTTTCACGCAAGGTATATAAGTATGCATCACGTTATTTTACAAAAAGTAGGATGCATAAAACAATTCATGCTATGTCCAAAACATATTTTTCTATTTTAAATTCCATATATGTCGGTATCTATATAAGTCTAACATTAGTTATTTTATATTAATTTGAATAATTCTTAGATCCTTCTATATAGAAGTGTTTTCAATATCCTACTGCTTACCGAAAAATTCTGGTAATACCGGATACCGGAACGGTGACCGAAATGGTGATAATCCGATATTTAGAGAGGAAATACTGGAAAATTTCGAAAAAATATTGGGTTTCGGTCACTGATCGGTATGGATGCCGGTAGGGTATTGAAAACCATGCTATATAGTACTAGTTGTAAGGAGAGGTGATTAGGTCTGAATCCAACCTCTTTGGTCTGAACATATTTTTTTTTAGGTTGAATCATTCACATAATCTTATGGTACATCATTTAGTCCACATACACACATATTTAGACCTTATTCTTCAAAATAAAAAAAAATACTGGTTCATTATTAATTAATTAAAAATTGATATATTTTAGACCATTTAATTATTTCGAAATTATAATTTAAAAGAAAATTGGGGAAGTGGGGTATAGATATTTGTCACGGCCAAAAAGGACAAGGGGGAGTGGCAAAATGTCAACAAAGGAAGGAGAATGCTTGTGTGTGACGCCAGCATGTGATCAGGCACGTGCTTCGGGTCCCAAGTCAACATAGTCAAGCCATGCGGACAAAATCACAGATAACGAGAGAGAAAGGTTGGCTGAATGGATCATACGTACCAACACTAATGATATCACAATCAATGACAAGAACCAATGATAGTCTCAATGATTCACTCTTTAGAAGGAGATTGGCTTATGCTTCAGAATAAAGACCCAATTTTTATATATATAAACAAGAGATAGGCTAAAATAGTCACGATTGACAAATGGATTCGTCAGTTGCGATTATATGTCAACTTTTGAGGTTCTAATGGCTAATCTGAACCATTCAATGTCTTCTCTATATTGAAATCTCATTGGAGTCCAAATTTTATATTTTTCTGATTTTATTCACTATTTTTTTTGAGATTTTTAAAAATCTTAGTTATTGAAGGGTCTACAATTGTTTAGATTAAGAATTTTGTAAACTACCAAACAAATACTAAAAATTTCAGAAAAGTACAAAATTTTGTCTCCAATGAGATTTCAATATGGAGAACAAATTGAACGGTTCGGATCGACTATTAGAATCTCGAAAATTGAGATTTGATGGTAACTGACGGTCTCATCCGTCAGTCGTGACTGATTTTAGCCTATCTCTATAAAAAACCTGGAGAGTTAAACGGTCAATCCAAAATTCAACTGGTCAATCCAAAATTCAAATGGTCAATCCAAACCATTTAAATTAATCATTATATCGAAATATTTTTGGAGACCAAATTTTACATTTTTTTAATTTGTTTGCTTTATGTGAGATTGCTAAAATACTATGCATGGTACGGATGTCTTTCGTTTTACGGGTTTGTTCTTAAATTTCATGCTTCAAACAATCATTCCAAACCGTTCATTATCTTATCCACATTGAAATCTCATTAGAAACCAAATTTTACATTTTTGTCAAATTTTTTTGTTATGTTTTTTTACAATTTTAGAAAATCATTAATCTAATTAATTTTGGACCCTTTAATTATAGCGGCTTTCAAAAATCTAAGAAAAATATAAAAAATATATATATAATTTGGTTTCCAATAAGATTTAAATATAAAGAAGATATTTATATTAGAGTATTTTAGCCCTCGAATTTGAAAAATTTCTCGAAAATTAATTGAAGTGGTTCAGTCTGCTCGCCATACCAATAGAGCGAGAACATGAGGAATTGTATGGAATAGAGGTGAATCTTCAATAGGAAACAAAGGTGATGAACCTTCTAGGGAGACGGTTCAACCTCGTCGGAATTCCATTGGCATTGATCCTAGAATTGAAAGTCAGCTTGGTCTTGGAATAGAATGTCTTCAACCACGCCCAAATTCTATTAGCGTGGATCCACTGTTAGTTTCGGTTTGATTTCCTACCAGTCAGGGGCATCAAGGAGGCATCAAGTAGTAGGGACCAATTGAAGGCAGTGGGAGAAGGAGATACGAGGCGGGTTTGTACGTTTGGGTTAAAGGATAATGAACATCATGCCTAGAAAGTGGAAGGGATTAGCCAATATCGTCATCATATTTATTACTTCTATAATTTTATTTAATATTCTGTTTAATTAATCATATGTACAAGGTTGTTGTAACATATTTTTATGTTGTGTAATTTCTATTTTACATCTATATTTTAATTCTTATAATTTTTTAATTAAGTATGGTACAAAATATATGCAACATAACATAAAAACAAAATAAAACAATTTAATAATAAAAATATATACCAACAATACAAATTTTAAAATATATTACAATTACAAATATTAACATTGCAAAGAAAATGATTCGAAGTATTGAAAACATATTAATTTATATTAAAAATATAAAAAAAAACAATTGGAATAGCGGAAAAAAGTGTGTTAGGCCGTGTAGGGCTAGTATCCAAGAACAATACTAGCCAATATCGTTCTCCCAAAAGACAATATAATGATATTATTTATATAATTTCGATTATTTTAATAATATTTTTTAAATTAGTGAATATTTTAATATTATTTTTAACTTTTTCGGCGCCCGAAAGTACAAAATCAATGCACATTTGAACAACTTAGAAAAGCTAGGTCTGTTGGGTTCTTTTGGATTATTGAAGAAATAGTACTAGTTAATTAGTATAAAATCGTATTATATACAAGAAACGACCTTATCAGCTTGCTTATTTTAGACAATTTGAAATAGGAATATTGCAATTACTTTTCGAATTGCACAGGATAGAAAAGCACTAACTTCAAAAGAATAAACTTAGCGATTCTTGGAAAATATGGATTTGTAAAATAAAATCAATCTAGCACTATGAAAAAATAAAATGTTAAAATTGTTACTAACAAGAAAGCAAAACAAACTGACAATTCTTCAATTACACATGACAGATATGAGATGTGAGATATGTTAGAGATATGTACTAGAAGTCAATCAGTTTATGGTTACTTCTATAGTTTATGTTCTTGATAATATTTGATCATTTGTTCTTGGATTTTATTATTGACAGTTCTGTCGCGGCTTTTTCATTATTCTCCCCCTCGAAGGATTCCTCGGGGAAAAATGAGAACATAGCCTTAAATTCACCTCCCTTAAGGTTCGACCTCTATAGCGGGTATCTCTCGAAACAAGAGAATCCTAACAAGAGTCACTTCTTAAATAAGTTTCTTGATTTAGTGGGTCCTTTTTTCCAATAGGCACAAGTCCTATTGTTAATTACTCCGTAGTTGTATACGGGAACCTCTGATTAAGGGACGCAAAGGATATTGACGTAATGAGCTAAGAAAAGAGACTTATGGAGTGCTATTGTTTGTCTTAAGGAGGACTTAATTGATGGTACCAAATCTAATTGACGGAATCCAATTAAGGATCGCTAAGTTTCTAAAAGACTTTGAATTTGGACTTCTAATTGAAAAGGAAGTGAAACGGATTAGATTTTGGTTTAGAAGATGTTTTCGTTTAGAAGAAATGAATCTTCACTCGGAGTCGTTTTTAAATTATTCTAAGGTCGTTTTGGAGTCATTTTGGTAAGCTCTCGGGGCTATGATTGACCTTTTTGTGAGAGTGAAAGGAGTTTTACAACATTCGGGGCATTTGGCGCCACTTGTGAAAATTGATTCTTTTACAACCCTTGGGGCATTTGGCGCCTTTGAGCGAGAGTTGGTTCTCAGGCCATTTGGCGTCTTCTTGTGAGAACAAAAGAGTTTTACAACCTTCGGGGCATTTGGCACCTTTGAGCGAAAGTTGGTTCTCGGGCCATTTGGCGACTTCTTGTGAGAACAAAAAATTTTACAACCTTCGGGGCATTTGGCGTCTTGAGAGAAAGTTGGTTCTTTTACAACCCTTGGGGCATTTGGCGCCTTTGAACGAGAGTTGGTTCTCGAGCCATTTGGCGGCTTCCTATGAAAACAAAAGAGTTTTACAACCTTCGGAGCATTTGGCGCCTTTGAGCGAAAGTTGGTTCTTTTACAACCCTCAGGGCATTTGGCGCCTTTGAGCGAGAGTTGTTTATTTAACGACCCTAAGGACCAACTTAGTCGGTCTTCTTAATAAAAGTTGGTTCTCGGGACCATCTTAGTCGGTCTTCTTATGAGATAAAAAGGAGTTATATAACCTTCGGGGCATTTGGCGCATTTGAGCGAAAGTTGGTTCTTTTACAACCCTAAGGACCATCTTGATCGGTCTTCTTAATAAGATTTGGTTCTTTAACAACCTTAGGGACCATCTTGATCGGTCTTCTTAATAAGAGTCGGTTCTCGGGACCATTTTAGTCGGTCTTCTTGTGAGAACAAAATAGAATTTTACAACTTTCGGGGCATTTGGTGCATTTGAGCGAAAGTTGGTTCTTTTACAACCCTAGAGACCATCTTGATCGATCTTTTTAATAAGACTCGGTTCTCGGGGCCATTTTAGTCGGTCTTCTTGCGAGAAAAAAAACGAATTCTTTGGACGAGGGGACCCGTAAGAATTCAATTTCTAATTCATCTAAGGTTGATCTCAACCCTAGGGAGGGACTTTTCCTTAAACGAAGAGGTTTTGGCTTTGGCTTTGACTTTGGATTTCGTATTTCGACTTTTAATTTTTATGTTTCGCTTAGGATGTTAGTGATTTTTATTCACCTTGGCCTTTTGAATCTTCGATCTTTAAGAATTTCTTTTCTACTCTCGAGAATATAATTCTTGAAGCCATCAGTATATTGAAAGTACTCAGAATCCGTTTAAAAGATATTTGGTAATGTTGACTTATTTTGACTTTTCAAATTTGTGAAAATATATTTATATTTAAAAATATTTGATTTCGAAGATATCATATTTGGAATTTTTATTTTCAAAAAGTTTAAAATTTTGTTTTTAGAATTTTCTAAACGAGTTTACTAATATTCTAAAATTTTATAAAATTCATTTTTTATAAAGTAAAATACTTCAAAAATCCAAAAGGCCGTTACTTTGACATATTTTCTTATCAAAGTATCAGTGAATTCGGTTTATTTATTCTTTTAAAATTTTATTGGTGTTTTTCTAAGTTTTCTACTATTTCTAATGAGTTTTCTAATGTTTCTGTTGACATGGCGTTCTCAGGGTTGTCCACGTCATCTTCGTTTAGCTGATATGGCAATTTGGGCTCAATCAATTTCCATCGTTAGGCTTTAATACTGTTGGGCTTAAATCCCTTTATTTTCCTTCATCTCACACTCGTCAGTTGGTAGAGATCAGGCGCATGGGTTTTACTACTACTCTGCCACAGAAGATCGGCAGCGGTTCGGCGCTGAAATTTAATCAAAAGAGACGGGTTTCGTTCGGTGTTAATAGGTCCAACAGGTGGAGTCGGATCCTCTGGTCGCTTTTTACAAACGACCACCTGGTCGTTTTCGATCTGGACCGTCTGATTTAATCTGAACGGTTAATATTTTTTCGAACCTATCAATCGTGGTACTAGCATGGGGCATCCATAGCCATTAAGATTAAATCAGACGGCCTAGATCTAAAAACGACCAGAGAATCTCTCTGGTCTGCCGACCAGAGGATCTGGTTCCCCAACAGGTAACGGGTACGGAATCGTATCCTCTGGTAGAGTGCCCATCTCTTGTCTGAACCGTTGGATGATCATCTAACGAGGCGCACAGAGACATGAAAAGATCGCTCAAATCCACCCTGCCCGTCTGCCCGAGTTCGCATTTTCTTTAAAAAAAAATTATGTCTCTCGAAACTTCGTCTCCTCAGCTTCGATTGCCATCGTGAGAGAGAGAACGCGATAGAGAAAATCCGACGGCTCCGACTACCAATCAAGAGATACTAAACTCTAGCCACCTGGTCGAGAGAGACTAAATCTGACGGCTTCGCCTGATTTAGTCACAATCCGACGACTCCGACTGAAAGACTTCTAACTTATGTGAATCAAGTTGCAAGAATTCTGATTTTGGGTAGTATGATTTTATAATTTCAGATCTCTTATAAAGGTAGTCTCTCTTCACTACTTTTTGAAATCTTGGGATGCAAACAGTTCTATCTTATATCTATTAATGACTTCATTTGTGCTAAAGGTAAGAATTCACTTCTTATTCGTGTCCCCTCAAGGCCTCAAGGTACTGGTATCTGGCCCTTGGGACCAGCCACTGACAATTTAATTAATACAATGTCAATGTTGTGTTCTTTATATTGGACGTTATCCTTTCTTTGAAACAATAATAAAATAAGTTCTACATGTGAGACCAGCATTTAGGCCCTTGAGACCAGCAATTAAGTACACATTTTGTTCACATTACTCAATTTTGTTATATTTTTTACATTTAGGTTAATTTATTGATTGAGAATGACAACAAGAGATGCTGAGATCGACTTTTTACCTGGTGTTGAAGGAATGCTGGTGTAGGTCACAAGAAAAATGAGATACCGTACTCACTATAATGGCATGGTACATAATCTACACATGCTCCATCAGCAACTGCTATTGTGCAAGGCTGCCTTCCAATGCTATACTTATTGATGTTAGATTATTTGGCACTGGAACGGCCTGTTTCAGTAGTCTGGGACGGTCCGTCTCAATTCTGGGGCGGTCCGGTCCAGACACTGCGTAGAGAGAGACACGTTCTAAGTCTAGAACGGCCTAGTCCAATGCACTGGGACGGCCCGTCCTAATTCTGGGACGGCCCTGTCTAGACTCTGCGACATATTAAGGAAATAATCTATTTTTGGTGGGCTGTTTCTGCTTGGTCTCCAAGTCATTCAGTTATATGGTAATAGGCTAAACGTGGCTGTAAAGAAAAGCCAGATTTGGTGCAGGGATGTGTTGCCTTTTATAGGTGGTAATATTTAGAAACATTGCCTAATTATGATGGTTAATTATAGCATTGTTTGGAGGCCAAGAAGCCTTTGGTTCTCTATATAAAGGGGTTGGTCCCCAAGGGACAAGACTACCACGAAATACACTGCATACATGTGTTGAAAGCAATATTTTCTGCCTCTCTCTCTATTCCTCCATCAAATAGCTTGAGAAGGTGCTCTAAGTTCAGGCAAAGAGTACCAAGGCGAGTCTTGATCCTTTGGAAGACCTTTTCTCCTGTCTTGGGTGTCAACAACAATAGGAGATAAGAAACATACACGTTAGGAGACATCAACAAGTGCTCAACATCAAGATTCAGGTCATAGCAATGGAATTAGGTAAGCTTCCGCTCATTATTTAGTTTTCTGTGTTATTGGAACGATCCGGTCTATGACCAGGACGGTCCGTTCCAACTGCTGGTTCTGCGAGTTTATGTTTTCTGGGTTGCTTATTTGAATTGCTAGAATTGTTTATTCCCTTTAGCTTTAAAGCAAACCCAACAAGTGGTATCACAGCCACTCGTCGTGAGCCAGCAGCATGACACAAAAGTTTAAATCTAAGTATTTAATCGATCTAGAAAATCGTTGTTTTGATCTGAACTGCTTAAGTTTTCTGGCACTGCTGACTGGGGCGGTCCGTTCCAAGTTTGGGACGGCTCATCCTAGAATTGGGGCGGCCCGTTCCAATTCTGGGACGGCCCGTTCCAGATTTTTCTGCACTTCTCCTGGACTGTTTTTTGAACTGTTTCTGAAGTATCTGGCATTTGGACGGTCCGTTTCATGGCTCGGACGGACCGTTCCATTAGATTTTTGGATTGTATTATGATTTGTTTGATTGAGATTTGTGCCAGAGTTGTTGTTTGTAATTGCTAAATGGACCCAAAGGGCTACAACTTGAACTGTTATTGAATTGTTTGATTTTATTTAGCCCTTTGTTATATTTCAAGTTGATTTGAAATTGTAATTGATTGAAAAGATTTTGAAAATTAAGTTAAAGTTTTGGAAATTCAAAATCGTTTAAAATCTGACCTAATTGGATGATTTAGATTAAGAGTAGATTGTCAGGTTAGGAGAGAAATCGTTAGTATTTCTCGACCTAGTTTAGGACGACATCTATCTACTTCTCTGTGGTTTTCAAACGGACCGTCCTAGAATTGGGGCGGACCGTTCTAGATTCAGTTTTGGTTGCAAACTGCTTAGGTATTGATCAGATCTTAAGGGGGCGGATCGTTCTCTCACCAAAACGGTCCGTTCCAGGTTTGTTGGTTCGTATGTATTCCATACGATTCAATATGTGTATACCTTAGGGTTTGCAACTGGGTCCTAAGTCTTTATCATCCTAGGTCAGTATTTAGTTAAGGCTTTTCATATTAGGATTGATGTGCATAATGAAAAGTCTAGGTTTAGGTATACTTTAAGTCTAATATAAAGGTAACTTGAGTTGTATTTGAGAGTTGAACCAATATTAATATCATCTCGCCAAAGTGGGCTCTCATATTAATGGTTGTTTCAAAGGCTCAAATACAAAGTGTATTAAGGTACATATAACTTTTAAATTATGAATCGGCCCAAAGGAAGGACATAATTTAAAAGGCTATATGTGCAATGTTTTGGTAGAATCAAATGGGTAATGAATATAAGGTTTTATATATAATTAATTAATCAGCCCAAAGGAAGGTTAATTAATTGATATGTTGTGAATCATTACATTTGATACTACGCCTAGTTGATTGAAGTTTGCTTGGAGACTCCAAAGAGCACTTGCAAATGAATAAAGACTAGTAGATGGGATTTGGACCTTTATATTTTGTGATTTAACTTATACATTATGGTTATTAATATTAGTGTATTTTGTCTTTGGTTTATTTTAGAAAATATTCCAGCTAGCATTAACAGCATACCCATGCTGACTGGTTCCAACTTTAAGGAATGGAAGGAGAACTTGATGATAGTTCTCGGTTGTCTAGATCTTGACCTTGCATTTAGGGAGAAGAAACCATCTGAGATTACTGCTAAGAGCAGTCAACAACACATTCAAAGTGCGGCTCAGTGGGGACGCTCCAATCGCATGGGCATTATGATCATCAAGAAGACAATCCCAGAGGCATTCAGGGGTACCGTTTCTGATTCCGATGAGGCTATGGCATGCTTGGAAGAAATTGAGAAGAGATTTGCCAAGAATGAGAAATCGGAGATTTGTACATTCATGGCAAGACTCACCTCTATGAAGTATAATGGGAAAGGCAACATTCGTGAGTACGTTTTGGAAGTGTCTAATCTTGCTTCAAAGTTACAAGCCCTTAAGTTAGACATATCTGAAGAAATTCAGGTGTGTCTAGTGCTTAACTCTCTCCCTAGTCAGTATAACCATTTCAAGGTTACTTATAACTGCACTAAGGACAAGTGGACTCTGAATGAACTGATTTCGCATCTAGTTCAAGAAGAGAAAAGGTTGAAGCTTGATAAGACACATAGTGCTAACGTTGCCTCCACTTCCAAGAATAAAGGGAAGAAGAAACAAAACAAGAATAAGGCTGCTAATTCAGAGTCAAAGAAGGAACCCAATAAGGGAAAGACTGGCAAGAAGCCAAAGAATCCAAATGGGTGTTTCTTCTGTGGCGAAGAGGGACACAAAAAGACTGATTGCACAGGCTATATAGCTTGGCGCAAGAAGAAAGGTATGTCTCTCTCTTTGGTTTGTTCAGAAGTTAATTTAACTTCGGTACAAAAAGATACTTGGTGGATTGATTCGGGTGCTACAACTCACATAAGTATCTCTATGCAGGGTTGCCTGAGCTGCCGAAAGCCAAATGATGGTGAAAGATACATCTATGTGGGCGATGGCAAGAAGGCACAAGTTGAAGCTATTGGGCATTTTAGATTGTTACTTAAGACTGGATTATATTTAGATTTATATGAGACTTTTGTTGTACCGTCTTTTAGACGAAATTTAGTTTCTATTTCTGTACTAGACAAGTTTGGTTACTCTTGTTCTTTTGGAAATGGAAAATTCAGTTTATCTCATAATTCTAAATACGTTGGATCTGGTTTTCTTTCAGTTTATGACAATCTATATTCTTTGGAAACTATTGCTTCATATAATGAAAACTTGCATACAAGTACTAGAAGTGTTAAGCGTAAATTAACTCATGAGAATTCAGGTGCACTTTGGCATAAGCGTTTAGGTCACATTTCTCCAAAGAGAATTGAAAGGCTTGTGCAAAGTGAAATACTTGATCCTTTAGACATGACAGATTTAGGCCCATGTGTAAGTTGTGTTAAAGGAAAACAAACCAATAAAAGGAGATATGATGCCAATAGAATGAGTGATGTCTTAGAACTGATTCATACGGATATTTGTGGACCATTTCCCACACCTACAAGGAATGGTCACACTTATTTTATCAGTTTCATAGACGATTATTCAAGATTTGGTTATCTATATCTGTTAAGTGAAAAAGCGCAAGCTTTGGACGTGTTCAAATCATTTAAGGTTGAAGTTGAGTTACAACTCAACAAAAAGATTAAGCAAGTCAAATCTGACCGTGGTGGTGAATACTATGGTAGATATGACGGTTCAGGTGAACAACGTCCAGGGCCTTTTGCTAAGTTCCTAGAGGAAAATGGCATTGTCCCTCAATATACCATGCCAGGAACGCCTAGCATGAATGGAGTAGCTGAAAGGCGAAACAGAACATTGAAGGACATGGTTAGGAGTATGCTTAGTCATACTAATTTGCCAAAATCTCTTTGGGGCGAAGCGCTTAAAACAACAGCCTATTTACTTAATCGTGTACCAACTAAGGCAAATAACAACAAAACTCCCTATGAAATGTGGACTGGTAGGAAACCAAGTCTACAACATTGTCGTATTTGGGGATGTCCAGCTGAAGCTCGGCCTTACAGGCCAAATGAGAAGAAACTGGACGAAAGGACAGTTAGTTGTTATTTTATTGGATATGCCGAACGTTCTAGGGGTTACAAGTTTTACGATCCCACTAATAGGAATATATTTGAGACGATTATAGCTAAGTTCTTTGAGGATGTTTTGATTGTGGGGGGAGATATGACACATCAGGATATTATTTTCGAGGAGGAAACAATTCAAACAGACCATATTGGTATTGGGGCGGACCGTTCCAGGATTGGGACGGACCGTCCCAGCATTAGTATGGACCATGACAGGACTGAAACGGACCGGACGGACCAGTTCAGGACTGATGCAGACCGTTTGATTGACGTGCCCGGCATTGAAACGGACCGTTCCAGGACTGGAACGGACCGTCCCAATACTGAAACGAACCATTTCATTCAAGAAATGGATCCTGTTCCAGATGCTATGGACTTAGACTCTGGAAATAATCAAGTTGAAGATAATAGTGTCATTGAACAACTACAAACACCTCAAGAACTTGTGCCTAGGAGATCCACTAGAGAGAAAAAGACCAGCAATACCTAATGATTATGTGGTCTATCTCCAAGAACATGAGTTTGACATTGGGATGATGGAAGATCCTCGTGATCTTCGTCAAGCTTTGGACAGTCCAAACTCACAAAAGTGGATCGATGCCATGAATGAAGAAATGAAGTCCATGTATGACAATAATGTATGGGACTTAGTACCATTACCAGAAGGAAAGAAACCTATTGGTTGCAAATGGATATTTAAAACCAAAAAGGATTCTAAGGGTAATGTGGAAAGGTATAAGGCACGTCTTGTCGCTAAGGGCTTTACTCAAAAGGAAGGTATTGATTACAAAGAGACTTTCTCTCCAGTTTCATTGAAAGACTCTTTTAGGGTGATCATGGCACTTGTAGCACATTTAGATCTTGAGCTTCATCAAATGGATGTTAAGACCGCGTTTGTCAATGGTGACATTGATGAAACCATTTATATGGTGCAACCACCCCACTTTGTATCGGACGATCCAAAGAAAATGGTTTGCAAACTTAAGAAATCCATTTATGGGCTCAAACAAGCGTCTCGACAGTGGTATTACAAATTTCATCGAGTGATTCTCTCATTTGGTTTCGAGAGTAACCCAGCGGATGATTGCATATATCACAAGTTCAGTGGGAGTAAATATTCTTTCTTGGTTTTGTATGTGGATGATATACTGCTTGCCACAAACGATAAGGATATGTTGCATGAAACTAAGAAATTTCTGTCTAAGCACTTTGAAATGAAAGATCTTGGTGATGCATCATACGTGTTAGGTCTTAAGATACTTAGTGATCGTTATCGAGGTATTTTAGGCTTATCACAAAAGGCCTATATCGATCAAATACTCAAGCGGTATGATATGGAAAACTGCAAACCAACAGAGACCCCTGTTGCTAAAGGGGACAAGTTCAGTCTCGAACAATGTCCCAAAACACAGTTGGAAAAGAAGCAAGTAATGGACAATAAGTATGCCTCCATTGTTGGAAGCATAATGTATGCCCAAGTGTGTACACGTCCAGACATTGCTTTTATTACAGGAATGCTAGGCAGGTATTTGCACAATCCAGGTGTTCAGCACATTAAAGCAGCCAAACGAGTTTTGAGATATCTTAAAAGAACCAAAGACTTTTCACTAACGTATCGGAGATCAGATAGGCTGGAGGTCATAGGATATTCTGATTCTGATTTTGCGGGATGTCAAGATAGCTTGAAGTCAACCACAGGGTTCATCTTCATGATGACAGGTGGAGCTGTTTCATGGAAAAGTGCCAAACAATCCCTAGTGGCATCTTCTACCATGGCAGCAGAATGTGTGGCTTGCTATGAGGCATCATTGTTTGGAACATGGTTGCGAAATTTTGTCACTGGGCTGCGTATAGTGGACTCCATCCAGACTCCACTAAGGATTTTCTGTGACAATAACTCAGCAGTCATGTATGCTAACAACAACAGAAGCTCGGCCAACTCGAAGCACATCGACATCAAGTTTCTGTCTGTTAAGCAAAAGGTTGAGAATGACGAATTGTCAATCAAGCACATTGGAACAAACTCAATGATAGCTGATCCACTCACTAAAGCACTAATACCCAAGCAGTTTCTGAAACATGTAACTAGTATGGGTGTAGTTTCAGTTCATGATTCTAGGCTTTAGTGGGAGTTTTGTTCAGTGGGAGTGCTAGATTAGATGATGGTTTTAGTTTATTCAGTTTATTCAATGTATTATGTAATAAATATTTCTGCAGAAATGAATAAAGTTTCAGTTTTCAAATTCAGTTTCAGTTTTCATTCTCAATTTATTTAAGTTGACCTCACTTCAGTTTTGGGTGACCAATAAAGTTGGAAATATACACGTGACAGTCACACTTACGTGTATTTTCACACCACTTATACACATCTTAATTCAATGTCATTCATTTAGAATGATATTGTGATCATTGTGAGTTTAGTTGCGACGGCTTTATAGGATTAGAGACCTGTAAATGCTATAATGTAACGAATGCTTCCTTGATCTTCTATTATTATGAATGATGGACGGAATTAAGGGCACCAAGTTTATTTACCATTAAATTATGAGCTCATTAAGTTAAGGACATTGGATAACACTAAGCATAATAGCCCAAGTGGGAGATTGTTAGATTATTTGGCACTGGAACGGCCTGTTCCAGTGGTCTGGGACGGCCCGTCCCAATTCTGGGGCGGTCCGGTCCAGACACTGCGCAGAGAGAGACACGTTCTAAGTCTAGAACGGCCTAGTCCAATGCACTGGGACGGCCCGGTCCAGACTCTGCGACATATTAAGGAAATAATCTATTTTTGGTGGGTTGTTTCTGCTTGGTCTCCAAGTCATTCAGTTATATGGTAATAGGCTAAACGTGGCTGTAAAGAAAAGCCAGATTTGGTGCAGGGATGTGTTGCCTTTTATATGTGGTAATATTTAGAAACATTGCCTAATTATGATGGTTAATTATAGCATTGTTTGGAGGCCAAGAAGCCTTTGGCTCTCTATATAAAGGGGTTGGTCCCCAAGGGACAAGACTACCACGAAATACACTGCATACATGTGTTGAAAGCAGTATTTTCTGCCTCTCTCTCTATTCCTCCATCAAATAGCTTGAGAAGGTGCTCTAAGTTCAGGCAAAGAGTACCAAGGCGAGTCTTGATCCTTTGGAAGACCTTTTCTCCTGTCTTGGGTGTCAACAACAATAGGAGATAAGAAAAATACACGTTAGGAGACATCAACAAGTGCTCAACATCAAGATTTAGGTCATAGAATGGAATTAGGTAAGCTTCCGCTCATTATTTAGTTTTCTGTGTTATTGGAACGGTCTGGTCTATGACTAGGACGGTCCGTTCCAACTGCTGGTTCTGCGAGTTTATGTTTTCTGGGTTGCTTATTTGAATTGCTAGAATTGTTTATTCCCTTTAGCTTTAAAGCAAACCCAACAATTGAGGCACCAGTTTAGATGAAATATGTTGTAATGATGCTATGATTATTAGTTTATTACTATTGTGCAGGCTACAAGGAAAAGTAGAATTGTGACAAGGAATAGTTGAATTTTTGTTGGTCGTAATGGCACCAGTTTAGATGTCTAGATGCCTAGATGGAATTTGGTTGTGACAAGGAGATTGAGTTTTAATTGGTTGTATGGTTTAGGCTATACTACTTTTTGTTGTAATAAACTGGCTTTTAACTTTATTTCTGACAATCAAGATGCCTTTTAACTTGATTTTTGACAAGCAAGATGCTCTACAGGTTAAATTATTTTTTATGTAATTTTTGTGCAATGCTCTTGATAATCTGGTTGTAACAAGGAAGATGAAATTCATAATATGGTTGTCATTAAGTTTTTGCATATTTTTCTTGAAAATGAGAAGTCTATCTTACTTCAGTCCTCGCATGGAAATTTGAAATGTTAATGTACAAGACAAAATGCTATCAATTTTCTTGAAATTTTAAAGCACGTGGTTCACCCAACTTAAGATTACATATCTAATTATACAATCGAAGAAAGTGTTGAGAAAATATTTCCTGCTGCGATGGTGAAGACAATAATAAGTGTTGAGACGTCCATCTAACAGCATCTAATCACACATATCCATCTAATTATAAATTCTTTTATTAATATCTGTTATAATAAATCAAACATCAGAAATATAGTTCGATTTCAGTAAAAGATGTGATTAATAAATGAATATTTAGACTGGTACCAAGCTTGTACCCGTCCCTGAAGCCAACATAAGCCAATATAAGATACAAATAAAACATAGCCAATATACTATCACATATTTAAATTGACAAAACACAGCCAACCATCTACTTAAAACCAAATTAAACACAAACATTTAGATCTATATACTGTCACATATCCATTTGCATAGCTAATATACCATAGCATACAAGCACATACCCAGCGAATATAACATATACAAATTAAACATTCAGAGCTATTCTTAACCAGTTCATTTACTAACCATAAGATACAAATTCAAGTTCATTTCCTAAACATTTAGATTTTAGAGTTACTCCAAACTTCTCTCTGCCTAATTTAGGACCAACTTTGCCTCCTTAACACAAGGCACAGTAACACTATAAACAAACAACAATAAGTACAAAAATTACTAAAATTGCAATGAGAAGATTTTCCTTTGATTGCTTAGCCTTCTTCTCTCTTTCCAAATTATTTAATTGTCTAAGTAACTTATTAATGACTTTCTTTGATCGATTTGGAATTGGTTCATCATACCATCTAACGAATTGGCATGCTCCAGAAGTCCAGATTTCTACAAAATTAACAAGTGTGCAGCTATTAGATCTACAATATTGTACCACTTTAAGTTCGAAAATAGTTAAATTAGGAACTTACTTCATAAACTCTAACAGGCAAAGAATCTTTTCCAGAATTAAAATTTTTCCAAGCTGTTTTTAACTCAACGACCACATCGCAATGGCAGCGTTGAAGATTACTCAAATTTTCAGCTTCCACGGTGGATCAGTAGGGTTTTGGTAGAGACCAATTGAGGGAAGAGGGTCGAAGGAGAGGTTTTGGCAGGAATTAGAGAGAAAATCGAAGAGATGGTATTTGTTTTTTTTTTTAATACACAAAAAGGTACTCGGGCAAAGGAGGGCAAGGGTCGACAGACAGCCTCTCTCTCGCGCCGTGTGAGGAAGTTGTTAATTTTAATTTTTTGTGCTAATTACTAATAATTAAGCAATTAAAATAACAAACAAAGGATCTAGCACTTAAGTTCAATTGACACATAGAGAATAAGGTGGAAAATTGTACCTCTCTTGGTATAGCAACCAAGAGACTCGTTCCAACGGCTTAGATGTCGATGGCGAGCCTTCCAAGCACCTCCAAGTCGAACACCTCGAGTCCACTAAGGAATTAACCACGTTCTCAACTAATTATGCTAGTAATTAGGAGAAACGAGACTAATTTCTAATCTTTCCCTCTTCTAGTTAATTCTTCCAATTAATTTATGTGGCAAGCTTGCTCAACACATGAGCTAGATGGTGAATAGAAGAGAGAAAAGGGGGAGAAAAATTCTGAAATTTTTCTCTTACTTTGTGTGTGGTTAGGCCAAGGAAAGAGGAGAGAGAGAGGTGCAAAAGGTGGCTAGAGTTTTCTCCCAAAGAACACCCCTTTATATAGACCACATAACCTAGCTCTCATCCTAACTTGGATGGACAAAATTGCCCCTCCTATAGTCGAACCTACCTACTCCTATCATGGGCTAGGCCTCAACTCTAGTTGAGCCCATTACTCTTCCATTTAATTGCACTTTCTATTGGACATTAAATTAACTAATTAATTTAAAGGTCCAATTAGCTCAAATAATTAAATGTGTTGATTATAATTAATTATTAACTATTTAATAATTAATTTGGAATTAGTCAATGCATTAAATTATTTCGATATGATCTATTTGACTTAATTAATCATAACGGTCCATAACGGTATATGATTAATTAATTAACTTATCATATTTTGCAAAACCTATTATTGCAAATAAATAATTAATGCACGTATGGTTAAACACCTTATTATGTGTGACCCTTTGAGGATTTATGCCATGTTGGACATGGAATTAAATCGCAATTTAATTCTAATAATCATAAGCGGTATCTAGCAACACGTTATGATTCCCAATTCGCATAAATAGTGTACTGCTACAATATTTCAATCCTGCATAAGAGAATAATTATGTTACTCTATTTTGATTCTTATGTCACACGATATCATCGTATAATCCAAGATAAGAACGTGTCATTCTTGCAGATTATACGTTTCTTGATCTAGAGATAATTGTATCAGTTGCTAGCAAACAATCTATCTCCATCAAGGGACCCAAACAGATATCGGCACTCACTAAGTGAATTAATGAGGGACATACGGTTTTCTTGATAATTAGCTTTTCCCCGCACAATTCAAGAGAACTTAAATCAAGTCCGTATAGCAGCCCTTATCAGGAATCAGCGGTAGACATGATTTATAGAACCTATCCTCATGTGGAAAAGATAATCATCTCAAACTTAGAACCAAAAACATAACGAAATAAATAATGACACGTAACACAATCCATATATTTATTTCGTGGGGTCCAGTCCTGTACTATGTTCTATAACATACACATATGCAATTAAGTTGGTTACTCTTAACTTATGATTTATAGAACTTAATCATCACTTAACTTGCATACTAATTTTATTGATAATTAATGTCCTTTGTTAATTATCAAGATTATGGACTTTTAGATTTATCGTTGTTATTTACTATTAAATGAATAACAGTGATCTATAATTCAGATCCTCAACCTGAATGAATTGTTAACGAATAAATCAAAGAACAAATGATCTGAAATCATCAATAACATGAACTATAGAAGTAGCCTAATAATATTGGCTTCTAGGACATTGTTGGAGTTATGTCCTAGAAGTCAATAATTTGATGACTTAAATACTAGTTTATGTTATGGATGATATTTTATCATCTGTTCCTAGGTTTATCATTGGCAGATTATTCAGGTTAAGGATCTGAATTGTAGATATCTGTGGATCATTCTTTAGAATGACAATAATAAATCTAAACGGTCTATAATATTGATTATTAACAAAGAACATTAATTATCATATAAGATTAGTATGCAAGTTAAGTGATGATTAAGTTCTACAAATCATAGGTAAAGAGTTACCAACTTAATTGCATATGTGTATGTTATGGAACATAGTACAGGACTTGACCCAACGAAATAAATATATGGATTGTGTTATGTGTCATTATTTATTTCGTTATGATTTTGGTTCTAAGTTTGAGATGATTATCTTTTTGACATGATGATAGGTTCTATAAATCTTGTCTACCGCTGATTCCCGTTAAGGGCTGCTATACGGACTTGATTTATGTTCTCTTGAATTGTGCGGGGAAAAGCTAATCATCAAGAAAACCGTATGTCCCTCATTAATTCACTTAGTGAGTGACGATATCTGTTTGGGCCCCTTGATGAAGTTGGATCGTATGCGCGCAACTAGGCGATCAACTCTAGATCAAGAAACGTATAATCTGCAAGAATGACACATTCCTATCTTGGATTATACGATGATATCATGTGACATAAGAATCAAAATAGAGAAATACTTTTATTCTCTTATGCATGATTTAAATATTTTAGCAGTACATTATTTATGCGAATTGAGAATCATAACGTGTTGCTAGATACCGCTTATGATTATTGAAATTAAATAACAATTTAATTCCATGTCCAACATAGCATAAATCCTCAAAGGATCACACAAATAGGACATTAATCACACAGTGCATTATTTATTTATTCACAGCAGTAAGTACTGTGAAAATATGATAAGATTGATTAATTAATTATATACCGTTGCGAACCGTTATAATTAATTAAGTCAATGGATCGTATAGAAATAAATTAATGCATTAACTAATCCTAAAATAATTATTAATGAGTTAATAATTAATTTAGTTCAACACAATTTTAATATAAATGGTTATATTAATTAATTGGGTCGTTATTTGGTAGCAAATAGATAGCCAATTAAAGAGCAAATAAATGAGGCTTTAATTAATAGAATTAGAGACTAAATTGAGTGGATTAAGTGGTCCATATAGGCCCATTTCGTGGCTGCCCAATATGGTGGTAGGTGGGATGGCATAGTTGTAATTATGCAAGAGGTCAATTAGGTTTTGTGCTCTTTATAAGGACCACTTATGAGAGCATCCACCTAGCTTTTCTCTCTCGTCTCATTCCTCCCATGGAGGCCGCCACTTTCATCCTCTCTTTCTCTCTTTTTCTCATGTGTTGAGCTATTTTCTCTCCACTTAATCAAGGTTGTTGATTGATGCAAGAGAGAAAACCATAAGAATTAGGCTTGTTCTTTGGGTATGTTAGCACGTACCTTGTAGAACGTGATTAATCCTCCTTGGTGGACTCGAGGGCGGCTATTAGACGTGGTGGAGACGGTGGAGAAGACACGCCATCGATTTCTAAGCCGTAGGATCGAGCCTCTTGGTTGCTATACCAAGAGAGGTACAATTTTCCACCTATTTCTTGTGTCGAATTGCTTAAGCACTAGATTCTTGAAGTGCTTCTTGTTTTGGATGGTTAATTAAATGTAATTAACACAAAATTGAAAATTAGCACTTTCCTAACAGACATATCTCTAACAATCTCCCACTTGGCCTAGAGTCAATCAATGGTGACTTCTAGCCAGTGCATAGTACTCAATGTAATATCCAAAATATACATGTCTCATACTAAAGCCTAGAAATAAAAGATACAACTCAAAACCATTCAGGCATACGCCTAATCCCCATGGATGCAACGTGCAACTCATATGCGGCTCGAGACAAAGGCTTTGTCAGAGGGTCCGCTGTGTTCGCGACACCGTCCACCTTCTTGACCTTAACCCATCCATCATTGATCAACTGACGGATGAGATGGAATCGTCGTAGAATGTGCCTAGTCTTTTGGTGAGATCTAGGCTCCTTGGACTGAGCTATGACTCCCGTGTTGTCGCAGTAGATATCCACTGGACCTGAGATGCTTGAAACCACCTCTATCTCGGTCAAGAACTCCTTGATCCATACACCTTCTTTCGCTGTTTCACCAGCCGCTAAGTATTCTGCTTCGGTGATGGAATCGGCCGTAATATCTTGCTTGGAACTCTTCCAACTTACGGCACCACCATTGAGCAGAAATACGAAGCCGGACTGTGATTTTGAGTTATCTCGATCGGTTTGGAAACTAGCATCGGTGTAACCACTTACAACGAGCTCTTGGTCTCCACCATATACGAGAATGCTATTCTTTGTTCTCATGAGATATTTGAGGATATTCTTAACTACAGTCCAATGTGCCATGCCGGGGTTGGCTTGAAATCGATTAGTCACGCTAATCGGATATGCCACATCAGGACGAGTGCATAGCATGGCATACATGATCGATCCGACCACAGATGGATACTGAAATTTCTTCATATATTCACGATCTGTATCATTGGTCGGACTTTGAGACTTGCTCAAGAAAATGCCATGTGACATAGGCAAAATTTCCTTTTTGGAATTAGCCATGTTGTGTTTGTTCAACACTTTGTCAATATATGTATCTTGGCTCAAATCTAACATCCTTCTTGATCTATCTCTATAGATCTTGATTCCTAGGATATAGGCGGCTTCGCCCAAGCTTTCATTGAGAACACCTTCTTCAATGAATCCTTAACTGTATTCAACTCGGGAATATCATTCCCGATCAAGAGAATATCATCAACATATAGAACAAGAAACACGACCACGCTTCCACTAATCCTCTTGTAAACACAAGGTTCCTTTTCGCTTTGGACGAAGTTCAATTTCTTGACTTCTTCATCAAAGCATTTGTTCCAACTCCTCGATGCTTGCTTCAATCCATAAATGGACATTTGAAGTTTGCATATCTTGTTAGCATTCTTTGGATCCACAAAACACTCGTGTTGCGTCATATACACATCCTTTTCTAAATTTCTATTTAGGAAGGCGGTTTTGACATCCATTTGTCATATTTCATAATCATAAAATGCGGCAATTGCTAACATGATCCGAATTGACTTGAACATAACGACGGGCGAGAAGGTTTCTTCATAGTCAATACAATAAACTTGTTTGTAACCTTTCGCTACGAGTCGTGCTTTGTAAATGGTCAAGTTGCCATCCATGTCGACCTTTCTTTTAAAGATCCATTTATTTTCAACGGGTTTTACTCCGTTGGGAAGATCAACCAAGGTCCATACCTTGTTGTCATACATGGATTGCATTTCGGATTCCATAGCTTTAAGCCATTCTTTGGAGTCGGGTTTTGTTTTCATGTCATCAATGGTCAAAGGCTCATCGTTCTCCATGACGAGAACGTCGTGCAAACCTAAATATCTTATAGGTGGACGACTTGGCCTTGCCGATCGTCATAGGGTAGATGCTTGAGGTTTTTGAACTTGTTCACAACAATTTGTGGATTTTGTTCTTGAACTTCATGTGTAGGTGCGTCCTCAACATTATCGACTCGCGATATGTTTGAGTTTTCATTTGAGGGAGCTTGTTCTTGAACCGCTTCTTCCGCAACAACTAGTTGAATGGGTTCAGCTACAATCTCGTTTGGTGCAATCTCATTTGGCACTATATTTGGAACAATTACATTACCTACTTGAGGTATGTTTTGTTGTTGTGGTTCTTGAATTTCTTCAATAACCACGTTGCTCCCACTACTTCTTCTTGAGAGAAACTCCTTTTCCAAGAATTCCTCATGTCGTGCAACAACTATTTTATTCTCGACACGGTTATAGAAGTAGTAACCCTTCGTTTCCTTAGGGTATCCTACGAAATGACATTTGTCCGATTTGAGTCCAAGCTTATCGCTCACTAGCCTTTTCACATAAGCTTCACAACCCCAATTCTTGGGAAACATCGTGCTAGGTTTCGAACCAAACCATAGCTCATAAGGTGTTTTCTCAACGAACTTTGACGGAACACGGTTCAAAGTAAAAGCTGCGGTTTCTATTGCATAGCCCCAAAAGGACATATGCAAATCAGTTTGGCTCATCATCGATCGAACCATGTCTAGCAAAGTTATATTCTTCCTTTCGGACACATGATTCCATTGTGGTGTTCCTGGTGGAGTGAGTTGTGGAATGATTCCACACTCCTTTAGATAATCGCCAAATTCATGGCTCAAGTACTCACTACCTCTATCGGATCGTAAGGCCTTGTTCTTTCGATCAAGTTGGTTCTCAACTTCAATTTTAAACTCTTTGAACTTGTCAAAGGTTTCAGATTTGTGACGCATCAAGTAGATATACCCGTATCTACTATAATCGTTAGTGAACGTGACGAAGTATGAGAAACCTCCACATGCACAAATGCTTATAGGTCCACATACATCGGTATGTATGAGATCTAACAATCCATTTGCCCTTATCCCTTTGTTTGGGAAATGCTCTTTGGTAATTTTACCCATCAAACAAGATTCGCAAGTGATCCAAGAGACCAACAGATTGTAGTCTCTTGATGCATTTCTCGTTGATATGACCTAAGCGGCAATGCCACATTAAAGTCGCATTCTCATGTGAAATCTTACGTTTCCTTTTGTCATTTTCAACACTCAAAACAAATCAATCCGAATCAAGCACATAAAGACCATTCAATTAATGTGCATCACAAAAACGAACTTCATTTCGAAACAAAGTCAAACACTTGTTCTTTATTACAACATCAAATCCATCCAACTCTAAACATGAAACAGATACAATGTTTCGAGTAATACATGGAACTACAAAAACATCCTTGTGTTCCAACACAAAACCGGAAGACAAAGTTAGTTCCACGCTCTCAACGGCCATAGCGGAGACGCACGTGCCGTTACCGACTCGAAGTTGAACTTCGCCTTTCTCGAGCCGTCTTCTATTCTTTAAGACCTGTACATTTCGACAAATGTGAGCACACGAACCAGTATCAAATACCCAATCTGTGTGATAAGTAGCGAGAAGGGTTTCGATGACAAATATACCTGAGGTAGAAGGGTGGACGGTTCCCGCCTTCTTATCAGCTAGGTATTTGGGGCAGTTTCTCTTCCAATGGCCCTTGTTGCTACAGTAGTAGCAAATAATCTCGGAAGTGGCCGGGTTCTTCTTCTTCTTAGAACCCACGGGAGCATCCTTGGCCGGACCTTGGGGCGTCACCGGGCCTTTGCCTTTGCCTTTGCGGCCACGCCTTCTTATTTTCTTGCTCTTTCCACTCACCGCAAGAACATCCTTTTGGCCCTTCTCTTTCTTAAGACTATCATCTGTTTCAATGAGCATGTTTTGGATGTCATCCATGCTCTTGTCCATACCGTTCATCCGGTAGTTCACAACGAAACCGGTGCAGCTTGGAGGGAGAGAATTGAGAATGAAATCTTGAATCGCCCCTGAGGGGAAGGGCGTATCAAGCTTTTCGAGCTGCCAAAACAACCCCGCCATCTTCATGACGTGTGGCCCGACTTCATGACCTTCGGCCAAACGAGTGTTGGCGACGGCCTTGATGAGACGGGCCCTTTCGGTGCGAGCCTTTGTTTGGAACATGTTGGATAGGCGAGTGATCATGTCGAACACTCCATAGCCGCTATCCATGAACTCCTTTTGGAGTTCGGATTCCATGATTGCCACCATCACGACAGACATCTCCATGTCCTCGTTTTCATGCTTCTCATAGGCATCCTTTTCCGCTTGAGTAGCGGTTGCCTTAGGAGCCGATGGCATGGGAGTGTTAAGGAGATACTCTCTTTTCTCATACCTAAAGGAAAGCCTTAGGTTGCGATGCCAATCCAAGAAATTGGAATCGTTAAAAGCGAGTTTCTCCTTCTCAAGAAGAAAACGTAGCGTAAAAGATGAGGAAGACCTCTACAACAATACATAAGTTTAAAGTCAATTAGTTTATGCTTTAAGATTTATTTTAACTATGTAAAACTTCAACTACATTAAATTATGTCCCTAAATGTAGTGAATTTCTAAGATTCCCACTATTTGTTAATGCAATGACGACGTCGGCACAACATAACACTAACTAATATGGAATAGGTTATCCAACCAATCATACATTCTTATGACTCTTGGTTCGATTAACGAACTTCACTCCAATGAACAATCCGATTTGGATTCATTGTTAAGTTACTTCTTTCTATTTGCTTCTAGTAAATCCGATTTACACCCCGACATGGATGATGGAACACGATGTGCGCGTCGGCGGAATGCATAAATGAACGATCATGCCACGTAGAAGGGGATAGAGAGAAGGAGAGTGACTTTTAACTTAATCCTTTTTATTTGGGACAAATAACCATATGACACTTGTTTGGTGGTCGTGTAAGCATACACCCATACCTATCCTATCACAAGCAATCATACAAGCATCTCATTGTTGTGGGTTTGTATGGCACCCGCTTGCATTAGTTTCGCCACATCATCCATAAAGCAAAGCTAATCTAAACCTTGCCCCTCCCACTAAATTCTATAAGGATCTAAATCTTATATAAAATAAATGAACAAAAATACATATGAAAATATCATATTCCCATCCTAGCCTTAGGGGCATGCAAGCCACACAAGTTACATTAAAATTAATTAACAAATTAATTAATTAATGGCACCAAAGGCCGCATTATAAACATTCACACATGCATTCAATTTACAACCACAAGGCATTGAGTCATGAGTCATACTAAACCCACTTTCCACCTACAAAACAAAGTTAGCACATACAAGCACTTTGTTTCCAATTAACGATTTTCAAGTATCTTTACGTACTGTTTGCCATAAGCAAATTCCGTACACAAATTCTCAATTTTAAACAACAAAACTTGTTTAAATTCATTTAGAAAGTTCTTTCAACATCCCATAACTGATAGGAGATCAAACAAGGAGTATTCTAATTGTTTTCAACTAGTTTGAATAATTAGAAAACCAATAATTTAACAAAAAACGTAACTAATGGAATCCAACAAAATCAATAATTTTAGGTCTCCAAAAATTATGAAATAAATTACTTGAGCTTTTTATCATAATTGTGATTACCAGTAAAAATTTCAAGAAGAGATCTTAAACCATCTGGGATAATAAAAAAAAGACAAATCTCTTACAAATGCACGAAACACCGTTATGAGATTTTCAGCTTATCCTCTCAACCATTTGGTCTGTTAGACCACCTTCTATCCAGTTTTTATATATACAATATATATATAGAAAAACTTATTTAGACTATAGGCTAACCATCCATGAAAAGAAAACAACTATTTTCAGTTCAATAAATTCAAGTTACATGCTAAATAATCAACAAATCATGTACTGGAACAGACTGTCGATCGAAATATGTTAATCTAGTTGAAGGTCCAAACTTCCATGAAAAATTATGAAATTAATTTTTCTGGAATCATAACTCAAAATAGAACAACTCTATTTAAACAGAATATTTAAAGGAGTTCTCAGTTGGTACAGTTTATTAGAACAATTTATTTGCTCAATAAATTGAATCTGACAAGATCCTCCTTTTCATACTTAAAAACCCACAAATTAATCCGAGTCATGCAACATTCTACACATGCTCAGAAAGAGTTTCAAGTCCTCTTTAATTATAGACATAGAACACTAATACTTATATTCAAAATATAAATCTTTCAAGCCATTCAAACAGGACAGTGCGAGCAGAAACTGGTTCTGCGCACTGTCGCCGTTTTATTCACAATAAATCCATAAAATTTCAGAAAAATGTGAATCTAATGCCAAAAGAATCACAATCTACAGAACTACAACTTTTTTGTAGATAGAAAAATCTTCCAGAGAACATATCATTATGAAAAACGCGAAATAACACAAAAATTTCTATTTTCAGACAGAAAACAAACACATCATCTCTACTAATCCATTAATTAGTCAATTTCTCTTAATTAAGTGTCTCTACTAATCCATTAACCTTGTGCTATGATACAACTGTTAGAAAGTTGTTAATTTTAATTTTTTATGCTAATTACTAATAATTAAGCGATTAAAACTACAAACAAAGGATCTAGCACTTAAGTTCAATTGACACATAGAGAATAAGGTGGAAAATTGTACCTCTCTCGACATAGTAACCAAGAGGCTCGTTCCAACGGCTTAGATGTCGATGGTGAGCCCTCCAAGCACCTCCAAGTCGAACGCCTCGAGTCCACTAAGGAATTGACCACGTTCTCAACTAATTATGCTAGTAATTAGGAGAAACGAGACTAATTCCTAAGCTTTCCCTCTTCTAGTTAATTCTTCCTATTAATTTATGTGGAAAGCTTGCTCAACACATGAGCTAGATGGTAGATAGAAGAGAGAAAAGGGAGATACAAATTCTGAAATTTTTCTCTTCCTTTCTGTGTGGTTCGACCAAGGAAAGAGGAGAGAGATAGGTGCAAAAGGTGGCTAGAGTTTTTTTATCAAAGAACACCCCTTTATATAAACCACATAACCTATCTCCCATCCAAACTTGGATGGACAAAATTGCCCCTCCTACAAAATTGCCAACTCTAGTTGAGCCCATTACTCTTCCATTTAATTGCACCTTCTATTGGACATTAAATTAACTAATTAATTTAAAGGTCCAATTAGCTCAAATAATTAAATGTGTTGATTATAATTAATTATTAACTATTTAATAATTAATTTGGAATTAGTCAATGCATTAAATTATTTCGATATGATCTATTTGACTTAATTAATCATAACGGTCCATAACGGTATATGATTAATTAATCAACTTATCATATTTTGCAAAACCTATTATTGCAAATAAATATTTAATGCACGTATGGTTAAACACCTTATTATGTGTGACCCTTTGAGGATTTATGCCATGTTGGACATGGAATTAAATCGCAATTTAATTCCAATAATCATAAGCGGTATCTAGCAACACGTTATGATTCCCAATTCGCATAAATAGTGTACTGCTACAATATTTCAATCCTGCATAAGAGAATAATTATGTTTCTCTATTTTGATTCTTATGTCACACGATATCATCGTATAATCCAAGATAAGAACGTGTCATTCTTGCAGATTATACGTTTCTTGATCTAGAGATAATTGTATCAGTTGCTAGCAAACAATCTATCTCTATCAAGGGGCCCAAACAGATATCGTCACTCACTAAGTGAATTAATGAGGGACATACGGCTTTCTTGATAATTAGTTTTTTCCGCACAATTCAAGAGAACTTAAATCAAGTCCGTATAGCAGCCCTTATCAGGAATCAGCGGTAGACATGATTTATAGAACCTATCCTCATGTGGAAAAGATAATAATCTCAAACTTAGAACCAAAATCATAACGAAATAAATAATGACACGTAACACAATCCATATATTTATTTCGTGGGGTCCAGTCCTCTACTATGTTCTATAACATACACATATGCAATTAAGTTGGTTACTCTTAACCTATGATTTATAGAACTTAATCATCACTTAACTTGCATACTAATCTTATTGATAATTAATGTCCTTTGTTAATTATCAAGATTATGGACTTTTAGATTTATCGTTGTCATTTACTATTAAATGAATAACAGTGATCTATAATTCAGATTCTCAACCTGAATGAATTGTTAACGAATAAATCAAAGAACAAATGATTTGAAATCATCAATAACATAAACTATAGAAGTAGCCTAATAATATTGGTTTCTAGGACATATCTCTAACACGCCGTTGGATTAAATCCAACGATCCACATAGGAGGTCGGCACTCTACCAACTTTTTAAAGGTTGGTAGAGGATACGATTCCAACGGGTATGGGCCCGTTTTCTATTCCAGCCATCGCAGCTGACGAGGAGAGATTCTAAAGCGTCGGGAGAACATGAGGAACGCGGCAGTGGCACCTGTTTGTATCGCGTCTGTCCCATTGGATGGGAGTACCGCTGACTGGTACGGTGGTACAGGAGTAAAATACCGGCGAAGCGTTACAGGAATTGTGTAGTGCTGGGGATACGTCACTTAGCAAATACATAGTGCAGGAGAGATGTTATATATTTAATTTGGTTTTTACATGTTCAATTTGGGGAGCATTACCTGACTTTTGGTGCTGGCTTGTCATATTGCGTTTTGTACTTTCACAAGACTTAAGTACTAACGTAAAATTGATTCACCAATGTCACACCTATACATGTTCTCCTATATGTCAATCACGGCCATGGACATAAGTTGCAAATGGGTCAAACTTTCATTGGTTATTGTTAGAGTTTGGACGAAATATATTTAAGTACAAAGTTAGATAGATATATCATTATGCGGAAGCCTTGGATCAGCGGTGACCTCTTTCACGTCGAGTTGGATTGCTTGTCCCTCGTCTTCACACACCAATGAGAATAGACCACGTGGAACACGAGTCTATCTCTATATCCACAACACATATGCCTTGGACTCGCTGCACAATCACGAGGATAACTGCCGTGATCGAAACATCTCTCTCGAATGCTTGATTTTGTATTAGATGCACAAAATCAAGATGGTGGAACTCTCCCTCTTTCTCCTAACTCTCTTTCTGGTCTGAGAGTACTCTTCATTACAATTCACCCCCTCTCAAAGAGTCTGTAACGTCTCTTTTATAAGAGGCGTTCAGATTAAACAAATCTGGCACTCTTTCCTGAAAAGGTGCCAGTCTGCTGACATAATCAGCGACCCGCTAAACTAAGTCTCCACCATATAAAACTAACATCTCCCTCTTGGAGACTTTGTTAGCTGCAGCATTGTCTTCATACGGCAAATGTACCGTGCGACTGGCGTATATACCTGCATGCGGGAGCTACAAGGTCAAACTTTACCATAAGTTAAAGCCAGCCAAGAGGCATCGACCCTTTTCTAATGTAAGCAGTTTATATGTACATACTCACACCTTAGATCTATCAAAATCAGCACTAGACATAACATTGCCAACCAAGCTAAGTGGCAAATATTTAGTCAATTTCAATCCAAGTTTCATAAATGTTCCATTCCTCAATCCAAAATGATGAGTCTGGTGGTACCTGAAAATTAAGAAACACTCTTTATGCGATTTGAAAATTAATCTTCCTTATGCACTCATGTCAATCATAGTAAAATTAACCGCTTTCCCAGCAATGCACCGGTAGACCGAATCATACATAGCCATGGGTAACACACCAAAGTAGTTGAACATTAACTGTACTCTTCATGACATAGTCACTAGTCATAAGGGTATGTATTTGGGATTTACACTATGAGGAGACAGCTAATATAGGTCCTGGGACCTATCAACTCAATTCCCAATGCCGCTAAGCACACGTGGTATGAAACACGTGCTATAATGAACTGTTTATCAACACATATGTATGTCAAGTTCAGTATACAAGTTAAGATCTAATTACAATCTATTTGTCTATGGTCTACACCATAATCATTGTAATTTATCCTGAGACTCTCAACAAGACCGCTACCACGAGCGTCAAGGAGTGACTCACCTTGTCTACTCTTTGAGCTAGATGAGTTGTGGGGATCAACTTATGCTTACTTGTCTAAAAGAAGACAAATCTCATCTTAGTCTATAACTAAGGCGACAACAAGCTTCGGCTACAGAAGTAGCTACATTAGTCCTCGACTAAACGCACATAGCTTGATAGAGTCTCATCTCTGCATGCCCCAGACATCAGAGGCGAATGCTTGTGTAAATAAGCCATTCTAGCTCATTGACATACTACCATAATGCTAACAATTTATTGAATATAAGAAATATGAAGTTGAATAAATATCACAGCAATCAATCAAGCAACCATATTATTATCATATTGTTCGATACACACATACAAACATACAAAGATAAACTGTCCACAATCAACGGTATTAGCGGCTAGCTGGATCAATCAGGGGCCCACCAAGAAATCATGCGGCCCGCTTGAATGTCAAGCGATCCGCTCCTGTCCTGAGACCGAGAGCTCTGACATGTCTCAAAAACAAATCATGACTGATCGGTTTTGTCAGAGGATCAGCAATCATTTCTCCAGTAGAAATATGCTTCAACAAGATTTTCTTATGTTCTACTAAGTCTCTAACAAAATGATACTTCAAGTCTATATGCTTTGTCTTATCGTGAAACTTAGGATCTCGAGAATACGCAATCGCTGCCGTATTATCGCAATAAATTGTCGAAGGTTCAGGAGAAACCTTGAATATCCCTAAATCACGTAAGAATCGCCTCAAGCATATAGCTTCTTGATGTGAGATAAGCTAATACCCAAAAGTAACCTAAATTAACCGCAAGCGCACGGTAAATCGTTGGTTCAGTTGAAGTCAAATCCACAGGGACGGTAAGAGGAGTATTAGACCTTACTTATTCACAAAATCTAAGCAATAGAATGATGGGTTTTGGACTTAATCAAAATGTAACACAAAAACAATCAACTAAGACAAACAAAACAATAGCAATATTTGGTGTTTTTGGTGATGAAATATGGTATAAAAATGTCTTAGGGGTTCAGTTTCCACCTTGGTCAGGCTTCAGGCTGTCAACGCTTGTCGCTCTCGCGCCGCACGTTGACGAGTGCGTGCCAGACAATTCTGTGTGACCGCACAGGACCTCTGTGCGACCGCACAATCCTTGGTTAGTGCTGGTTTGCCATAATACTTTGGTTCCTAGCTTGTGTGGGACAGGTCTAGCCGTACCTAAACTCCTGAACCTCAACTCTCGTCATGTTGGTCACGGTATTTGGTGCGGAACCTAGCCTAAAGTCCCCATTAGGTTAATCAACCCTCAACTCTCGTTTTGTTGGATTAATTACCCTAAGTCTACTTGTTGGTTCTCTAAGGCATCCACTAGACTCTCGCCTAAGTAGAAACTTGTCCCTCTCGGGCTTAAGTTGGTCACCTCTCGGCTCCTAACCTACCTTGGTTACCTATTCAATTAAATCAACCAATCTACACCTTTAGCCTAAGTTAGGTGCGGCCGTTCACCTAAAATGAGATTCAATTGGACAATCAAACATAAACAAGCATAATCACATAGAAACCAAGCAAGCAATACACAATAGAGATCAAATACCAAGTCAAATCAACAAACCAAACCTTAGTCTCAACTAATCCCTAGAACATGACTCAATATAGCCTAACATTACACTTAAACAAACAATTAAATAAAAAAAATATAAAGGTACAATCTCCATGCAAAACCCAATGGAAAGAGGAAGGCCAAGGCCCTTTCTCAAGCCTCAATCATCTTCTGGATCAACAAGGGAGATGCTTGGGTGGAATCGCGACGCGAAGAAGGTCGAAATAAGGGTTTTCCAAGGCGACAGAGAGGTGGTGCGGTCGCACGTGACCCCTGTGCGGTCGCACAGGTGCCACTAGAAGTGGATATGAGGTGGGTTTGGTTGCGGTGCCACCAAGGGAGAAGGGAGAATGAAAGGTTGCCCTAATTTAGGCGCTGGAAGTGCTTTATATAGGGGTCGGGGTAGGGTTTGGAGCTCTGTGCGGTCGGATGATGGACTGTGCGATCGCACATGGGCCAGGAAGGAGAAATATGGCCCGTATGGAGTCACGTGAGTGTCTGTGCGGTTGCACCATGGTCATGTGCGGTCGCACCGAAGTCACTGGACCAGGGTCGAGTCAAGTGTGGGCCATGTTGGGCTGTGCGGTTGTACCCAACTCCTGTGCGATCGCACAGGACTTGCTGTGCCACGCGTCGTGCACCGATTCGGGTCGATTTACACCCATTTTGCATTGAATTGATTCCAAGTCCCTACAAAACGAAATAAAGTCCAAGCAGTACCAAAATCCTACAAATATAAACTAAATACACACAAAATCAAGGGTTTTGAGTCATGGTTTTAAATCAAACTCCTTGAAGGCCTACAAGTTGCAATGTAAATTTAATCAATTTAGTTCAAGTTCCACACATGATTTGAAAGGAAAATGGTTGTGAAATTTAGCACAAAAATTTATACTCGAGATGTCCCAAATTCGACTCTAAAATTCAATGACCCTAGCTCCTCTATGTTAAACAACATGCAAAACCAAAGTTACATTGAGAATACAAATTAACAAGGCTTACATTTTTTTTTTACATTGAGCATGAGACACCATTTGCCATTGTGGCAATAAGAATTTACATAAAAAGAGAAAAGAAAGAAAAGAGAAAGTAATGAGAAGACTCAAAAATACATGCTAGAGATACCATTTTGAACAAATCCTTGTAGGGCACAAATTCGTGCACTCGGCAAACATTTGTGATCTTAACTAATAGTGTTTACCATTTTTAAAAGCAACCAATTTTCAGGTTTTATCCATTTAATTTCGAATCCTTAAGGGACGATTCCTTCAAAAACCAATCGAATGGATGCACCAAGTTTACATTTTTGCATTAAATCTCACAACCAATTTCAATTCAAAACAATGTCAAAACTTAAACCATATAAGTCAAACAACATCACAACCCATTTACATGCAAATTATATGAGATTATGTGCACCTAAATGATGCAAAACACGTGCCAGAGAATCCTGTGCGACCGCACATGGACTTGGTGTAACCGCACATGGTCTCTGACAAGCGAAAATCATGCATGATGCAGTCCTACCAACAGGTTTATATCCCCCCAAGCTTGAACAAAGCATTGTTCTCAATGCTACACATCACCACAGATAAAAATAAAGAGAAGACATCTAAAAACTTCCTGAGGCGCTGGAATCGTGCAAATGATGTCTGTGCGATCGCACATGATATCTGTGCGGTCGCACAAGGCTCTCTGGTGCCTCAGGAAGCTGTGTTACACCTTGCCTGGACTGATCCTGCGTGGGCTAACTCGATCGAAATCGTGGGCTGGCTGGAGCGAAATTGTACTGAACTTGCGGTGGCCTTCGGCAAGGGCTACGATTGTCGGATCGACTCCAAATTTGGACAGTAGGTGCAGGGAGAGATTCTCGATAAACGTTGCGAAAAAATTTTGGTTTTGACCGACAAGTTTTCAAAGTTCGGCGGTGTAGCGGTCGGTTGAGCGGCGGTGTTGGCATGGACCATGGTTGTCCGATCGGTGCCAAATTTAGACAGCAACCTCATAGGAAGGCGCTTATCAAATGTAGCAAGGGAGATTGGCTTTGCACCGGTGAAAATTTTAAGTTCGGCGTGGAAGCGGGCAATTGTGCACGATTTATGTCACACCCCGGAAGCTAGATGTGACGTCATCTCCGCCACAAGAGTTATTAGTACCTTTGTTAAGGCTTAACAGTCAGAATTATATATTGTATATTCCAATTTCTTGATTTCAGTCCTAGGAAATAGAATAATTCACACAATAAAGCCGGAATAAAGTAATACTATTTTCAAACTACAATACGATAATATTACAAGGCTTGGTAATTTATTTCTTACCACTAACCTAACCGCGTCAGTATATTATACAAAACGACTGACGGGTTCCACCAAACAACCTAAATAAACCAAGCTATGGTAAAAACCAGGGCATCACAAGATCAGGGACCACTACAACAGCAACAAACAAAACAACACCAGAGGGACTTAGTACCTACGACCTTGATGAGTTACCTATAACTCATCAAATTTCCTCTTGCGGGTCCGATTGTGGTTCCCACTCGGGAACAACACCGTCACCCGAACCATCAGAACCAGGAAAATCAAAATACACATAAGCATATATCTTCGTCAAATCATCAAAGCTGAGTAACATAGCGACATTGCAACGCAAATGGGGCACGTACACTTCCAACTTGACAAAAGAACACTCGATCGTAGCAACTGCTCGAGGCCTAGTAAGCCTGCGACGCTCCTGGAACCCTCGACCAGCGAGGCACATGCAAAAACAACAAACGGATGAGAATATAATCTCAGTACGTGTTTTAGTTCCAGTACACGGTTTTCATGGTACATATCCATGCAATGTACTAATTTCCCTTTTATTTTTAATCTTTCCAGGGATTTATATTTTCAAACAGAATCTTTAACATAATCAGATTTAGTACCGTAGGGATCAGTCGGAACGGTCCTAAAATCGGCATACTGCAATATGAAATGCATTTAACAGAATCAATATCATTTTACACGAAGTGCACAGAGAATCTATATCTCATTCACTCAAGTTCCCAAGGCCCGACAGACATTGAGAGAACTTTACCCAAACCATCGATTTTAACCTATGGGTCAGTGGCCAAACCGAATCACCGGAGAGTGATAACCAGAGGATTGGTTTCTTAACAAATTTAACAAGTCCATTTCAGAGTCAGCTGTAACCATTCCATTTCTTTGTTATTAGTCTGATTGAATTCATTATAATCAAACAGGATGCTAAATCAGACTTTACTCATAAGTTCTGGATCAAACGGAAGTTTAGGCACAACATGCAATTTATTAATTTTCAGGGTTCTAATTGAACTATATGACAATAGGATGCAGATCCAATAGTCTCAACATGCTATGCATGAATTTAAAAATATTGATTGTCCAGATATTAACAAAGAATCCGTGTAACCGCACCTTCACAGCTCTTTTGGGGGTCCTGGCCGCTGTTCGTGCCTGTTTACAAAAGTACAGATCAAGTCCCATTAATATTTAGTTAACGACAGCTATAACCCGTTTGGTAAACTTAGCTACGTAAGTTTGGTTCCAGCAGATACTTAGTTTTGACGGTTCAGAGTAATTATTATCTTTAATTATCGCTAATATCGATAATTTTAACTACGTTAATTACACAATTCAGAGTAATTATTATCTTTAATTATCGCTAATATCGAAGTCAGAAATTCAGAGTACAGAGTCGTTATCAGAAAGTAGAAATCAGAAATTTAAACTCAAAAATAATAATCCGGAAAATTATCATATTCATTGTGGGATCAGAATTTGTCTGAGTATAATGCCATAATATCTATTCTTAGTTTCAAATCAGACGTCTCATCATTTTCCTAAAAGTCCCTCGAAAAGTTAGACTGTTTAAATTGGGTCAAAGTCTTTAGTCTAACATTAAATCAAGCTCAATAGAATTAGCCACTTAATTAAGTCTAAATCAAATCCGAAACTTAATTAATTAATCAAATCCTTTCTTATTTTTCTTGGCCCAAAATCCAGCCCAACTAGAAATTCCAGCGACAACCCATAATGCAACGGGTCTAACCCAGTCGACCTGACCCAGTCGACTGTGTCAATCCGTAACGGGTCCGACAGAACCCGATAAATAAAAATCAAATCTGATCCAATATCCATCACCAATTTTCGCTTTAGCCCACAGAATTAGTAAACCCTTCAAATTTACACAATAGTCCATAGAAATTCATAAAACGTGTCCATGTCACAATTAAGCCCTCAGAATTTTACAGAAAAGCCCTCAGAAAATATGTTTCCTTACGTTTTCATCCCTGAGCCAACGCAAAACAAACCAGAGGCTAATTCCATGTACCAGAACACTGAATTTAGTACCAGCAACTGGTATCAAGTGAAAAAGGCCTTGTTCCACAAATAACAAGCTCCTACATGCTTAATATGCATGTTTTATCCTTTATTAACATGTCAAAATATGCAGATATGCCCAAATAATGCATGTCATTTCCAGAACAACTATGCAACCATCTCCAGTCACCAATATGACTTCACCAAGTCAAAACTGTACAACTATGCATTCATATGACTCAATTGAAATCAGTTATACATATCATAAGATTGAATAATGTATTAAAACTATTTCCTTCACCCAGGTCAACAGAAATATGAGGATAATGCATATGCAAAGTTTCAGATCTACTCATGCTTCAATCTCAGTGTCAAACTTCATGCTCACACCAAAGAAATACAAGTACCACTATGTCCTTTGTTCAAAACCATGCTATAGTATGATTTTATTCAGAATCAAGTATCAAAACACTTCCAGTCATCAGGATTTTCTCAAAACTGATGCAAGTTTGAAAATACATGATATGCAGTCTCCATTTACACCTTCTACTAACACCATGTTACTGTCATGCACACAACGGACTTATGGTCTCAACAAATTATAGTTCAGTTCTAAAGATATGCAGAAAGCAACATAACAGTTATGCATCTTATAACAGTTCCAGTTCTATACAAACATGTATGCTTCTACATGTGTTAAACACATCTCAATACTCAATTTCTGCAGCTATCCATATGCATAGATACTAATAAGCTCACAGTACTTTTCAGATTTTAAGTCCACTAATATGCAAAATACATGCATGCTACATGACACAGTAACTACTGACACACAGAGATAGCCTCTCCTTAATCAGAATCATATCATCATCACAGATCAAATAGCCTAATAGCATAAAAGTATTACACTGTCACAAATCAAATGGCTCAGTTTCCTAAACAGAATTTCCATCCAAACATCAATATAATCTCAGCTAAAGTTAGTTAGTCTAATATATCCAATATTACCAACAAGCATTTCATCAAGGAATGGAGAAATCTCGTGAGAATGGAGAAATCTCCTCAGAGACTCAAGGAAAACCAAGGCAAAGACCAACGATAAGCAAATCAAGAATAAGGCAAGGTCCATGCACTTATTTCCTTAATAGCAAAAGAAAACCCTAACAATTAGGATCAACACAAATTCAATCGAAATGGAACATCAATTGAAAGAAAGAGTTCAAGGTGAGCACAGATTACCTCCCTCAGCCGTCGTCTCCCTCTCCTCTTTGCCAATTTCAGAAAACCCTAAATTATACCAAACTCAACCCTGAAATAAAAAGGTTTACCTCTGTTAAGGAACGAGAGAGAGAGACATTGTTGAGGAGGAGATCAAGCCATGTTAGAGCCTCATTAAGGTATTAACAGCCGTCTTCGATCAAAGAGAAGAGGAGAAACTCTCCTCGTGTGAGTCATCACTGAGGCCAGAGGTGAGAGCTGAGATGCCTCCTCGTGAGAGGATGGTCAAAGTCATCGTGCCACTGCAACCAACCAGAGCACAACACGAGCACAGGAGCCACGAGCCCAGAAGGGGCGAGCTCGAGGAGAACATACGGAGGAAACGAGAGACAGATCAGAGAGAGAGAGCGCCTCGTCGCTCTGACTGTTGTTAAATGAGATCCAGATCTTCTGTGACCCAAAACTTAATAGACTTTGGTCAAAGTCATCGTGCCACTGCAACCAACCAGAGCACAACACGAGCACAGGAGCCACGAGCCCAGAAGGGGCGAGCTCGAGGATGGTCAAAGTCATCGTGCCACTGCAACCAACCAGAGCACAGGAGCCACGAGCCCAGAAGGGGCAAGCTTGAGGAGAACAGACGGAGGAAACGAGAGACATATCAGAGAAGGTTACGAGGCAGAGAGAGAGAGCGCGCCTCATCGCTCTGACTGTTGTTAAATGAGGTCCAGATCTTCTGTGACCCAAAACTTAATAGACTTTGGTGTTGTTAATTTCTCACAAACTTTTGTAAATTAGCTATTTCACTGACTAAATTATTTCTATCCATTCCCGACATCAGAAAATTATGGCATTTATACATAAATACTCAGAAAATTATAACGAACATTTTTCATGTTCACAGACTGAACAGATTCCTGAAACTTTATTTAGTATTTACTATAATATCATTTAACTTCTTGGTCATATAATTCATGCATTTATAATAATTATCAATTAATCAGAGAAATTTGGAACTTGATTACCGTCTAACTAATTCAGAAGTATCACATTCTACCCCCCTTAAAATAATCGTTCAGGGGATTGAACGATGTGGTTCTCACCTGAATAATTTTGGATACTATTCGCGGATTTTATGTTCTAGTTCCCAAGTTGCTTCTTTAGTAGAATGATGACCCCATTGGACCAAAACCAATGGTATCGTCTTGGTTCTCAACTGTTGTATCTTTCGATCTGCATAGGTTTCTCCTGATATGTCAAATCAGGTTGAACATACAGCTTGGAGTAATCTATCCGATGAGTAGGATCCGGAATGTACTTACGAAGCTGTGACACATGGAATACTGGATGAATTTGAGACAACTCATCTGGTAAATCCAGTTCGTAAGCTACTTCCTCAATTCTTTTTATCATTTTAAAAGGTCCACATATCTGGGACTTAACTTCCCTATAACTCCAAATCTCTTACTCCCTTTCATAGGTGATACCTTAATCAAAACCCAATCCTCAAGATTATACTGCACCTTTCTTCTTTTCAGATCCACATACTTCTTATACCTATCTTGTGCAGCTTTCAGTTTATTCAATATAAATTGGGTCTTTTCTGTACATTCAGAAATTAATTGTGGTCCAGTAGGATTCACCATTCCTTGCGGTTTCCACCAGAGAGGTGTTCTACATGTCTCCCCATACAATGCTTCATAAGGAGATATTCCCAAACTTGCATGATAACTATTATTATAAGCAAATTCAGCTAAATGTAAGTATTGAATCCATGATCCTCCAAAACTCAATATACAGGCTCTAAGAATATCCTCAAGAGTTTGATTGGTCCTTTCAGTTTGACCGTCCGTTTTAGGATGATGAGCTGAGCTGAACATCACTTGGGTATTCGTGGTCTTTTAAAACTTAATCCAAAATTTAGAAGTAAATCGAGTATCTCTATCTGATATTATCTCTCTGGGGCATCCATGATATTTGAATATCGACTTCATGAATAGTTTTGCCAATTCTGGCCCAGAACATTCTATTCGTAGGGGTATAAAATGAGCGACTTTAGTCAGTCGGTCCACGATTACCCAAATAGAATCATAATTGCCAGGGGTCTTTGGTAATCCTGATATAAAATCCATGGTGATTGATTGAAACTTATGTATAGGTCTCCAAAGTAATTGTACCAACCCCGCAGGCTTTTGTCTATCTACTTTGACTTGCTGACAAGTCAAGCAACGACGTACATAATCAGCTACTTCTCGTTTCATCCTTGGCCACCAAAAATTCCTTTTTAAATCTCGATACATTTTTACCTCGCCAGGATGAATGGTATATCCTGTATCATGAGCTTCCCACAAAATTTTGTTTTTAAGCTCTTGATCTCTGGGTATACATACCCTGCCTCGGAATCTTAAAATCCCATTCTCATCCACTGAAAAGATTGAATTAGGAATAGTTCTTGCATATTCCCTATACTTATCAAAAGTTTCCTCTTTTTCTTGAGCCTTACGAATCTCTCCAAGTAAATCCATAAGTACTTCTACTGCAGTCAATTCCATGGCTTCAGTTTCCATAGATTTTTCTTTTAAGGTCAACCTTTCCAATTTGTCCTTGATAGGGTGAATTATCTCGGAAGAGAAGATAATTTCTAAACCCCACCTTCTCATTTCTTCCAGAAGCTTTGGTTCCACAATCATTATGCTTGCCATATTTATGGCATTTTTCCGACTTAGAGCGTCAGCTACCAAATTAGCCTTCCCAGCATAGTACTGAATATCTAAGTCATAATCTTTAATTAATTCCAACCATCTCCTTTGCCGTAAATTCAGTTATTTTTTAGTGAAGATATACTTTAAATTTTTATGATCCGTGTATATCTTGCATCTTACTCCGTAAAGATAGTGTCTCCACAACTTAGGAGCAAAAACCACGGCAGCCAATTCCAAATCATGAGTAGGATAATTTTGTTCATGTGGTCTCAATTGTCGAGATCCATATGCAATTACATGATCGTCCTGTGTCAAGACACATCCTAAATCCAACTTAGATGCATCAGTATACACAGTATAATCTTTACCCATGATAGGCATTACCAAGATTGGAGCAGTAGTCAATCTTTCCTTCAATTCCTTGAAACACTACTCTTGAGGTTCTTCCCAAGCAAACTTAACATCTTTTTGCAACAACTGTGTTAAAGGCTTAGATATCCTGGCGTAGTTAGGGACAAACCTTCGATAATACCCCGTTAAGCCTAGAAAACTCCTTACTTCTGTTACATTTTTAGGAGTTGCCCATTCAGTCACTGCTTTTATTTTCTCAGGGTCCACAGCTAACCCTTCTCGAGAAATAGTGTGACCCAAAAATGAAATTTGGTTTAACCAAAAATCACACTTTGAAAGCTTAGCATACAACTTATGTTCCCTTAATCTTTCCATAACCAATTTCAAATGGTGTGTATGCTCTTCAGGAGTACGAGAATATACTAGAATATCATCTATGAAAACCACAACACAAACATCCAGCATATCTCGAAACACCCGATTCATTAAGTCCATGAAGGTACTAAGTACTCATAATGCCCATATCGACTTCTGAAAGCAGTTCTTTCTATATGATCGGGTTTAATCCTCAACTGATGATAACCCGTTCTTAAATCAATTTTGGAATAAACTGCTGACCCTTGCAATTGGTCAAAAAGGTCGTCTATCTGAGGTGAAGGATACTTATTCTTGATAGTAACCTTATTAAGTTCGCGATAGTCGATACACAATCGCAGGGTACCATCTTTTTTCCTAACAAACAGAACTGGCGCTCCCCACGGTGATATACTGGGTCTTATAAAACCTTTGGCCAGTAATTCTTCCAATTGAGTCTTTAACTCCTTGAGTTCAGCGGGTGCTATAAGGTACTTTGGAAATAGGAATTACTCCTGATTCCAAGTCTATTGAGAATTATATTTCTCTTGGTGGTGGCAATCCCGAGATCTCTTCTGGAAAAACATCGAGAAATTCCGACACCACGGGAGTTTTGGATATATAGGTCAATAGAGAAAGAATCCAAACTTTTCACTACCACAAGAAAAGCTCATTGACCGATATCCATTAGATGTTTCGCTTCCAGAGCAGAAATAGTAGGAATTGGGTCTCCTAGTTCTCTACACTTGAGAACACTGGTTAAATGGTTTGGTAATCCAATACGTACCTCTCTTTTAGGACAATCAATTTTTGCTCTTTGTTGAGTCAACCAATCAATGCCTAATAAAATACCGTATGTAGAAATGTCCATAACCAGGAAATGAATATCATAATCCCTACTAGCAATTCGGATCTTTCGATTCCGACAGTAAGTAGCGGGTTGAGTTACTTGTCCCAAAGGAGTTTGCACTTTCAGTACTTCGGAACCTCTCTCGACATCCCACCCATACATTTTCACAAATGCACTAGAAATAAACGAATGACTACAACCAGTATCTACTAGTGCGTAAGCGGGACATCCAGAGATAAGTAACGTACCTGCTAACATATTGGTAGTCTCCCCTTTCGGATCAGTTTCCAAAACTTCCTTAGCATCCAATTCCATCTCTTGCGTCTCCTCGTAAACCGTTTCCAAGGCATGAACGGAAGGTCCACCACTGGTTCTTCCTACACAATAGCCTCTGCGTCCTCTAGAAGGCTATGGAGAACGTCGTCCACGAGTCACATTACTCCTCGGAGTACTGCCACTGCTTCCTTGAGACGTTGTTGGAGCAGGGTGCGGACAATCTCTAGCCCAATGATCCGGACTACCACACCGAAAACACGACTGGTTTATATATCGAAAGTAAGTTTAGCATAAGTTTTGGAGCTTCAAGAGATTGTATTGGACTAGTTATAGTCAATAGTTTAGGTATTTCTTAACTCTAAACTAATCTCAATCAATTTGCGATTAAAATGCTCAGTTTTTCTGTCTAGCGTCGTACAACGCTAATTGCCGTTACACAACGTTTCGTTAATTCGTTCTGAAATTGCAAAATCTCTGACAAGGGTGATGCAACGTTACACAACGCTCACTAGCGTTATGCAATGATGCACCTGTTGAAGAGAAGCTTTGATTTCAGTTATCTCTTCTTGTCAGAGCGTTATGCAACGCTATATAACGTTGCACAACATTTGCGCTTTATTTGTTGTGCAACGCCATACAGCATTGGACAACGCAGGTCTGATGCAGGCTCCTCAACACTGCTCAACACTGCTCAGACAGTGCTGCTGCGTGCATGATCCATGTTCCATGCATGCAGCATGCATGAAAGACGCAGTTTTGTACGCATTTCTGCAGGTTGCGTTTGCTAACGCTGAACAGTGTTGAGCAATGCTATCGTTGTGTAACGACATTCAGCGTCGTATGATGTTCTGACAATTGTGTTTGAGTTTGTCAGAGTTGCTTCTCTTTTTCTTACTTCTTCATTGTGCAACGCTATCTAGCGTCACACAACGCTCTGACAAGTTCCAACGGAACTGTCAAACTTTTGCTTTGGATGTTAGCTACTTCGTTGTGCAACGCTTCCTGGCGTTACACAACGCTCTGACAATTCACAACGGAATTGTTTATTACCGTTTGATTTTTCAACGGCTAGTCTATCGTTGTACAACGCCATATAGTGTTGTACAACGCTAGAGTCTGTTTTCTGACTGGTTTGGAGCTGTTGGCGCCCTCTATTTATACCAACCCCTTTGGGACTGGTTTGACACTTTTGCAATCTTGCTAAATCCTTCCTTTTGAGCATTTAATTTGCAAATTCCTTGTGATAAGAGTGCCTAGACCAAACCTATTGTCTAATTGCTAGATTAATTCAGTGATTTGGTTAGAGCCTTAATCCAATTGAGAGCTTGTACTTTGTATTTCGAGTTAGGCCGATCCACCTTGAGAGTTCTTGTAACAAGGTGATTCGGTTCGAAGTTGTTGAAACGTTCGTTGTGGAATTGAACGGAGCGCGCCCTTTCGTGGTTGCGAAACTCCTGTAGACGTACGACTAAGGCTAGCTCTTCCTAGCGGGTCGGAACTCCGTAATATATCTCGTGCCACTTCTTTCTCTCCTTTCTTTACTTATATTGCATTGTGTTTTGTGTATGACTTGAGACCAAACTTGAATTGAACAAAAAATTTACCATACCGATTTGGAAAACCGAATTCGTGCCTATTCACCTCCCTCTAGGTCTTTCTTTTGGGAAAACAACATTTAAAGACAAACCACTATACTTTTGAACTGAAAGCCAATGCTCTTGTTAATTTTGTATAATTAAAAAATAATAAAAAAGCAGTCAAGGGTATAATAGTCACTTATTAGTAACAGTATCGGTATCGGTATTTATAAATAAAGATGCGTGGATTTCTAAAAGAGCAGCGTTCCGCTGCCACTGAAATTCGCTGCCACAAGTTGCCACAAATCAGTGACCGTTGGATTACATTTAGATCAAGGATTCTGATTTATCTGAAGACCATCGAGTCTCTCTTCATTTATTTAATGAAAAAATCACGCTTCCCAAACACACTAAAACATTTCTCCTCTCTCCCGTATTTTCTCTATCTTCCCCTCCTCTCCCAAAAGCTTCGCAACCTTTTTACTCTCTCTCCAATTTCTCTGTCGTGCTCTCTTATTTTCATCTCCAAATTCTATTTCGAAAAGCTATTTTTGTTTTATCTCCGCTATTAAAAACGATAAATACTTCTCTTCTCCAATCCTAGATGCAACCTGTACGGATGTACTTGTACTCTTCAACTTTCGAAAATGTCACGTAGTTCAATTAACAATTACAAGGTTTACTTTAATTTTTTTTCTCTGGCAGGTCAAATTTCACACTATGTGATTGAATTTTGTTAGACTATTTCCATCTTTTTTATTGATTGTAGCAATTTTGTTAGTCATAAACCAGCGCAATACCATCAATGGTACTTGTTAATTTATCAAAAGTTTGAATAAACATTCACAATAGAAAATGGACAAATTGCAAGGTAACAATTACATCTGAAATGTAATTAAGCACCAAATTCACCAAGAGATGCAGACTTTATCACATAGAACCTTTTATCTGGTAAAATCTGAAATTCAATCTCAATTCTTGTGTCGTCTTATTGCTCTTATCAAAGTCTATACAACATGATCCCAAAAGAGAATATCAATTGCGAGTTTTTCTTTACAAAATCAAACAAAAAACCGCTCGAATTCGCACGTACAAGAGTTAGAGAGCGTAGGTTGCATCTAAGGTTGAGGAGTGTTTGATCGTCTCTAACAGCGGAGAGGAACAGTCGCAAACTAGGTTTTTGAAATAGAATTTGAAGATGAAGATGAGAGCACGAGAGAGAAAAGAAGAGAGAGAAAAAATGTTGCGAAGCTTTTGGGGGAGGAGGGAAAGATAGAGAAAATACGGAAGAGGAGAAATATTTTTAGTGTGTTTGGGAAGCATGCTTTTTTCATTAAATAAATGAAGAGAGACTCGATGGTCTTCAGATAAATCATAACCCTTGATCTAAATGTAATCCAACGGCCACTGATTTGTGGCAACTTGTGGCAGTGAATTTCAGTGGCAGCGGAACGCTGCTCTTTCTAAAATTGTTTTGTTAAAATTTTGCCCGACACGGTAAGGACTTGTTGGTTGGTTGTGCGTTTGATTGTCCAAATTTTGTAACATGAACTTTGTAACTATTTTGTGTGCCGAGTAAAATCGCTTTAAACTTAGACCCGATTCACCAACAGACTTAGCACGCTGTCTTGTTTTTTTTTTTATTTTTGCATCCTTTCTATTTAGACCCTCTTTGTCTCTTCCCTGCTCCAAGACCCTCTTTTGTCTTACTTTCTCTCCTATTCCTCGGATAACACTGCCTAACCCTCATCTTATAGGGGCCGTTTGGATCGCTTAGCAATTTAGAAAATTTGGAAAAATTGCAATTTCTAAGAATAAATTTATTGGAAAGTGTGTAACTTTGTGAAGAATTTGGATTGTTTATAATAAATTTATGGTAGAAAGATAAAATTTTTCAAATTTCTTGGAATCCAAACGGCCCCATATTCTTCTCTCTGTCCCCACCTCCTCCGACTGATTGATGGAATGATGGAACTACAAAACCCTAGATCCGTTATTAGCAGAATCCTCTCCTAATTGAGTAGGGGTAGGGAGGTGTAAACCGATGCTGGTCTGGCCGTCTAGAAAAGTACTAGCAGTCATCAACAAATTATTCCGTCAAAATTGTCGGATATCTAAGCGCAACAAGAGAACAAGAGAAATTCATAAGCCTTTGGATCTGGACGAGAAGTGTTCGATAAAATGTACAAGTTACAGAACAAGGTTTCGCCTTCTCCATGTATTTCGTCTTGCAATCGGCTGTTTGTTAACTTTTTAATTAATTAATTAATTACTAAAGTCTATACCACTCTATTTGTATCCCCTATCATGAAATAGTCAATTTTGCTATTTTGATATGAGATAAACTTCTTATGTTCTGGTCAATTTCCTATTCAAAATATATTTAATCACATTCAATCTTCTCTGTGTAATTAGATCCTACTTAAAAGATGCAGATGGCGTGTTGGAAGGTATGATTTTTTTTTTTTTTTGAAAAATAAGGGTCAAGCCCTTATCTTATATTAATTAGTGTTGGAAGGTATGATAACCTAGATACCCAAATATTTGGTACATAAGTCTAACGTATCATAGACAATGAGGAAACAAAAGGTATTATTATTTTTTTTTCTCTGGAGCTTTATTTTTTTTTCTCTGGAGCTTTATTGACATGTTATTTTTGTAAGTCTGGAATTCTGTAAAAAAATTTGGCAACTTATGCTGTTCTTTTAACGACATGCTATTATACATTCTTTCAACATTCCTTTGATGCATCTTTTCAACCTAAAATTAGTTAAAAATTAATGTCCAGTAATCATTAGGTCATGGATTAACAATCTCATATTGCAGCATTTTCAATGTCCAGTGAGCAATAGATCATAGATTTTTTTTTTCTCCTCTTAAGAGAGGAATTTCAAAAAGACATACTGGCTAGTATATGTTTGAAGAAATGCCTAAGAGAACATGTGCATCTTTTTGCGATATTATTATCAGACCCATTACTGTCATTCAGGTAACTGCTCAAAAGGTTTATGCATTAAGTGCTCAAAAGGATTCAATTTTACTGCATAACTGAGACAATACTGCTGAAGGACATACTTACTATTTTTCAGATATATTATACTTTATAACACAAATGGGAGAGTTCAAAGTGTATTGTGTACAGTCTATTACATTGATGGTGCGGCTGAATCTAATGCATCCATTGTGAATGTAGTCAATGAGAGCATTGTAGTTCAGTCCATACAGCATTTATCGTCATGTGTTTGAGTGAGGGTTCTATATATATAAAATGAATGTGTCTTTAAAAGGAGCATTAAAATAAATCTAAAATGAAACATGCATCTTGTACCAGCCACTGGGTAACAAAGTAGAGAATTTCACCTTTTTGAATCCTCATTTACTATAGTCCAAGCAATTAATTCTCTTTTATGAATAAAAGTTTGAATAATACAACAAAAGTTAGCACAGCTTTTGAAATTGGGATACTTGGTTCCAATACCAGCTTTGAAATCAACAAATCTTAGTCCGAAACATGAATGAAACAGTGGTTGCAAACCAACAAAAAAAAATAGTAAGAATGAATTCGATTAGCTTATGTGACACTACACCAAAAAAGAGTTTTAGTACCTGTTTTTAATAAAACCGGTATAAAAAATAATTTGTGGCAATTTCGTAATTATCAGGCTTCATCTTTAGTATCGGTTTTTTAAAAAACCGGTACTAAATGTTGGTGAAAAAAAAACAGTTTATCTTTAGTACCGATTTTTTTAAAAAAAATCGGTATTAAAAATAGTATCTTCAGCGTCGGTTATTAATAAAAATCGGTAAAGTCCGTAAAACTTTTTAAAAATTTTTTTCTCGTTCTCCTCATTAAACCGAACCCTGCCTCTATCTATTCGCCACCTCTTCGTCCATAGGAAACTTATTAGTATTCTCCTTCTCCCTCTCGCTCCTCCCTCTCTCGCCTCTCCACATCTCGCCTCCGCCTTGCCACGTCGACGCTGGCGATGGCGGCTCACTCATCCGCCGCCGTCTCCTTGCTCTCCGCCGACCCGCTCCGCCGCGACGAGGTGCTGTCCTCCTCTCTCCCCTCTGTGTCCAACTGCCTCTCCGAGACTCACCTTGATGAAACTGTTCCTGGCCTTAGATGAAAGACCAAAGGCAAGGTGAGCTATACACTATCTCCTGCTTATTTGGTTTCTTAGCTTCTTTGTGTTTCTCATCATACTTTAGCATGAGTTGTTAACTATTCAGATTGATTCAATTCCAATGAATCATGTTATGTTTATGGTTTAAATTGTTTACACAAAATGCAAATAAGCAATAGGTAAAACACTATTATATATAATTTTGTGCTCAAATTGTTATGGAATGAAGTATGTATAATAGTATTTTACCTATTGCTTATTTCCAAATTAACTGCCTACGATTATTTCAAATCTCTCAAAGAACACCTGATAAACTAATTATTAACTTCGAAGCTGATTGTATAAGGGTTCCTCTTTATTTACTTCAAATCTGTTGTAAGGGAAAAATAGGCGAGGGCTAAATCTTTCATCAAGTATCAATCAATTGATTGGAGTACTAATAAGTTGCCTATGGACGTTCATCAAACAAAAAGAGTACTAATAAGTTTTGTTACTTTGTGCAATGCTTAACAGCTGACATCTGTTCTTGGTGAACTTGGGCTTGACATACAAGAAGCTTATGCTCACTTTGATTGTTTTTGCTGCTTTTTTTTCTAACTTTTTTGAAGCTTGTTTTACTTCAATTTTCAAAATTGTAAACAATTGATATGAATATTGTGGAAAATGTAGGAATTCAAGGACTTAAATGAAGTGTTACCTTACTGGTACCATATCAGGTGGTATAATGGTACAAATTGAAATTTTCAGGGGTAGTTTGTGACAATTTTTTAAGTTTCAAGGGTAGCTATACTGGTCTCAGCTTGTCAAGTGTGAAAGGCTTTTTCTTTATTGTATATACTCAGCTTGTTAATTATATATTTGATTTGCTATCACTATTTTTTTCTATGCGTGTGCTATCTTGATCTCATGAATATATACATGAGTAAAATCAACAAGTGAGATAAATTAACGTTGTTCTTATTTCTTATTAATTAGCCATTTGGAGTGTTGCATCACGTAATTTGGGTTGCTAGCAGAATGAGCTAGTACCAGAATGAGTACATTTTTTTTTAAAAAAAGAATGATTTTTAGCACCGGTTTTTAATAAATAACCGGTGCTAAAATTTTTTTAAAAAAAATTATCTTTAGTACTGGTTTTTAGCCTAAAAACCGGTACTAAAGATAGTAACTATTTAAAAAAAAGGTGGGGATCTTTAGTACCGGTTTTTAACTAATAACCGGTACTAAAGATAACATCTTTAGTACCGGTTATTAGTTAAAAATCGGTACTAAAGATCCCCACCTTTTTTTACCGCGAATTTCAGCGCGTTTTTAACACCGACTTTTTAGTATCGATTTTTAATTATCTTTAGCACCCCTATTATTAGTACCACTTCATAACCGGTACTAATAATAGATATAAAATCGGTACTAAAAAAATTAATTGGCGTAGTGTGAACCAATAGAATAATATAGTCAGTATGATGTGTTAAGTCGATAAAACATTAAAATCCCATTGCATGCAAGCTTTCTTTAAACTAGGTGGAATAACGCGGCTTTGTCGTGCCTTAGCGAATTTTTTGTATTTCAATTTTAATACCCACTAATAATTTATCATTAATTCTAAATTGTGTGTGACATAGACATAAATGTTCCATAATTTTATTCTTTTGCTTAAACCACAGCGTAGTAAACAATACATGATTTATAAATATAGCAGTCAAACTAATATCACGGCCATTAATTCTGCAACTAAACAATGTACATAGAAGTGTAAAATGAAGTACAAAATGTCTCAATTGACAATGCCACCAAAAGAATATATTTTACTTCAAACACAAACCAACCTATAGTAGCATAGTTCCTAAAAATCTGCCGCAATTTTATCCTGAGAGACTTGCGAGCCAAAGGACAATCTTGATATTTATGAAATTAACAACGCAAATGAATAATTCTCAATGTTAAATACATAAACCAAGACCATCTAATAATTTGTCACAACTCACAATCACTCGCTGATGAACTAATTAAGTTCTCATTTTTCTAATGTAAATGAGAGTAGAAATAACATGAAACAGAAATACACAAAGAGAAACTGAAAAAAAAAAATTATACCAAAATACTTAGATATTAACAATAGGATCTCTCTTCTCAGGGAAGCAATTAAAGCAATTATGTGACCTTTCCAGCGAAATTAGTTGCTACAATTGGAGTTGACCCCAATGCACCTGTTGAACCAAAGTAAAATTGTTGAAGAGGCAAAATGGTTTCTTTAGATCAGAACATCAAAGTCTGAATTTGAATTTTTTTTTATTTGCATAACAATAAGAAATTTGTTAATCTGAGATAAGATAATCAATTGTAGAATTCACTATCTGATGAGGATTTCCATTTAAAATTGAAATTTGATAATTTCAATTGAACCATAAATGAAGTCAAATAATTTATCCTTTCATTAAGTTTCATATATTGATAAAAAATCAAGAAATAGCACTTCAGCTCCTACCAGACCAAATCATGTGTAAATAAAAATAACACGGATGAAATAGTAAAAGAAAAAATTGTCATTAAGTTTAATCTTAATTTTATGTCTTTCTTTGGTCCAAGCGTTGTACTAAGATTTAGCGGTTCAAGAGAGCCAAATCTTGAAGCAAGCATAGTCCTAGTTCTGACTACTTCACTAAAGCGTACCAGTATAGATCAGTGCAACAATAGTTGAGGTTCAAACGATGACATAGAAAATCTACCAGCTTGATTAATTTTGAAAAATAGAAACACTCAGAAAAAAAGAATCTTAATTTTATCTACGTAACTAACGTAATAAGGATTGGTTGATACAAAAACAACATTGATTTCCTCACAACTTGTACCCATCTTTATTTATCTTTTTCATGACAATATTTATGTTTGATTGATTTTATAGTTTAATGCTAAGAAAACTAAATACAATACACCAAAAATAAGATAAAATCGAGAATAACACGAACAAAAAGGCATAAAGAAAATGAACATTACCAGAAAATGGGTTTCCTCATGTTGAACCGTTTCTTGGAACTTCTCCCCTAAAATTTGTCTCGCTTGGTGCCGCATAATACCACCGAGGCATTCATCGACGACAGTCGCCTACTCCACCTCTGTACCTCACCTCATTGTGCGACAAAACAACCACATCTTCTAACAATTCTACATCATCATCCTTGTCAGTGTTATCAACTGCACCAATACCAGTATAATTTGAGACATCTTTTTTTGTCCTTATGATGATCATCGTGCACTCGGATGATGTTGCAGTCCCATTACTATTTCAGATATAGATATTTATCGAATCAAGCGCCTCAGATTGTGAAATCTTCTTTGTTCCTTTTCCTTGCCTTATACTAAAGTTATTGGTACATGTGCTAGCAGGGGTAGCACTGGTTGTAGCATATGTTCTTGCTGATAACATTAACAACAAAATAGCTAAACATTGTTGAAATAAATCATATCAAAATAAAAACATAAAAAATTTTGCTGGCAGTGGTCTCTCTATATTTTGAAACAGTAAACTTAAAGAAGCATTCTATATATTAAATCAATTTTTGTTTATTGTTGCACTTAGTCACCTATGAAGGCAGTAAAAAAAAAATTTCTAATCAAAATTTGAGACCAATAGAAATGACAAATAACATTACAGCCTTGTATTGTAAAACGGTGTGTAGAACACTTAAGTTGAGACCCAAAGAGAAGAAGGCAACACAATTAGATGGCACATGCCAGAGACCCTGAGAGAGCATCAAATTAAAATTCAACTTGACAATTGAATCTTCTGTATATTTTTTAGGACATTTCATCTGTTAAAACCCTGTACCAGTACATTCCTCTATTATTAATGAACTCTTTCTTTTTGGCATTGAAACCCTAAACTTTTCTGGTTTCTTTTGAACTATATCATAAAATAAGTTATACTACTAATCATGACTATTTCATCATCAATATATAAATAATATTTGGTTTAAATAAAAACTCGTTTTGCTATTCAATTTTTGACCCTCCATAAAATATTGTCTCAAACTTTACATCATTACCATTTTTCCAAATTCAAAATATAAAGCTGGTAGAAAGCTCTCACATCTTTAATTCCCAAAGTTGCCCGATCCGCATCATCCTACATTACACCAGAATAATGTCAGATACAAAAAAATAAATAAATAAATCAAAGATGGTTCTTCTTTAATACTCCTATAATAGAATAACCAGTTTTAATTTATGTGCTACAATCCATATCTTAAATAATCCACCCTTGACCACGATTTTCTGTCATTCTAGGGGTATGTTGGTGAGAGTGTTCAGTTGGAACTTGAAGACAATAGGTGGTTGACTCGTGTCAATTTCTATCTTCGCAAAAAACTCGTGGAAGTAAGATGAGAATTTTCAAATTAACCTCAAGTATGCTTAATAAGTTCAAGAATTAAAAAACTGGCATGCCCAACTCTTACAAATAATGATAAACCAAAGCATAATAATAACTTATCTAATAAAGAAAATTGAAAATACCTCTATATTTTATCCTAATTAAGGCAGCTGTTATACCAGAGGAATGGAATTGTTCCATTTTGTTTGGTTCCTACAACATTTGATAAATTATTACTATAGGATATAGAAAAAAAGACCCAGAATTGAGATAGAACTACAAAAAAAAAAAACTAAAAATAGAAGTTCAAGGGCTTAACATCGGTTATGCACTTTGTATAAATTGAGATTTCAAGAACTTATTACAAACTACAAACAGGTTCAGCCACAACATTTTTTAGGTTGGCTATGACCTTTTCCTCATAACCTCTATTCTATCGTAACCTCATCTCTACTACTTATAAAGCACTCTTAACAAGGTCAGCATTTTTCACACAAAGGGGTCCAAACAATTTTGTTAGCATCACTATTAACCATTGATCAACATGATGTACGGTTTGAATCGCTATTTCTATAAAGGAGTCGACCCTACACACAAATAAGTCAGGACGCTGACGGTAGAGCCAAATTTTGCGTAGCTATATCTCCTGAGTTCGAGTCCCCGTCACCCTGTTATTTTTTGTTCTTTTATTTTTTCGTTTTTTCTGCAACTCCTTCGAAGAAATCTCTCCTTGCTCTATGATGACCGATCTCTGCCGCGATATACTTCCAAGTTGGGCAACTCGCAAAAACGTTGGATCTCTTTCCATTCTTCACTATTCCTTAATTATCTAGGGTTTGTACTGGTTCTCTAGGGTTTATTTGCGCCGCTCCCTTCTCTTTTCTACTCTAGGTTTTGAAGCTGCGCCGCTCAAATCTGAACAAAACGAGGGAGATTTAAGCCATGAGCTTCAGAGTAGAATCCAAAGTACGAAAGTAGAGAAGCAGGAGGAAATGAAAACCGAAATGGGAGAATCATTTTCTATCGATTGACAAAGTCAGAAGGAAGCTCAGATTTTTCTTCCTTCCCTCAAAGAATTTACTGGTAAGTCTTCTACCAATTAGTTAGTAGTTCCTTAAGATTTTGGATATTAATTGTTGATTTGAAGAGATTTGTGGTTTGTTAATCTAACCCGATCCTTTTTCTGGTCTTGTTTTTCTGATTTCTGCAACAAGAAGGGATACCCTTGAGATTCTCTCAGAACTAAAGGTAATAATTTCTTTTATTATCTGAATTACAAAAAGAAATTAGGAGCGAGCCAACTCACATGTTGCTGCTAAAAATCATTTGGAATTGCAATAATTTTCTTTGTTCGTTGTTACATAGTAATGTTTGACATGCGTTGATGATTTTATCAGAAACGAATCACCGATAGGCCAATGATGGAGCTAGAGAATGTTGCGCATGAGGAGATAATGATTACTGAGTTCAGTAATAAGAGGCTTTTACAACTACAGAAGTGGTTGCAACATCAGTCAAGCATGAGAAGAAGGTTAGTCATGCAAACAAGTTAAAAGAGTATATTATTACATCCATGGATGCTATTAAAATGTTGCTTGGGTGTAACCTTTGCATTCATTGCTCTTATACAAACAATTACCTTCACATTCATGGACGCTTTTTTTTAATCCCTCTTTACGTGTACTTGAGGTTTGTGAGTTTTGTCTCTGATTTGTCTATCTAATTATTAAATGCATTATTTCCTATAGGGTGTTTGCTACTGTATCATGCAATATAAATATCCAAATCTAGAATTTTTTTAGTCCAATTTATGATTTGAATATAATTTAAATCTCTTTACAACGTTCAAAGCAAGAGATAAATGTGTTGGACAAATTGATTTTGCAGGATTTCAGATGAATACTTTGAGCAAATATTATATTTTTTCTTACATTGTTTCATTTTTTGTTAATTTTGGTTCTCTTTTTGGTTCTTTTTGTAGGACTATAGTGTCAGTCTTGAGACCGGTTCTTATCCCTTAGCCTCCTGGAGTACCTCAAATGTCATCAGAGAATTTATCTCACAAAGTACTTAAAGGAGCTTGCCACCAAAATGCCATGGTATTTAATTTGTGAAAAATGCTACTCAACAATACCAGTATGACATCTAGGGTTCAAGCTCAGCTGGCTTTATGAGACAGTCTTTCTAATTTAGAACAACATTCCAGGTTTTACAGTATTATGACTTTAATTTTTGGCATGCACAACATATATTTTTAAAGTTATACTACATGAGCAGCACCTTGTTTGTTCTAGCTACTATGCCTCTTAGTGGTACGATGTTGGAGCTGGTACCTATTAGTGGTACTATTGGCTGAATTGTAAAATTGGAGCTGGTACCTACCTTACCACTATATTTAAATGAATGCCAGCACCACTATGTACCAGATCAACACATAAAAAAATGATTTGATACAAGCATTATCATTTAAAAGCTAGCCTATCCGGCAATACTTCTTGGTTTTTGTTTCTTTGAAGCTTTGTAGTAAGCATTCCCATGAACAAAAAGGATTTACAACAAGTTTGTGTGCTTTGGAATTTAGTATAGTTGTATACCTTGTATTTGATAGGCTCAGAAAGAGTTAGAACAATTGAATTTGCTGAAGGCAAGTAAGATGAATGAGATTGTCCTGAAGAAGCAAGATGAGCTTGAAGAAATCTACAGAGGAGTTCACATGGATATTGAAAGTGAAGCCGAGCGCCAAATACTTATGGATCTCATTGATTCTGGTTTTTGTTCATAATCTGCTAAAATTATTATAAACTATTTCTAATTTTCACTACAAAATTGCTGCTCAATTGTGCAGTGACTTTTATTCTGTTTATTCATTGCTTTTTAATTGTCATGTAGGTAATGTTGATCTATCTGATCTACTGGCTGGAATGGATAGTCGAATTGCAAAGGCAAAAGAACAAGCTATAAATAGTAAAGTTATTCTAGAAAAAGTAGAGAAATGGAAATTTGCTTCAGAAGAAGAAAGCTGGCTTGATGAATATGAAAGGGTATTCCTTTTTTACCCTCGACTTTTGTTAAATTCAGTTCATGACCTTGGTTTTTGTCGAGTCAATGCGCACACCCTACAAAAAAAAAAAAAAGAGTGAGAACTCAGACATGATATTTTGTAAGTCCATCTGTGCAGGATCAAAGTTGTTACAGTGCTGACAGTGTCCACAAGAACATGAAGCGTGCTGAGAAAGCTATCATACTGGTTTGTTTATTTAATTATTATTAATTCTTATTTTCATAATGTTGAAATATTATTTAGTTAATCCTGTGTGTTGATCAGCCTCTTACTGGGAGAAGATTTTTGCAAACGATAATTATAATAAAAGATTCAGTGTAATCTTTAAATAATATTTAAAGAATATCATAGACATTCCATAAATATGGTAGATTAATTTGTAATACCTTATTTCGTTACAGGATCAGAAGAAGCTCCAAGAGCAAAACTTGACCGAGAAGGAGACACTGTGATGCAATGGATTTACTAGGCATGATCATTTTTAGTTACTACTATCCTGATCATCTACTGAGAACCATGAGGACTCTTGCTGTCAGAATCAAACCTAAATATAAATCGCCACCACTGAGTCAGAATATCTTCTCCTTTTCTTTTCTAATCTCTTTTATTCTATTTTTTTTAAATTTTAGATGATGAGGAATCTTATGAATTATAAACCAACACTTGGTCTCAACGAATCATGGATTCCACTTGATGTCGCATTCATTTTTCTGAATCAAATTTTTTTGTTCTCATTGAGTTTATTGTTTTGTTTGGTTTGTGAGACGAGTTTGTTTTTATGTCAAGTGATGAAACTTTAAATGGAATCTTAGGACACCTTCCTACACTGTGCAGTGGATAAGAATAAACATTTCAGCCCCTGAGAAACAAAGTCACTCTTAGTGAGATCCGTCTCACCTGTACTGATTACTTTTAATACACTTCTCTGAGCTTCCTTGGATCGAGCTAATAAATTTGATTTGAATAGTAGTTTTTTCATTGATTTTCGTATTTTTCTTCTATTGTTGCTTGTGTATATTAAAGTATGTTACAATTTTTAATGTGTATTTCATTTGAGAGTCAGATGATATGGGTCTATTAGACCCAATCTTGATGCGGACTGAATAGTGCAGTATTTGCATTTTGAAGATAATCAAAGTTTAAACAGATGTTTCTCCTAATTATAATTTTTCTCATTTTCATTTTTGTAATTGTCCATTATTTTTTAATTATGTTCAAATGTATGCATAAACACTATATTAAAATATAGTCAATTTAAAAATATACAAAGTTCAACTTAATTCATTATTCTTAAGAAAAAGAAAAGAACTGCTCATAGTAAAAGGAAGTTGCTAGACACTCCATATATATTAAACTATTATTGAACATAGATTTGAACCCATCTAAAGTCACATTTAAACCATATAAAACCGTAATTAAGAATTATTATTAAAGTTTGGTTAAATTGTGTAACAATTTTTACTTCTATATGAACTTTTCTGCATTCAATTTTAAAAGAGCAACTCTCAAGTCAATAGAAAAGGAATACAAAATTAAGCAACTCTCGAATTAGTTTTTTAGTTGTTCACGTATTTTTATTAATTCTATTCTATTTGTTTAAATCACTGAGTACTGTTTTTATCTTCAGCGCCGATCAAGACAATATTGTCCTTAAATATTGAAAATGGACAATATATTCATGTCAAATGATATTTTTATATATTATAAAGTTTGCCCACACATTGGGTGGGCTCTGCTGCTAGTATTTAGTAAAGGATTCTAAATAATTGGTGTTTGTGAAGTAAATCTTACCCGAAAGGGACAAAGTTAGAAGGGGAGGAGCAGCCACAACATTGAAGGTATGGAGAGGAGAAGAGGTTGAAGGTGGGATGAAATTGGCGCCTGAAGGAGGAGGAAGTGAAGACAAAGAGAAACGGAGGAACTGGCGAGGGAACGGAGCGGAGAGGAAGGATGAGGGTGCAGGGAATGAGGCAAATTTGGTAGAGGAGATGTGAGGGGGAGTGGCGATAGAGAGGAGGGATGAGGGGCATGGGGTGAGACCGTGAGGTGGGTTTGGCAAAGACGCCAAGAGAAGAAGAGTCGCAGAGAAGGGAAAGAGAGAAGGGAAAGACACAGATCTAGCATCTAGATAAGAAAGAGGGAAGTTTGGTTAATGGATCATATTGATCACCAGAAAGGAGGGGCAGATGGTGGCGTGGTGTTGGCCGAGGAGGACATGGAGGGGGCAACAGAAAAGAAAAACCTAGACTTCGATGGAGGAAGCCAAGAAGTGGGAAGTCGGGGGAGAAGGGGACCGGATTTCAGCGAAAAAATAACAGCTCAAATTGCCGTGTCGAAACTGAAAAAAAATAGCGGCCTCCGACACCATCAAGTTAGCAAACCTTAGAAGTTAGAACAAAACAACCTGAGAATCGCTCTTCCCTCGTACTCACGACGCTAATGAAAACAGGTTCACAAAGAACCCCTGATCATAACAAAATATTTAACACAAGAAATGGAAATAGAAACCCTTTACTAGTTAAGTCGCTCTATGGGATTTTATTTTAGCTTGCTACCCTTCGTCTCCCTACATCCTTAGAATATATATTAACAAAAAAATAGCAAACCTCACAAATTCTAATTACTCAAATTTATTATGAATGTAAGAATTGTTGAGTTTGCAAAAACACAAATTATTAATAAAAGCACCGCACAAAAAAAAAACACATGGGGTGGTCAAAAGATATTGGTCGATGTCAAATTTTTATGGAGCCATACATCATTTATTTCAAGCATCTGACGTCAATTTCAAATTTTATTTGAGACTCTCTGTGAGTACTAGTTTCGAGCAAAAAGTGAGAAAATATTATAATCGGTTTCTCATTAATTTGGCCTGACTTTGTCATTTTCTAATGCGAGAAATACAATACAAAATAACATTTCAAAGGTGGAGAGTCAAATATTGTGCATTATCTGAGAATCGTAAAATTTATGGTAGTATTTCTAACTTTCAAATAAAAATTTCATTAAAAAATATAATCACAAATTGTTACCAATTTAGTCCTAATTAAGAGAATAAATAAGAAAGTAACTTTTTGTATCAAAATTATTTATTTTAGATTGTTTGAACGAATGCTATGTCAACTGTCTTCTTAAGTTTAATTAGATTTTATTATTTATGTATTGTTATTATTACATTTTCCTTTTTTTTTATTTACTGAACGGCAATCATCAACTATACTAAATTCAATATATAAAGATTGGATTACCCTATATCAAAAGTACTCATCATCGATAGTAACATCAGATAATTCGCTTTCTGCTCGCTCAATCTACAACGTACTCAACTACTGTGGGTATTTTGGTCATAAATTTTTTTTGGTGGTGTTGTATCATTTCAAGAGTGCAGTGAAGTTCTGGCACACGAAGTCACGAACCATACTGGACTACACAAAAAACCTACATAATCTAAGCAACAGTTGATCAACAAAATCTAATATGAGAAATAAAAAATTTCAGAGAAGCATTCATCCCTCTTGAACTAAGAAATAGTTTTTTGAACTAAGAGGGTATCCTGAGCAATTGCAATTCCCTGAGTTCCCTCCCTCTCTCAAACCCTTGCATCCTGCCTCGATCCACACCAAAAAGATCGAAGAAACTCAGATTACCACGTACCAGTAAATGCCTCTCGGTTGTCCTTGCTTCAATTGGTTAAAATCGTAGTCTGGTTCCCGTATTAGTGCATTGTCTTGCGCAAGGATTCAAAGAGAAGATGTAATGTTGCCCTCAACAAAGGCACCATAGTATGCTACAAATTAAAGATGTGCATTCTGTGCCCAGTTGACTGGCAGTGGAGAGTACAGGTACAACCTCTCTGAAATTGAATGGATTTCCACTCTGAAAGCCAGTAAGGAAGCAAGTTATACGGTTCTCGAGGCGGGTAATAACTGGTTCTCAGTATTACACCTGACAAAATTTAGTTTAAAGGTTTAAATCCTGATTAATGTTACCATAGAACTTGAGGTTCCAATTTGTATTAATTAGTCCCTTCTCAAAAATTGCTTCCCGGCCCTGATTTATGTTTGACACTGCTACTTCTAGTGCTGCAATCAACATAGTAGATACTCTTCAACTGTATAAATACCCATCTTGGGTTCTGTCTAGATCAGTCAGTCTCCAATAATGTTCTCTTTGATCAGTTTATGCACTTGGCATACTAACATCCTCATCTTTCACTTGTGCAGACTCGGAGTTACAGTCATACACTACTCTTTGGATTGATGGAGATATTCTGCATTCCTCAACATGGATTCCACAATTGATTCAAAGCAGTCTGCGCCGATTACACAAATTCCAGGTAATTATATATATGAAAAATAGCTTGGATTGCTTAGGAATAAGGAAGAATAGCTTCTTCTTAGGAATAGCTTCTTTCTAGGCATCCAAATAAGTTAGGAATAAGAAGAATACACTACGGGAAAAAGGACCTTCTGTAACGGCACTTCTGTAACGGTTTTTGAAATAACCGTTACAGAATAGTGAGGCATTAGGCGGGAAAATTGGCGCCACAAATCTGTAACGGTTATTATGAAACAACCGTAATAACATTTCCGTCATGGTCAGGAAAAAAAATGCATCAAGCTTCTGTAACGGTTCTTGGATAATAACCGTTACAGATTTCTAATATTCTGTAACGGTTATTATCCAGCAACCGTTACAGAAAAGAAAAAAGAAATATATAAATATCAACCATCTTTTGTAACGGTTATTAGTAAATAACCGTTACAGTAGGTTAACGTTTTTTTTTATTTTTTATTAATTCTGTAACGGTTATTTTTAATAACCGTTACAGAAAAGTTCTGTATTTAATTAGGTCTTCTTCCCATCCCAACAAACTCACAGCTAGCGCCGCACTTAACTCTTTTCTGATCTTCTCATTTATTGCGATTTGTGGTGTCCTACTTCACTCCAAAAAAATAGCAAAAATTTTCTAAAAATTCTGAAAAAATAATAATTAGAAAGAGAATACGAAGGAGAGCAGATTTAAGGTAAAAAAAATTAATTTTGAACCGTATCTTTTATTTTTACATTTTTTTCTTATTTATTTCGATTTTTTCATTAATTCATGGTTATTTTTGTTTTTTTATATATTTTAAGATCTCATTGAATAGGAGAAGATCTTACATCGGCCGGATAAGTCGCACGATTCAACGGATCGGAAGTCACACGATTGAAAGTATATATTTTCATGAACTTCTCTTTTTTTAAATTATTTGCATTTGGTTAATAATTTGCATATATATATAGGCATGGATTTTGTATTGTCATATAGGAACCAAATACCGGAACTCAACTGAATTTAGGTCATTGCCCGTCCGAGATTAATCCATTAGGGATTAATCTCGGATAGTACTCCCGGTCGGGAGTACTGCTCTTTGGATACGATCTGTCTCATTTAGGACAGCGAGTTGTACGTTAGATGCAATGTGTTGTCTGAGAAAAATTCGGCGGCATTTCCCTTGTGTTCCCACGGATACGTACGCACGAGCAATCGTGTGTTGGCGTATTCAGGGAACATAAGGGGAAATGCTGCCGAATTTTTCTCAGATAGCACATTGCATCTAACGTACGCTCGCTAATGAGACAGAGTATCCAAAGAGCGGGCTAGGATGGTGACCGGTCCGAAAACCTAATATGACAAATTGGTCCGAAACCCTAATAATTTGCATAAATTTTATTGCTCAGATGAATCGGACGTGGATGTACTCAAGTAATCGATGCTCGTCTACATTTTTGAGAGGACTTGAAGAATTTATGGTTTGTGCTAAAGAGAATTTGAAAATGAAAGAAGATGATAAAATGTATTGTCCTTGTCGTGTTTGTCAGAATTTGTTGAAGTGGTCTAATTTTGAAGAAGTGAAGGCTCATTTGATTATAAATGGATTTCAACCGGATTATAGTCGGTGGACACTCCATGGAGAGAATGGGGGGGATAGTACTAGCACAAATGTATTGGATTCTGTGTATGAGGAAGAAAATGTATCATTGGATGATGAAATTGATGATGTCAATGTATTTGATGATGAGAATGTAGATGATGATAGAAATGTAGATAACTCAGAATTTAATGCCGATTTAGATGAAATTGTGAACAATGTGGATGAAAATTTTGTTGATAATGTTGAAATTTTTGGTATGTTACGTGAAGAAGATAAAATAGCTTTATATTCTGGTTGTGAATTGTCAAAACTTAATGCTGTTTTCAAACTGTTCAATCTTAAAGCCAAAAATGGATGGAGTGATGCAAGTTTCACATCTTTGCTCAAACTATTACATAAAGAATTTCTTCCAAAAGATAACCAGTTGCCAGATTCAATTTATAAGGCTAAAAAGATGTTATGTCCTTTAAAAATTGGAGTTGAGAGAATTCATGCAAGTCCAAATGACTGCATATTATTCCGGAATGAGTACGGAGACTTGCATAAATGTCCAAAGTGTAATGCGTCACGGTATAAACCGAGGGACGATCAAATTGAAGATGAAGGTAGTAAGGGACCAGCTGCGAAAGTGGTGTTTTATCTACCAATAATACCAAGATTCCAGCGGCTTTTCTCTAACGCGAAGGATGCCAAATTGTTAAGATGGCACGCAGACTGCAGGAAAAAAGGCGATGGCATGCTCAGACACCCAGCAGACTCTCCAGATTGGATAAATATAGATAGGGAATTTGAAGATTTCGGCAGTGAACCTAGAAATTTGAGATTGGGTTTATGTACAGACGGGATGAATCCTTACGGCAACATGAGTAGCCGGCAGACTACGTGGCCGGTCTTGTTGTGTATTTACAATCTTCCTCCCTGGCTATGCATGAAAAGGAGATACATGATGATGCCCTTGTTGATTTCTGGTCCCAAGCAACCAGGTAATGATATAGATGTGTACTTGGCTCCATTAATAGATGACCTTGGTGAATTGTGGCAGAATGGAGTGAAAATATATGATGCACACTCTAGAAGTGAGTTTAACCTCCGTGCCATGATATTTTGCACAATTAATGATTTTCCTGCATACGGAAACCTGTCAGGGTATAGGAATAAAGGAGCGAAAGCGTGTCCTATTTGCATGGAAAACACCCATTCTGTGTACCTGAAAAACTCCAGAAAAAATGTTTACTTGGGACACCGGAGGTTTATTAAGAACCGCAACCACCCTTACCGTCGAGACAAGGAAAGGTTTGACGGTACTGTAGAAAAAGACAAGGCCCCAATACCGTTATCCGGTTCATGGGTGTATCGACAGGTGAAGGACATTAATGTAAAATTTGGTAAGAAATTTGCAAATGAGATACCCAAGGGGATATGGAAGAAGAAGTCTATATTCTGGAATCTTGAATATTGGCAGAGTTTGGAGATTAGGCATTGCTTAGATGCGATGCACATAATAAAGAACATATGTGAAGCTTTGATCGGTTGCATGTTGGAAATTCAAGGGAAAACTAAAGATGGCGTAAATGCGAGGAAGGACATGGTTGAAATGGGGATCCGGCAAGAACTAGCGGCACAAGATAAGGGAAAAAGCCAAACTTGGCTGCCTGCAGCACAATTTAATTTATCAAAGCAAGAGAAAAAAAGCTTATTAGAATGCCTGAAATCTATTAAGGTTCCTACTGGTTATTCCTCGAATATATCAAGAAAGGTTTCTATTAAGGACAACAAATTACTTGGTATGAAGTCACATGATTATCACGTCCTACTGACCCAGTTACTTCCGGTCGCAATTCGAGGAATTCTAAGGGAAGAAGTGAGGAAAACCATCACTAAGTTGTGTTTTTTCTTTAATTCCATTTGCTCTAAAGTGATTGATCCGAATAGTTTGGACAAGTTACAAGAAGGTATTGTACTAACCCTATGTGAGCTGGAAATGTACTTTCCGCCATCGTTTTTTGACTCCATGGTGCATTTGACCATTCATTTAGTTAGAGAGATAAAAATGTGTGGTCCTGTATTTCTACGATACATGTATCCTTTCGAAAGAGCCATGGGTCAATTGAAGGGGCTTGTTCGTAGCCGATCTAAACCAGAAGGAAGCATAGTGGAAGGATATGTGGCCGAGGAGGTTATTGAGTACTACACCGATTATTTGCAGGATGTACAACCAATCGGTCTTCCAAAGTCTCGACATGAGGGTAGACTTGAAGGAAAAGGTTATACATTAACTTCCAATGTTCACCTTATTTAGCACAAATGTTCACTTAAAGCACACTATTTGTTCACCTTATTTAGCACAAATGTTCACCTAATTTAGCACATTTGTTCACCTTATTTAGCACAAATGTTCACTTAAAGCACACTATTTGTTCACCTTATTTAGCACAAATGTTCACCTAATTTAGCACATTTGTTCACCTTATTTAGCACAAATGTTCACTTAAAGCACAATATTTGTTCACCTTTCAGGTACAATTGGAGCTAGTACTCATATACCGGATCTTGCAATGAGAACCAAAGCACATATGAAAGTTCTCCAACATCTTGCTATTGTGGCGCCTTACATCAATGAACATCTAATCGAGTTACGTGAACAATACCCTTCTTACACCGAAAACTTGATTACCATAGAGCATGAAATAAAATTTGTCCAATGGCTAGAAGATAAAGTACAGTCCCAGTTGAAAGAAGGAACAGAGGTCGATGAAACCGTGAAATGGTTATCAAGACGTCCTGATGCCGTGGTCGAGACATACCAAGGGTATGACTTGAATGGATTTACCTGGTACACAAGGAAACAGGATGGTAAAAGTGCTGTGCAAAATAGTGGAGTCACTGTTGTAGCTTTATCTAGCGATAATGTTAGGTCGGCTAATTATTATGGGTGGATCGAGGAGATTTGGGAACTAGATTACCTGAAATTTAAGATACCCTTATTCAAGTGTGCATGGATCGACAACGGTCACGGTGGAGTTAAAAAAGACAAGATGGGATTTATAACTGTTGACTTCAATAAAAGGGCTTATCGAGACGATCCCTTTATACTTGCAAATAAGCAAGCAATGCAAGTTTTTTACATTCAAGATCCGGCGGATAAGAAAAGACATGTTGTGCTTCAAGGTAAATGTTCATCTTATTTAAGTACAAATGTTCACCTTATTGAGTGCAAATGTTCATCTTATTTATTACTTGCCACTTTCAGGAAAAAGACGTATTGTCGGTGTGGATGATGTCGTAGATGAAGAAGCATACGACCACTTCGAGGAAATACCTCCTTTTTCTATCGGTATCGACGATACACCACAGCCAGTATCGATCAGTTGTAGGCGTACAGATAACACCGAAGGCGTGTGGGTCGACACACGAAGGAAAAAAAAGAAAGTAGCTACATAGATATGCTAAATTGTTAAGTTAATAATTTTATTTTTATTTTTTGCAGGTCATTAATTGGTGAAATATTTTGTTAACAAGGAGCTAATGTATTTTTATTTTTTGTTAATTTTCTAAATTGTAATTTTATTTTGTTAGAAAAAATGTAAAACAAAATTAAATTCATGTGTAACCAACACAAAAATTAAATTCAGTCAAAACACTTAATAACATGCATGGATAAACCAACACTGAAAATATCAGTACTAAATGAAATTAAAACAGACACAAACTTTAAAGTTAAAAAAAAATGAAATTAAATTAATCTGTAACGGTTATTAGCTAATAACCGTTACAGATTAGGCTGGGATAATAATATAAAGGGTTTGAACCTTCTGTAACGGTTATTAGCTAATAACCGTTACAGAAGAGCCTAATCTGTAACGGTTATTAGCTAATAACCGTTACAGAAGGTTATTAGTAAAAACGTTTGACCTTCTGTAACGGTTATTAGCTAATAACCGTTACAGATTAGGCTCTTCTGTAACGGTTATTAGCTAATAACCGTTACAGAAGGTTCAAACCCTTTATATTATTATCCCAGCCTGGCGTCTGTCCGTCACTTCTTTCCTTTCTCGATCTCGCCTCTTTCTTAAAACCCTAGCTCTCGACAGAAGCACTCAGCTCTCTCGGCGCCTCTCTGACTCCCTCTCGGCGGCCCTCTCTCGTAAAAGGTAATCCCTCTCCCCTCCTTCCCCCTCTCACTCCCTCGCTCTCTCTGAGTCCCTCTCATTCTCTGTCTCTCTTTGTTGTGCAGTTTCGATCCCTCTCTCTCTGCTGCTCTCTCAACTCCTACAGCCAGCAACTCCCCTCTCTCTCTCGAAGGTAAACCCCTCTTCCTTTCCCTCTCTGTCTCCTCTTCCTTTCCCTCTCTGTCTCCTCTTCCTTTCCCTCTCTGTCTCCTCTCTCTCTCTCTCACTGACTCCCTTTCACTGTTTCTCTGTTAGCAATCCCTTTGTCGCTCTCTCAGCTGTGACAGCCAGCCAGCAACTCTCAACCCCCAACTCTCAAGTAATCCCTCTCTTTTTTCTCTCAAAATTTGAACTGTTTAAATTAGGTACTATTTTGCATAATTTGAACTGTTTTATTTTGGACTGAAATGCACAATTTGAACTGTTTTGGGGTTGATATGGGGCTGTGGTGCATAAATCACAATTTTATGGACTAATGTGCATAAATTTGAACTGTTTGGGGGCTGTTTTGGGGATGATATTGGGCTGTTTGTTGCTATGGTGCATAAAGCACAATTTTAGGGACTAATGTGTATAAATTTGAACTGTTTGGGGGCTGTTTTGGGATAATATTGGGCTGTTTTGTGGTGCATATGAATTGATTATGGATAAGGAATTGTGAATTGATTATTAGATATATATATGCATTGTGAATTGATTATGGATAAGGAGTTAAGAATTTTATTTAAAATGGAAATTAGATGGAGAAGGATCAAAACGTCAATAAGGTGGGGGAGGAATCCAAGGTGGGGGAGGAAACACCTAAGGTGGTGTCAAAAAGGGTCCCGTTTTACGGACCTCTTAAAAGAAGGGCTGTCTCGGCTGTACGTCGTCTTCCTCCAGGCTGTGAAAGGGGCCCTGATTTTAGTATGGGAGTTCAAATAGATGAGGGATCCAGTGAGAATAAGGAGGTGGAGAAGAATAAGGAGGAGAAGAATAAGGAAGAGAAGAATTAGGATTGAATTGTCTTAGGAATTTGTAAAATTATCTATGTTATTTTGTGTGAACTTTATTTATGTAATTTGAAGTTTATGTTATTTGTGTATGAATTCATGTTTGAATATTAGTGTGTTTTAATTAAATGAATTTTAAATTTATGTATTTTTAATTATTTGAATATTTATGTAATTTGAAGTTTATGTTATTTGTTTATGTTTATGTTTGTTTATGTTTATGTTTATGTTAACTTGATTTGATTGCTTTCATTGTTGTTAATTATTTGTTAATAGATATGTCTGGAGACAAAGATAGAGATTTACAGGGTGAACAGGCTAGAGAATCCAGCGATGGGGAGGTCACAACGTTCGAAATAAAGAAAAGGAGCAGAACGACAATGGAAGAGTTTAGGAGGAAAAAAGCTGCTGGGGAAAAGTTTGAGATTAAATTTGACAAAGAAGGAGTGCCAATTGGTACTGAAGAGGCGGTGAACAAATTTGCATCATATTGCGGGTATCTGGCTAGAACAAGAGTGCCAATCACAATTAATGATTGGCGGAAGGACGTTTCAAAGGAAACCAGACTTGAGTTGTGGTTGGACATCAAGGTGAATAAATTTTAACTTAAATCATCTAATTTAAATTTCTATGCTACCAATTAACTAACGTTTCGTTATGTTTGAGAAAATGTTCAACATCGAAGATGATAAAGCCATGAACAATACTCTCAAAGCGATGGGCATAAGTCACAGGGGTTATAGAAGTAGGATTGCTGAGGAGTACATCACAAATGCCGATCCAAACAATCCAAAAAATCCATGCGATAAACACCCAATCTCACAAAAGGAATGGGAAGAATTTTTCAACAAAAGGACGGGTGCAGATTTTGTACAAAAGAGCAACAAAGCGAAAGAGTTGAGAAAGAAATGGAAAGAGCCTCATAGGATGGGTTCCACTGGCTATAGAGGAAAAAAAGGTTCATGGAAACCTACAGACAAGATTGTCATACCAGGAGATTCTGAAGGGGCCGGTTCCACGAGCATTACCATCGGCGATTTGGAACCGAGGAGTCAAAGGTATTTCATGGGAAGGACTGTGGCTACGAAGGATAAAGGTACTTACACATGTAAAGACTTGTTATATATGCTAACTTCAAATTCTGTTTTGTGATTATTAATAAGATTTGTTTGTTGCTTGTTAGATACTTACACGTTCCATAGCTCTGATTCGTCGACTATTGAGGCATTCAGTCGGTTGAGTGCCATGTCTGGTGAAATCAATTCCGGGTCAATACCGGAACAAGAAGTCTTAAATCGGGCGGTTGACAGGCCGGAACATCCAGGAAGAATCAGGGAATATCCTTTATGGACCAAGAAGGAAGATGTGTATAAAAGAAAATCTAGAAAGGATGCGCATGAAGGATGGATGGCACCAGACCAGATTGAAGAATTGATGAGCAGGGTCGCAGCTGAAGCCGCTGAGAAAACCAAAAGGGACTTGATTCACTCTGAGGAGATAATGAATGCGGCGAGACAACAAGCTTTTCAGGTAATCCTTTTTGATAATCAAAATGTAATCAAAATGAATGAAAACTATTCTTCATTATCCAGTTGCTTCATAATTTTCAGGACGTGAAACAATGGTTGGCCAGTAGCGGATTGCAGATTCAAGCACCACAGCAATTTGTGACGCCGTATCAGCCATTCGTTGAAGCTGAGGTAGACTCAGGAATGCCAAACGAAGAGTTATTCCGAACGGTTGCCTCAAGCTATATGCCTCCGGATCCGAGAAGCGTTGTTCAGGTTCATATTGATCATTTTTCTCTTTTCTCTTTATATTTATTTTTGGCAGCATTAGAGTTTCTGATTGAACTGAATTTCAGGAAGAAATGCCGTGCGATCTCTTTTCTCTTGATCACAACAACCAGAGGATTAAGGTGGCTGAAGGAAATATTATTCCGAGTGTTGTTGGTCAGATCGTACACGGCGTGCCTCTAACTGATCAACAATTGTATGTCCATCTTCTCCGAGTAGGCGATGAATTTCGTGAATGGCAAGTCCCTGGTAGGTCAGATGAGCTATTGGGAAATAATATAGGGGGCCGATTCCCATGGCCGTCATTTTTGGTGGACATAGGCCACAAGGTATCGTTTTATTTAATTATGACAATCTGTTTCATACATTTCTCCTAATGACTTATTAATATGATGTCATTGAATGCAGAGTTTGACCAAAAAGAAGCCGGCCAAAAAGAAGGCAAAGGCGAAGGAGGCGGCGAAGAATGTGGAGGAGAGTCCAAAGGTCCCAAGTGCGGGGTCGTTTGTTACTCGTGATTCACTCCTCCCTAAGGATATTATTGACAGGCTGAGCCCATCCGAACAAGCAGTATACAGACTGTTGATGCTCCAACCAGAAGAAGAGATGAACTTTGAGCTGCCTAATTGCAATCCTTGGGGTACGCACGGTGGCGATGTTAAGTTCAACGTTAATGTCGAGGATATTGTCGAATGTTTTAAAAGGGAGGAGCTATCTCAATCGATTGTGAAATTTTACTGCTGGTTTGAATTTTTCAACTTTAATGTTTATTTTTTTCTTCATTCAATTCATTCAAAATTGAAATTGTTGAACTTTGATATCCATGTTTGCAGGTTTTGGATGGAAGAACTTTCAACAAGGCAAGAAGAGAATGAGTTCTCCAAGAGCATCACCGTACTGGATCCAGAGTTATTGGCTGAGTGGAAGTTCAAACACGAAGAACTCGGTGCGGTGAATTACCTAACGAGAGCATTCATGGAGAATCCATCCTCCTATCTTGTTTTGCCGTATAATCAGCAGTAAGAAATATAACCAATATGGCTACTAATGAAAGAATTTTGTAGTTTCCTTTAATTCCACCAAAATAATAAATCTCTATTAATTACAGGTTTCATTGGGTTGTCCTTGTTATTAATGTCGAGAAACGCACCGTTCACTTTGTTGATTCTCTGGAACGCAAGAATCCAAAGTTATATATTAAGCCATTCATATCTTCGTAAGTTTTCATTTCTGAATTAAGTTAAAGCATGATGAGATTTTTCAAATTAAAAAATATTAGATTTTGTTGTTTTAAATAATATTGCATGCAGGGTATACAAGCGGTATTTAGTGGAAGCCGGAAGATATAGCCAAAAGAGCAGAACAGGATTTGATTGGTACCGAATTAAGGTACAGAACTTATCAGTTTAAGATATTATTTGTTTGTGAAATTGAAATTAACTAAAAAAGATTGTGTTTCTTTTGTTGAAATCTTAATTAGGGACCGATACAAAGGGGCGGCACAGAGTGTGGATATTTCACAATGCTCAACATGAGGGCGATATTAAGTAGTTGGACTACGGTCGGAGAATTCCCTGAGGTAATGTTAAGCCGATTTATTATTTTAGGATTTTATATTTTTATTGGTTTAGGGCTTAGGGTTTACAAAATTATTTGACTTTATCAATTGTTAATGATCAAATTGCAGTATATCGAGCCGGTTGGACAACCATATAAAAACGAAGACGTTGATGCAGTCGTTTCGGAGGTTATGGACTTCATGTATGGGGTATTATTTTAGAAAAATTTTGACTTGATTTGGTGTTAACTCTATGTATAGTTACTTTGTTAATTTTTGCTACATATTGATATATGTATTGATATATGTTTTGTGCTTGGTATATATATGTGACATCTGATATATGCATGATATATGTTTGTCTGCTGCATGTTGGATTGTATAATGTAAATTGGGTACCAATTTGGTACCAATTCGGCTAGCAAAACTGGGCTAGCCAATAAAACATGCCAAATTCAAAAAAAAAAAGAAGGTCTTTTGTAACGGTTATTAAGGAATAACCGTTACAGAATTCATAATTTCATTTCTTTTATATCAACAATATCTGTAACGGTTATTCCTTAATAACCGTTACAAAAGACTGGATTCTGTAACGGTTATTAGATTATAACCGTTACACTGGATCTAAAAAAATAGTAAAAATGTATTTCCGTCAATAATAGGATAACGGTTATTATATAACAACCGTTATAGAAGCCAGTCTTCTGTAACGGTTGTTATCTATTAACCGTTACAAATGTTCTCAATAAAACCGTAACCACATTTTCCGTCCACTATACCATAACGGTTATTAGATAATAACCGTTACAGAAGCCATTCTTCTGTAACGGTTATTAGATAATAACCGTTATAGATCTGTAACGGTTATTAGACATTCTGTAACGGGGGCTACTGTAACGTTACGTGTACCGTTACAAATGCCTTTTATTAACCGTTACAGAAGTCGAAATTTCGCGTAGTGATAATAGCTTTTTCCTAGGAATATCTTCTTCCTAGGGATATCTTCTTCCAACAATTATATATATATAATTTCAACAAAATTAGCTAAATACTAATAGCTAAATGAAATTTTGTGTGCTCTTTAATTAGTACTTTATTTAACATTAAAATAATAAATTTTAATAATTTACTTAAATTAATATTAATTTGCTTATTCCTAACTCACCATCCAAACAACATTTCTTCTTCCTAGGAATAGTTTTTTCCCACCCTTCCCAAAATTACACTCTTTCCAATATTTTCTTCCTAAAATCATTATTCCTTCCTTATTACCATACCATCCAAACGAGCCGTTATTACATGTATACAACTGAACGTACCACCTTATGTAAGGAAAGCCTGATTAAACAACTGTCAGTCCCAACCCTCCCTTTTAGTCCCACCTTATTGCATTGGCATTGTGTCCAATTCTCAGTGTCTTGTTTACTGGCGGAATCAGTAGTTGTGAAATTGTGGATTCCACAATTGATTTAAGGCAGTCTGCGCCGATTACACAAATTGACAAACTCTTATTACGTATACAACTGCACGTACCACCTTGTGTAAGCAGAGCCTGATTAAACAACTGTCAGGCCCAACCCTCCCTATTAGTTATGTCCAATTCTCAGTGTCTTGTTTTCTGGCGGAATCAGTAATTGTGAAATTGTGGACCTCGCCTGTCATTGGTTTGTGATGGGACTAGTCGACTCCTGCACTCTTGAATGTCTAACATTCAAAATCCAACCAAGTCAAATTTCCAAATTGAATACCATGATGTCGGACATTTTTGAATCAGAAACCAACGAAAAACCAAAATTGGAAGTATTAGAGGGACTTTTATCTCAATCTGAACGAATTTTACCAGTTTTAGTTTTTTTCTCATAAAGAAAATTGACAAAAAAAAATGAAAAGTATAAAGCAACAAAATAATTGTAATAGCAATGATGATGATGACTATCAAATATCATATAATGAAATGAAACAAAAAATTACATGTTCAATGAGAATTTACCAACTGAAGAATAAGCTTCCATGTTTTGTTCATATGTTAGTTATGTTAGTATATCAGACTTAATTTAGTTTCGAATGTGAAACCAAATTCTAAGAGTTGGTACAACATGTTCACAATGCCAATGCTATCTTCCTTGAAGACTTGTAATGGTAACCCCACACTCGGATATCATTTCAGCATTTCTCTTCGAGGCACAGTTGTCACAAGAATATCCTTGAACTGTAAAAGTAGGTTGCCTTGGTACAGGCAAGTTAGTGCTTTCAGTTAGGATCATACTTATTACTGATGGAATCTCAGGCCGATCTTGTGCAAGGTCTTGCACACATAATAACGCAACATGTAGGCATCAGAGCACCTGTGGAAGGCAGCATGGTTCTCTTATTGTAGGATCAATTAGGCTGTCGGTGTTGCCTTCCTGCCACTTTTTGTAAGCCTGTACTATGAAAAATATTACTTGAAGTATAGATCAAGTTCAGTTTAGTTTAGTGGTGGAATTTGGTTTGATGTGAGTGCTTTGATTAATTCTCTTTCCACAGTCTTAATTGTGCAAGGTTCCAGCTCCATTCACGTAATTGCTCTCTTAATTTCACCTTTTTTTTGCAAATTTTAAAATATTAATTGGGTTAGTAATGCTTACATATCCAACAATGTTTAGAGAGTCTTCTTTATTATGAAAGCTGCTATTCTTCTTTCCCGTTATTATCTCCAAAAGCAGAATGCCAAAGCTATAAACATCTGACTTCACCGAGAAAATGCCTTCCATTGCATACTCTGGAGCCATGTAGCCACTAAAAGTCCAACATAAAATTTTATTATTTTGTTAGATTTTCAAGCTTCAAAACTTACCAGTTAGGATCTCATTTTTATGTGAGTTAACCTGGGATTCAAATCTTTGGATGGAAATTTTTTTATACTACAAAATCAGAACACTTACAATGTACCGACAACATGAATCGTGTTATGTTGATTCTGGTCTCCACCAAAAATTCGTGTCATGCCAAAGTCAGATATTTTTGGATCCATATCATTGTCTAGCAGAATGTTGCTGGCCTTCAAATCACAGTGCACTACACGTAGTCTTGAATCGCGGTGGAGGTATAGAAGCCCTCTTGCAATCCCTTCTATTATCTTGAACCTTTTTCTCCAATCTAATAATCCCCTATTGGAAGGATCTATATATACATGTAAATGAAGGACAGATCAGTGTTACTACAAAATTTTATTATCATTTGGCACCAACATTTGATTCCAGTAGTTTAGTATTTTTTTTTTTTGATAAATTGGCATCAAGATCTGATTTACCAGTTTATTATCATATATGTGGAAAGACCAAGCCAAATAAGTCATGGTTTGAAGATGTAACTTAAATATAAGTAATGCACAGTATGGTTTATTGTAAGCTATCTGTTAACAAGTCAAAAGTTAAACATATGTAAGTTAAGAACATGCTACACTGCACTGATTGATTATGTGAACTTGTTTGGTTTCTATATCCTGTAATTAATATTTTCTTGAATTGTGTGCTTTTTCCTTTTTCCATTTGTTAATCTATTTATATGCATATTTAACCTTATTTTCTTCTATTTTGTGTTTTGTGAATGATTCTGTGTATGTTATTAAATTATGTGATAGTCTGAACAAAAGATTAATGAATTAATGGGAAAAGTTGCACCAAAGAGAAAAGCATCCAAGCTATTGTTGGGTAGATACTCATAGATCAGTAACTTCTCTTGTTGGATGCAACAGCCTAAAAGTCTAACAAGGTTGCGGTGCTGTAGCTTTGCGATAAGTACAACTTCATTTTTGAACTCTTCAATTCCTTGTCTTGAAGTAGCAGATAGCCGTTTAAATGCTATTTCTTCTACACCTCGCAATTTGCCCTGTATTCAAAATAAGTTCATAATAATGAAACATTAATGACACAATAAGAAATCATCTCATTTTCCTGGAAGTTGTATGATACTTGCTCTGGCAAGCTGTGATTGATACAGATTATGATATGTTCCTTTCTATCTACATCAGGATCTCTTCCCATATATTTTCTATAGCAGTTTGTAGAAAATGCATAAGGAATGTACGCAATTGGCAGGCCTTTGATGGTCAGTGTACACAACAGTGCAGGGCATCCAGCAATTAGTTATCAGATGCTTTGGCAGGTGGATCTTAAGATGATTACTTAGTTTTTTTTTTTTCTCCTCTAGGATTTCCTATTATGCTTGTTAAAGTTTCTTCTTTTCCACAGACATTCATTTTTACACTTTTTTTTTTGTGCAAACCATGAACAAAGTTTTGAAGCTTATATTACATTTTATGATTTTAATACTAATATGCAAATAGTTCACAAGCTATGTGTGTGTGCGTGTGTGTGTAGAGAGAGAGAGTTTGATTAGTTGTGGTGCACCATAGTATATATATAGTTTGTTTATATAGTTATTGCTATGCTTCTAGCTTATACTGGAATGATACCAATTACCAAATGTAAAGTTCTACCTTAACATGAATTCACATAGTGTGAGAAATTAATATACTGAGAACAAACCTTGTACACTCGTCCAAATCCTCCTTCTCCAAGTTTGTTTGATCTGCAAAAATTACTTGTAGCTGCAACAAGGCAATCGAAAGTAAATAATTGCAGCTCAGAGTCATTTATATGTTCTATTTCATCTGCAGATTGGCTCTGTTTGTTGAAATCTTGTTTGCTCCTTAGAAATGCTCGAGTTGCTTCTTTTGATCTATGGGAACTACTTAAGCAACCTGTGCAAGGCTCATTGATCCTCATGTTAGGGAGCATTAAATGAATAAAAGAAATGGTATCCACAGAGTGTTGTTCCTGATTTGAAATTAGAAAGTAAAACTCACACAATAAGCATGTATATAGAGATATTATCACCTTTGGGCCCTGAACAGAACCTGAACTGCTTCCATAGGAAGATAGATGCAACCAAAAGGAACACTACAAAACCAGATACTGTTCTAGTAACAATAGCAGTTTTCTGATTATTAGAAGAAGTTCATTACTGATAATATACTAAATATACAGAATTTACCCTGAGGCACCTTTACATAAAAATCATAACCCCCATTATCAAAATGGTAAATATCTATGAGGTCACCACTCCACATCATACACCCGACTGTGGTCACATAGGCATAAGCATTGCATGAGCAATTGCTTGAACAGTAACTCTTGCAAGCATCAGAATCTCCAATGTCTGATGTCCGTACTGCGTGATCTGGAAGCTTCATTCCTATTAAGATTAAAGGATATTGTAATAGATGAATTCTGATATAAGAACATCTTTTTCTTAAAGCAATAAAATACTTTGTTCATGTTCAATTGTGCATACAATTTGTCTTAATATCCATTTAATATGAAAACCGTATTATTATTCATTTGAGTCAAGGAGAAAAACAATAATGCAGAAACAGTTTGACCACTACCACAGCAGATCTTTCAAAAGAAAAAAAGCTGAACCCTTTCGACAGAAGGAAATACCATACTAGGTAGATGGTAATATCACAAATACCAATATAATAATAACAAGTTTTTGTTCACAACCCCATATGCTAATATGTGGTCTGAAGCCATGCCCATCACATTCCTCATTTGCACATACAGTCATATGAAACATGCATTCAATCTAATAATATATTTGGATAAATTGATTGTACCTGGTAGCCTTTTGTATTCACTCTGCTTTTTGTCTGCTTGGCATTGCAAGGGTGCCTGCCTTACACATCCACCTGACCAGTTGCCGGCCCTCCAATTGTGAGCTGATTTCGGCTGGTAGCCATCCAGACATCTACATGATGCCAAATTACCATTATTTCTGCACAGTCCGCTGGGCCCACAGGCATTATAGATCTCGCACTGCTTCACTGGCTGGTGCCATAAACCATCCCATCCATGGGAGCTTCCGGTATACATGTAGCTTGAGAAAGTACCATTCCAGTGCAGTACAAAACGTGCCAAAGAGTCATTTATGGCCGTAAATGTGTAATATTTTTGGTCATTGTCTGTCACAAAGTTAAAACCTTTTGAGTAGAGAGGTACCCATGGGATTCCAATGAAATTGGATGCACCATTCCATTCACCAGACCGCCAGTATTTTACTGTATAATCCTTCCAAATGAATACCTGGGTTGACCCAGAAGGGTCAAGGCCCAACGAAAAATTACCTGTACCCCACAATGTTATGAAAGTAAAAATTTAGCCAGGTAAATGGTGGAAGTCCATGTTTATGCATAATGTAAAGAACAGTGTACTGGTAGATTATGTACTACAACTGTCGAGGTAGAGAATAAATTTGGGAACATGAAACGGTAATGATAATTAATTATAAATCTTGCATACAGAAGAAATTGCTGCTGATGGCCATAAATAATAATCTCTGATTCTAAATAACAGGCTATGCACTTTCACAAAGTTGTTGGTTCTGTATATCCAACATCAAATATAAGCGTTGTAAAAGAGACGGAAAGAAATAATGTTGACACGAAAAACCATATTTGTGCCCCCAGTTAGTCAGATTTCGGTACTTAAACAATAAAGATCAATGCCTTAAGCAATATCAATCGTATTAAAACATACGATCGGTTGGTTACCTGGTGTAGGGTCATCTGCTCTGCGCCAGCAAGTGTATAGCTGGCGTGCACCAGTTCTGGTATTGATCCCCATGTGCATCCCTTGAATGAATGTGTTCTCTGGTTGGTCGAAGCTCTGCCAGAGGACTCTGTTTTGACTGGCTTGAAGGATGAGGTTGCCTTCGTCAGACAGTTGCAACATTGTAGTGTTCAGAGATGAAGTATTGGTGGACCATATTGTAACTGTCATGGATCTCAAGTATTAATTGTTCACTGTTAAGCAAAAGTAAATGTTGTAATTGGAAAATTAAGAGAACAAGAGGTTAATTCAAAAAGCCACATATTATTTCAAAACAAAGTTAAACCAGAACTTTTTATGTTAAAGCTGGGAATGTGTTATAGATCAAACTGTACTGAACAAGTTTGAATGAGAACTAATTTCTAATCGTAGTTACCATTTCCATTTGCACTTTCAGAATTAATTTCCAGGTTTCCTGCATTAGTGAGCACCAGGAAAGCACATGAGGATGGCGGAATAGGACTTCCACGATTGAAGAATTCCCTGGACTTGGAGATGTTGTGGTACCAGATAGCTACATACTGGTTTGAAGAATTCCCTGGACTGAAATAGAGATTGGCCTGATTTTAATGTGTCTGTGGCAGTAGCATGGGAGAGGATACTCAGACAGGATAGTATCCAGAGAAAAGGAGAGATCATTGAGGAATTAGAACGAGAAAAAGAAACCATTAATTGTTGTGCCAGGATTGCTTGTATTGCTGGCAAATGGAACATTTCTTAGTTGATTTGCCTTGTATGAGGTTCTAACATAGAGTTGTTTAGTTGATTGAAGTATGGGCAGTGTTTGATTTCCCTGTGGCGTGTGGCTAGATACGTGAATTTTCTCTTTCTTGCTTTTTTTTCATTTCTGAAGTAAACGAAGTGAATTCTTCTATTGTTTTATATTTCTTTATTGTAGTATAATTGTAGAAGAAAACGCAACTCATGAGAGAAAAGGCATCCAAATATTCCACGATGAACCTCGGATTCTTTTATTCGTTCATTTTTTTTTTTTGACACTTATTATCGTCTATTACAAAAACATTGTTTAAAATATGTTATTTGTTTGAAATATATATATATGTTATTAGTTCGGAAAATGGTTTAAGAAACTTCTTAACAGTTCTCTCGTATTTTTAAATTTTTAGTCTTTTAAAGAACCATATTCAGTACTCTTGGATAAAATTTAGCTTTGGCTCGAGTTAGGGGGGAAAAAAGCTTGTAGGGGCCGTTTGGATCGCTTAGAAATAAGAGGAATAGTATATTCGTAGGCAAAAAAATATTAGAAAGTGTGTAATTTTGTGAAGAATTTGGATGATTAGGAATAAATTTTCGCCTGAGGCTATTCCTCTTATTCCTAAGCGATCCAAATGGTCCCGTAAGTTCCCCCCCCCACCCCTCCCGCGTACGCTCCCCCCTCCCCCTCTCACACACTTCATAACCGTTGAAATTAATATTCATAAATGTTGAAGCTAATGTCGTAATGGTTGAAGTTGACATATTTAAGTATTGAAGGTAATATTTGAAGTTGGCATATTTAAATTGTTGAAGTTGGCATATATAACTGCAACAGTTATATATATTAACCTCAACCGTTACTATATTAACTTCAACAATTGCAATTCGGATACTAACTATTGAAGTTAATATGATTAATTGATGTAGTTTGAATACTAACTGTTGAAGTTAATATGAGTAATTGTTGTAGTTCGAATACTAACTGTTGTAGTTAGTATTAGTAATTGTTGTAAGTGTAGTTCGGATATTAACTGTTGAAGTTAATATGAGTAAATATTGTAGTTCGGATACTAACTGTTGTAGTTAGTATTAGTAATTGTTGTAGTTGTAGTTAATGTGAGAGGGAGAGAGGAAAACAGAGGGACAAAGGGAACAAAAAGGAAAGAGGGGATGAGATATCGCTAGATGAGGATGAGAATTTTTTTCATTTTTAAAAAACGTGTACAGAAGGACAGAGGGAACAAAAAGGAAAGAGGGGATGGGATATCGCTGGATGGGATGAGAATTTTTTCCATTTTTAGAAAACGAGTCTGTTATTAATAAAGTGTCGCTGGGGATGATGGGAATGATGAAATACGGGGATGATCCTTATCACCCGTATAAAAACTGATAAGTTTTATTATTATTTTTTTACGAGGTTAATTTGCTTATCACAAGTGACCGATAATTTGGACCTGAAATCTATTGTCCGTTGGAGTGTAAATAAATCAATAAAACGATATTCTACTGACAGGAGATCTAATCGACTAATTCCATCTGCCTAGACCCTAGAATGCCCTGCCTCATTTTTTTTTTTTTTACTTCTCACCATAAACCTGAAAGTTAAGTACCAGTCAACGGAGTTTAAAAACGAAAGGAAAAAAAATTATCGGAGCATCTCCCACTCCCAGCATTTCTATACATACATTATATTATATATATATACATACATAAAAGCCAAAATATTTGGTACTGTTGATCTAAAGTGCTTTTTATCAGATCTAGTATAGCGTGCGGCGGTGCGGGCAAGGTGTAGAAGGTCAAATTGGATTATTGGATTAGACTTGTAAAGAATAATACTCGCTACGTTACAATATTGCAAAATAAAGGCCACAGAATATTATAATGATAAAAATGTAACTCCAACTGTCAGATCTTCTGTAAACCATGACTAATTTATGGAAATGTGCACGTGCGGGCGTGTCACGTGTGAATCACCCTAGTTATGATTAAAAGGGAAAAATTTTATATAGGATAAAACTATCCTCAAGAATTTTAAATATGGCAAAGCAGCACTTTTTTTTTTAAATAAGAGCACAGTTATAGCAGTACTAGTATTGCCGCTATAGCACAATTTTATAGCGACACTTCTATTACCGCTACAAGCCTTATTACGACACTTCATTTGCCACTATAGTCTTTGTGAACGGAGTCAAACAAATTGGTGATCTATATAAGAAAGTTAGCGCCTACCTATTCATTTTTGTGGGCCCCAGTGGTATTCTCTCTCCCACTGCTTTTTTTTTTAAGCAAAAGGCTCGTAAGCCATTAAAACAAAAAAAAATGTTCAAAGTACACAAGCACAGTCAACCAGGAGAGATGAGTCAACAACCCTACCTACCCAAAATAAAATCTCATAGGGCTGTTTGGATCTTCCAAAGAATTAGAGAAATTTCATCTTCCTAACATGCATAAATTTATTATAAACAATTCAAATTCTTCACAAAGTTACACACTTTTCAATAAATCTATTTCTAGAAATTGCAACTTTCTCACATTTTCCAAATTTCTAAACGATCCAAACGGCCCCATAAAAAGTATTAAAATACAACCAGCCAACTTCCTACAATTACAATTTTTTAAAACCGAAAAAAAGGAAGCTAGACCATCTCTCTCTAGAAGACGCAACTAGAAAAACAAAGAAAGAAAACAAATCAACAAAAGAACTAAAAGAAAAAACGCCAGAGGGCATGTTGTAGTGTCCCACTGCCTTTCACTATTATATATAGTAAAGTTCTATTCGTGTTTTTTTTTTGTTGCCAGGTGGTTTTTTCTCTTGTGTTTTTGTTTTGTTTTGCTTTTTGTTTTTTGTTTTTTCACTATGGCGGCACTATTGCTTTTGGGTTTTTGTTTTGTTTTACATTCACATGAATAATTGTTAATATTTTTATATTTTAATTTTAAATTAAATGTTTTAAATAAGTGTTAATATTTGTTGTAATTTTATATTGTTTTTATATTATGTATATAATTGTACATATATGTATAATTAATATTTTTTTAATTATTCAATTTAACTTGTATGTAGGGTTCTCCAAAATGACACGACACGATTATGCTGGCATGACACAACATGCGTGTTGGCACGACACGAGTACGGAATTAGAACGACAATATCGTGTTATAAAAAATAGCAGCATAAACATACTTCTTCTTTTAAATTATTTTCCTAAAAAATTATTTAAATTAATTTTATATTAAAATTCAAATTATAACCATACTTTCTTTTTTATTGTCTATTCACCTTTTTAAAATATTTTATTTTTTTAATTTGTTCAAACAATAAAGAAATGACTCGGTAAAAAAAATAAAATCATCAATTAATTTTTTAACAAAATTTTTTTGATAATTTTCTACTGAAATATATATACTGAATTTGTAGAATAGTAATATTTGTAGAATAGTAAAATAAACTGTAACAATATGTTTTTTCTCCATTTTAATATTTTAACAATTTTTAATAAATTATTATAAAAAAATTTAAAAAGTTTTTGACACGACACAATCGTGTCAGTTGTGTCATGTTGCATCTTCTCACCACTCAACACGACACAACACAACACGATTAAAAAAGTAGTTCATGTCAACATGACACAACATGAGAGTATTACACGATCGTGTTTGACACGACACGATATGACACGCACGATTGGAAAACACTACTTGTATGTCATTTCTATTTTCATTACGATTGAGCACAAAAATTGCATGTCATTTCATAAAATCGTTTATCTCCGTTTCAGCCAAACGATTAAAATGAATTATCTTTTTTTTTGTCATATCGTAAAATCGTTTACCACCGTTTTATCGTGAATCATCACCCAATAGTTAACCCTTACAAATCACGCTTTAAAGCATCGACACACACCATTATAATTGTATTAGCAAGCAGTTACCTAATTTAAGGACTGCACATTGTGACACCCCGTCGAATATCGTAACTGGACGGTGCATGATGGAGTGCCCGCCGCGGATGCCTGCTGCACCCGCAAGGCTTAACTAAGTCTAACTTATAAAATAAAGTTCATTTTATACCATTATTATATATGTCAATCTAAACTGAAAAATATTATTTAAATATAATATAAATACTATAATAGCAGTTAACAGTCTGGTTCATACAGGTTGCTAACATAAATCCAACGAGCCGCTACTCGTCTCGCTATCCAGCACTCGTTTGAAACCTGGAACCCACAACCAATTGTGGAAACAATGCAAAAGCAAAGAGTGAGATAAATATAATTTATCTCAGTGCGGTTTTTAGTTCCAGTCACACGAATCTCAATGATACATGTTCAGGAACTAACCACCGTACCAAGTTGAAATAATAATAATAATAAAATATACAAGCAATACATAAACAAATCAGTTATCAAATGCAATCATTTATAAACAGATGTAATGCAGAGGAGCACGGCTACTTATTCAATTTGCAATTCAAATACAATTTAATATTTCAAAAGCCGGCTCAAATCTGGACAACTATCTAATGCAAGTCTGGTAATCATAAGTCACTGTTGTCCCTAATTAAAGGCCTAGAGGGGGGTGAATAGGCACAAAAACGAATTTCTAAACCGGTATGGTCAATATTTGGTTCAATTCAAACTTGTTCTAACAAAACACAATCAAAGCACAAGCAATTCACAATTCAATAAAGGTAAAAAGAGAAGAGAAGAGATGACACGCGATGTATTACGGAGTTCCGACCCACCGCTAGGAAGTGCTAGCCTTAGTCGTACGTCTCCGGGAGTTTCACAACCTCGAAATGGCGCGCTCCGTTCAATTCCACACGAACGGGACTACAAATTCGAACCAAATCACCTTGTTACAATCACTCTCAAGGTGGATTGGCCTAACTCAAATAAACAAGCTCAAACACTCAAAGGATTGAGGCTCTAACCAAATCACTCAACAAATCTAGCAATTAACACTAGTGGATTGGTTTTGCACACTCTAATCTCAATGATTTTGCTAAAATAATGCTCAAACACAAGAGAGTATAATGTCTAACTGGTTGGAGCTCAAAAGGGAGGAGTTTCAAAGGTTTCAAAAGTGTCTCAACAGTTCCAAGAGGCCCCATATATATAGAGGGCGCCAACAGCTCCAAAGACCAGTCAAAACAGACTCTGGCGTTATACAACGCTATATGCCGTTGTACAACGCCTAAATAGCCGTTGAAAAATCAAACGGTCACAGACAATAACGTTGTGAGTTGTCAGAGCGTTTTGTAACGCTGTATAGCGTTGCACAACGCTTCGGCAAAAATCCAAAGCAGAAGCTCGACAGTTCCGTTGGAACTTGTCAGAGCGTTGTGTAACGCTAGGTAGTGTTGCACAACGAAGTCAAGAAGAGAAACAAGGCAGAACTGACAAACTCAAACAATATTGTCAGAACGTCATACGACGCCGACTGCCGTCACACAACGGCGCCGTTGCACAACGCTATTCAGCGTTGCACAACGCCATTCAGCGTTGCACTACGCGTCCAGAGCTTCACAACGCTAGTTTATGTGATGGAAGACCACGGACAAGTTTCAATTTCACAAGTTTCTTAATGGAGTCTAGAGAAACGTGATCAAGTCTTCTATTCCATAACCATGAACCGGTAGCTATGGCACTAAAATATTGTTCACCATTTGTGAAGTGATCAAAGTTCAAGTAATAGACATCCTTTTTCCTTTGTCCCGTGTAAACAAGAGAAATATCCGAAATTTGATGCACAAAACAAGAGGAGTGATCAAATTTCAAATAATATCCCGCATCACATAGTTGGCTCACACTTAAAAGGTTGTAGTTGAGACCATCCACAAGGTAAATATTAAAAACCGTTAAATTTTGGTTTCCAACCGAGCCTATACCAATAATAGAGCTCTTCCTAAGATTATTACCAAAAGTAACCTCACCACCATCAAAAGGTTCAAGTGTCTTGAAACAAGATTCATCACCCGTCATGTGATGTGAACAACCACTATCTATGATCCAAGCACTTCTCTTGAATGATGATAACAAACAAACCTACAAGAATACATATTAGTTAGAAACAAACAACTAATATATTATTCTTGTAATCTCTCCCCCTTAAGATTTGACAAGAATAACCTTGGGGAAAGAAGATGGCTAACTAAGCCACACTCGAACCACTTCCACCAATCGAAATGGATGTGGAAGTGACTTTAGGAACCCAAATCATATTAATTGAACCGGATGTATGATTTGCTTTCCTAACTTTGCATTCTAGTGTGACATGGCCATTCTTACCACAATAGTTGCAACAAGCACAAGTTGGCTTGTTCACTTGTGAACTTTCTCTAACAAAATGGGTTTCAAAATGACACCTAAGCTCCATGGCCCTAATCTTTGGATCCTTAGAGAAAGTGTATGATTGAGAGTTTCTCAAAATTGGTTTTTGAAAATTCTTTTTGTTTTGTTGAGAGACTTTTTGATTTCCCCCATTGGTTTGAGGTCTAGTGTGTGTTCTATTCCTATTCCCACCATTGTTTTGAAAAGGATGAAAACACCCATCGGGTCCCTTGAAATACAAGTTGTTTGGGCCCCGATTGTTTTGGAAGTTCTTTTGAGGTCTTTGAGACCCATTTCTATTCCTACCAAAACTCTTTTGAGCACCATTTTGAGAGCCAACAAAATTCTTTTGCCCTTGCCCGTGTGTGTTCCTACCATTGGTGCTCTTGTTATAAAGTCTCTCATTTTGTGTTGGGCTTGACATGGTTCTTGGTCTAGAAAAAGATTGATTCCTCTTTTTGAAGCCAAGACCCATTTTGTCATTGGGTTTTTGTCCCGCAAACATTTTATCAAGATTCATCTTGGTGCAATGAGAAGCACTAGACCAACTTGAAGTCCTTTCATTTTTCAAAACATTTATCTCACTCAAAGGAGTTTGACATTTTTCACAAACACTTGGTTTTTCAAAACTTTCAATCATACCCTTATATCTTGTCACCAAAGATTCAAGATCATGCACCTTAGTCGTCAAAAGACTAATTTGCTCTTTTTGACTAGCAATAGTCTTAAGAGACTCATCAAGATAATCATTCAACCTATCAAATTGCAAGTTTGCATCATCATTCAAACTCAAGTCATTTTCACTATCACAATCGCTATCACTACTAGAGAATGAGTTTAGAAGTACCTCATTTGTGACCTTAGGCAATTCAATGGCAATTGTGGATGGTTCCTCTTGAATGGTCGTTGGAGCTTATGTGAAAGTCGATGTAGAGGATAATGCTTCATCAAGGCTAGCTTTGCTCAATGAATGCACATAGATTTTGCCTCGGTTGAACTCATTGAAGACCTCCTTCACCAAGTCATCTAGGTCGTCATCCACCGGCATCACCACTTCATTCACTTGAGCCACAAGAGCAAGGTTGTCAAAGTCGCACTCGGATTCCGAATCGGATTGAGAGGATGAGCTCGAATCGGAGTCGTTGTCCCAAGTGGCTTGCATGGCTCTCTCACCCTTCTTCTTGCTCTTGTAGTGTCCCTTCTTGGACTTGAACCAGCCATCACCTCTTCTCTTACCACCATCTTTCTTGTCCTTCTTCAAGTGAGGGAAGAGTTTGAAGCAAGAGTACATGGTATGACCTTCTTTTTGGCACACGAAGCAAAGAGCTCTTTCGTCATTCTCAAGCCTTTCTTTGTTGAACTTTCCCTCAAAGATCATGATAGCTCGAAACATCTTTGAGAGAACGGCTCCTTGCTTGTCCTCATCAAGGTCGATGATGCCTTTGGCCTTGTCACTTGAGTGGCGGTGTCTCCCTTGGTGGTTGTCATTGTGGTGGTTCTTGGAAGGAGATGCCTTGTTGTCACTTGCCGCCAATGCCACGGTTTTGGGCTCATACTTCAACTCTCCAAGTTGCTTGAGCTTCTCTTCCACGCACCGGTAATGAGTATAGATGATCTCCGGTGTGAGGTTGTTGTGGGACCTTTGTTGTGTCTCAAGAGTCGAGATGAGAGTGTCGAATTGAGGTCTTCCCACCAAAGCCCTAAGCAATCTTCCTATAACACGACTATTAGAAAGGGTCTCTCCTATGTTAGTGAATTCATCGAGCAATTGTATAAACCGAGTATACATCTCCTCGATGCATTCACCTTCCCTTATGCGGAAATTATCCAATCTAGACTCCAACTCAAATTGTCGAGAGCTTTTGATTAGAGAATTTCCCTCATAACGGTTCAAGAGAGAAACCCACATTTCATGTGCACTAGTAGAGCTACCAAAAATTGCCGCTATGGACTCATGTACCGAATTTAACAAGACATTCACGGCATTATCATTCTTGGTCCTAATGGTCTTAGAGGCATGGATTTCTCTACCTTCACTATCAACAATTGGTGTGTATGGCTTATCAACAACCTCCCAAAGATCAATCAAGTTAAGGTATACAACCATACATCTCTTCCAATAACGGAAGTTCTTGCAAGTGGAACCATACTTGTCCGGTTTTTCTATCACCCTAGAGGCCATGAATCGTGGTTATCTACCTAACAAGATGGTCAAAAGATAACCCCTGCTCTGATACCACTTTGTTGTCCCTAATTAAAGGCCTAGAGGGGGGTGAATAGGCACAAAAACGAATTTCTAAACCGGTATGGTCAATATTTGGTTCAATTCAAACTTGTTCTAACAAAACACAATCAAAGCACAAGCAATTCACAATTCAATAAAGGTAAAAAGAGAATAGAAGAGATGACACGCGATGTATTATGGAGTTCCGACCCGCTAGGAAGTGCTAGCCTTAGTCGTACGTCTCCGGGAGTTTCGCAACCTCGAAATGGCGCGCCCCGTTCAATTCCACACGAACGGGACTACAAATTCGAACCAAATCACCTTGTTACAATCACTCTCAAGGTGGATTGGCCTAACTCAAATAAACAAGCTCAAACACTCAAAGGATTGAGGCTCTAACCAAATCACTCAACAAATCTAGCAATTAACACTAGTGGATTGGTTTTGCACACTCTAATCTCAATGATTTTGCTAAAATAATGCTCAAACACAAGAGAGTATAATGTCTAACTGGTTGGAGCTCAAAAGGGAGGAGTTTCAAAGGTTTCAAAAGTGTCTCAACAGTTCCAAGAGGCCCCATATATATAGAGGGCGCCAACAGCTCCAAAGACCAGTCAAAACAGACTCTGGCGTTATACAACGCTATATGCCGTTGTACAACGCCTAAATAGCCGTTGAAAAATCAAACGGTCACAGACAATAACGTTGTGAGTTGTCAGAGCGTTTTGTAACGCTGTATAGCGTTGCACAACGCTTCAGCAAAAATCCAAAGCAGAAGCTCGACAGTTCCGTTGGAACTTGTCAGAGCGTTGTGTAACGCTAGGTAGCGTTGCACAACGAAGTCAAGAAGAGAAACAAGGCAGAACTGACAAACTCAAACAATATTGTCAGAACGTCATACGACGCTGACTACCGTCACACAACGGCACCGTTGCACAACGCTATTCAGCGTTGCACTACGCGTCCAGAGCGATTGAGCGAAGTCTGAGCGAAGTTTAGAGCGTTACACAACGCTACAATGCATGGAACATGGCAGCATGCATGCAGCATCGATGCAGATCGATGTCTGAGCAATGCAGAGACGCCTGTTTCATACTGCGTTGTACAACGCTGCGTAGCGTTACACAACGTAGGAGTGGAAATGTTGTGTAATGTTACTTAGCGTTGCACAACGTTCTGACAAGAGGAAACAATGGATTTAACAGGTTTAAAAGCAAATGAACTAACGTTGCACAACGCTACTGAGCGTTGTGTAACGCTGTTCCAACCTTGTCAGAGATTTTATAATTTAAGAGCGAATTAAACGCAGCGTTGTGTAACGGCAACTGGCGTTGTATGACGCTGGACAGAAAAACTGAGCATTTTACCAGCAAATTGATTTAGATTAGTTTAGAGTTTAATTAAACCTTAATTACTGACTCTAACTAGACCAAAGCAATCTCTTGAAGCTCCAAACTAAGTGCCACACTTGCTTTAATCCATTCTTCAATAAATTTAGCTATAAAACACTAAAAAGAGATGTTAGTTTAAAGGTTTCGGTGTTGTTTTGCAAATCGGGAAATCGAGAGAAAATGTTTAACCAACAGTCACGATCATAGATCAATACAATTGTCCCTCCCCAAACTCAGGAGGATCAGGATCAATTTCAAATTTCAGATACAATTTAGACAATCAGATAATCAAAAGAACTACAAGTCGAGAACACTACCAGATCTGGAATATAAGCGCTTACTTCACGGTGTACAGCCAGGTCTGGGCGCGACCCAAACCCCCGTACAAAAGAAATGAGTGTCTATTCAATCGCACAAGCAGTACATATAACAATTTCAGATTACCAAGTGGAAACCATTCAATATGCATATAATAACAATAATAATAATAAACAAATGATAAATGTGCAAATATGTCACATAGATATTCAAACAATTTCAAATATGCAAATGAAAGCACAGTTCAGTCCTGAAAATGCAAATTAAAATTCGTGTGAAATCCGCACCTGAAAGCAAGAAGGCAAAACATGCAAGACACAAGCAATCCTAGTGTTACTCGATCGTACCAGCCGTCCTCGGCTTAGATACTCGACCTCAAGACTAAACAATATAAAAGAATTTAACTAAGTTTTATACTTCTAAATAAAATCAGTTTTTCTTTATCTTCCTTCAACATAATTTTGAAAGTTCTAACAAAGACATGTGGTCGGTTTTGATATGGTGTACCATACTTTATTTATTTATACTAATTAACTAAGTTATATATCAGATCTCACGATTTTCAAGCATCACTATTTGTACAAATTGGATTGACTTAAATTAATAAAGTTCCTATCGTATACAAAAATTTCAAACGACCATCCTGGTCAAGTAAAAACTAGATAGTCTCACTATTAATTAGTACAAGCTTTATAGGTAGCCAAAATGATCAAGGCCCGTTGTACAATCATTTTAACAAATCTCAATTTTCAATAATTTTGCAAAACATAAAAGGACAATACAAAATATTAAATATCTTGTAATTTCTCAAGAAAATTCGGTCATTAATTAAATTAGCAAGAAAAGCTCAAGAAAAAGGAAAATTTATTCAAGGAGCTTTTAGAAAATACCTTGTATGTCTAATAAATTGAGTTTACTTATGCATCCCACTTTGGTACCGGCCTTTATTTCCACTTTGGTTTCCCTCTCAATTCACTCTCGGTTTTGGCATCATCATGAACTACAAATTCTATTGGATTTGATTTTCTGTACAAGGTTATGCTTTAATTTAATTGCTCAACTTTTCTCCTTGATTACTCTCTTGACACCGGTTGTAAATGGTTCAGAAAAATATAATATGGAAGAATGTGGAATGAGGTGGTGAAAAGATCAAGGAGAACCGACTAAATAAATGCTATCAATGAGACGGTACAAACTATGTGGTGGATTTTTATATTTTTAGTAACGTGCACCATTATTATTTAGACATAAGCACCAAATAACATGTGGGTCCCATTTGTCAATGACACATTTAATGGTATGCCATGCCTTTACAATTTTGTGTATATTTAAACATGACACATAAATTAATGCAAAAGTCTTGGACAGTACATGACATATAGGCCCCACTTGTCATTCTCTTATTTTAAAGTATACAAAGTTCATGAACAAAAACTCAAAATAAGAATACATTTGAACCGTCCAAAATTATTTACTTGGTCGCTTTCATTCTAAAATGTTCTAAATTATTTATTGTGCAAAATACATATAAGCAATACTACTAAATAATTAAATAATTAATTTAGAACTTCCAAAAATATTCTAAGACTTTCTAATTAAAATCGCAAGATTTTATTAAATCAATTTATATATATATATATATATTGAACAAATATATAGTGTAACACACATCATTTTTTAAGAATGAGGAAAATCATTTTTTATATCAGTTAGTTATGGAAGAATATTAAAAGCGATCCATTTTTTTTACAAGAATATTTTTCATGTTCACATGAAGAAGTTGTTGGTAACTTTAGATATTTAAAAAATGAAATATTGACACGAATGAATGAATTAATGAGAGAGAAGAATTTTAATACAAATATGTATTCCTTGAACTAATTTGTATTAATAATAATAATCATGATTAAGAAAAAATATCGGGTGACCTTCACTACTTAATCTTAATAATTTGTTTCAAAACAGCATTCATGAATTTTTTTAATCAGTTTCAAAGAGTCAGTGCATAAGTTTTCTATTCTAAAATTTCTAGTAAACAATTAATATTTTAAAGCAATTTATAGTATTAATTAAATGTCGTGGGTGTTGTGGACCGTTTTTTTTTCCGTTAGCGACACGACAATCTGAATCATTCATTCGCTTACGTTGAAATCTAATCGTCCCCTTTTTCTCCTGTCTAGCGCCCCTACTCAACTCTTCTCTCTCTGCCTCCTCCGTCGACTTCGCGCACCCCCATTCCCTCTTTCACACGCCTCCTCTCTTGTCACCTTTCCGCCGCCTCCTCCAATCCTCCTCCTTCTCTGCCAATTTCTCGATTTCAACACGGCAATCCGAAACATTTTTACGCTAAAATCTCCTTTTTGTTTCTCCTCATTTTATAGACATATCAGCGCCTCCCTTAATTAAACTCCTCTCTCTCTGCCTTCGTCGATTTCGCGCATGGCGCACCCCTAATCCCCATCCTCCCTTTCACGCACCTGTCTCTCCGCCTCCTCCGTCAATACCGCTCCCTCCATAATAACAATTTAATAGTTTGGAGAACCGTCTCTGCACCCCAAATCAGAACGCTCATGCATCCTGCTTTTAGGTTTGATAATTTCTCCTCTTTCTTTCATACGGTAAGATCAATTTTTATTTATTATTATTATTTTTGCTTGAAACCTTTCAGTACATTTATTTTTTTTTCTAGGCTGGAAGGATAATGGTTGGATCGGTAAAGATAAGGAGACCAACGCCATAGAGAAAAGGAGAGATCAGGGAAGGCTAAAGGGATGCCATCGAAAGAAAAATCACCCCATTGCTTTTCCCTTTGCACCGATCCCATGAATCCATGATTTTTCCTTTCTATTCCCTTTAAGGTATTGTATACATCTACCTTATAACACTCTCTTTTTTTTTTTAAATTGTTCTGCTTTCTAACTAATTGAAAATCGTGGGATAGGTGCGGAACTTCAAAAGGGAAAAGTGGAAACAACTGAAGAAATTATATTCAGTAAGTATCCTTAATTTTAAACTTCTTCATTTCTTTTTTTTTTTTTTGAGGTGATTGTTAATCAAATTCAGTCAATTAATAGATGTGAGTTTGTTGAACTAAGATATTTGCTTATCTAACTTTTTTTAGTTATAAAAAACAAAGTCAGTAAATTGAAAGAAGTTAACTATTCTGGTATCTTTGGCTTTACAGGAGATCAGTTTAGGTTTTGTAGTAAGGCATTTCCTTGGCTTTGCAAGACTTAGTTAAAAAACGATGTCTTGACTCTGCAACTCAGTTCTTCATGTTTTGTGGTAAGGCCAGTTGCATTTGGTGGTTATACGCAAACAAGAACAAATATCCACCCAACATGTAATATACTGAATACAAATTTTCTTGCATCTCCATTTATGAAAGTGACCAGAATGGTTCCAGTACTGTGTTCTTGATCTAATAAATTACGACTGTTTAATTCCTTCTAATGTGTCGATTTATTTTGACATATCACATATTCACATCTTTGGCAGATGCCTCTTACTTTGATTGTCGCATGGGTGAAGGGAGACAACATGGCTCTTAATTTTAGCCTCCTTGAGTCTGCCTCTTAGGACATGGCAATTTTTGCTACTGCCTTCACACTTCATGTATCTTTTTTCATTTCAGCTTTTTCTTTATGGCTTCTTATTTACAAATTAGTTGCATTTGATTATGTAGTTTGTTCTTTATGGCTTCTTATATCGTATTCAGGTTCATGCGAGAGTTTTTCATGCAACAACCCTTGACTCTGTGAGTAGTCGCAAAAGAATTAGAAGTAAGTAATAGGAAACAATTTCTAATTTACTGTTAGTATAATCATAATCTTTTATGAAAAAACAAGGCCTAACTATAATTTGTTCTAAAAGAGGAGCCGACAGGCATGTGCCCAGCCACTACAGATGGCTCCAAATAGTTTTTGCAAATCCTAATGCGATAGCATTTAAATTCGTGCATATTACTTCCCTTCTGACGGGCATCCAACCCAGTGACTTTCTCACTCATGCTATCAATCTTTATATTCTCTGTAAGTTCGCAAGTTTGTCAGGGTGTACCAGTAATGGCACTAACAAGTACTGGTATCAGTGAAGGTGGGAAGAGGAGCCTGACATAGATTAATGTTGGTGTGTGATAATGATGCTGCCAAAAGGTATTTCTGAAAAAAGTATTAATTCTTATAACCATTTAATATGAAATTTTCATTCTATTTAGTACAGAAGTTGAAGAATCCAAAAGGCAAAAATGAAGCTTCGCCATTTATAAGCTTTAAGCAAACAGAAAGATCCTTTTATAAATAAAATCAAATAGATTAACTGTAAATATAATATGATAGTAGTTTTGATTTTCCAACAATTAGATTATTTAATTTCCTGTTTTGCCATTATGATAAAAGCCTGGGAATTTTCTTGAATGTTCATTTTGATAGAAGCTTAGGAATTCTTTCACATTAATATAAAAGCTCTTTACTCTTCACAACAGAAAGTACCAGTATATTTATCCCGTTTGTATAATTTGAAAGTTTTTTAAAAGTCAATTTTGTCTATAGGACCAACACATTTCCTTCATTTGCACAAGAGATCGATATTTTTAATAGTTTGGGGTTATGCATGAACAATTGATAATTTTTGTTGAGTAATATCTATGTTTTAGTCATATTTTTAGAAAAATCTAGAATAATATTCAATATAATATATTAGTTGGTGAATGTATAAATTATACATAGCAATAAGTAAATATATGGTAAATTACTATAATATGTTAGGTTGTAATTAGTAACTATTTGTTACTTTCTAATTTTTGTTTTCAGTTTCGATTTCACACCGATCGCATAAGTACTGGTGTGTTCCGATATGTATAATGTACTGGTACAGGAACACTTTGCAACTTTGGTAGTTTCTTTATATTAAGAAAAATACATACTTCATGTTAGCTTTTTATATATAAAATAAAATACTTTTTTTTTGCATATTTCTGCAATGAATTGGCATACAAGTTCTGAAAAAAAGGGTGCAGAATCAGTTTTTTTATTTTTACTTTTTCACAAAATGTAAGCTGTTGCATTTTTTAAAATTCTCAACATCATCTGTTTTGGCATTATTTTTCTTAACAATATTTGAAAACAAAAGGCCTTTCTATCATTTCTGAATCGTAAAAATTTCGGTAATGCAAGAGATTTTCTAAATTTTACTTATGATTAAATAGATATAATGAAAGTGACCTTTGCATCCAAGTTAAGTGATCTGATGTCGATTTTGAGAAGACAAGGACCTACGTGAAAAGTTAGCTCTCTCTCTCTCTCTCTCTTTCTCTCTCACAGCCACATGCACGTTTTCACATATATGGAAGCTTTTTGAAACACAACATGAATCTCTATATATTAAGACTTAAATTTCAATCTGATAAGTTATATGACTAAGTAATAGAAAGTATTTAAATATTTTTTTTTGTTCATCATTCTCTTTTGAGTTTTCATTATTTATTCTATATATCATTTTTTTTTCTCTGTTGGTTCAATTAATTCAATGAAAAATTAGGCATAACTTAATTAGAGTAAATATTGATTGGTTTGTTCATATTTGTCATAATTTAATAAAACTGAATGCAAACTCAATATTACTACAATACATTACAAAACTTTTCTTTAATGCCTACTTTCTTTAGTTACCTACTTTCGTGCTATTTAAATTGATATTAGTCTTGATTATTTTTCTACATTATACAGTGGTTTCAAGTTCGAAGAAAATTTTGTCAAGGCAAATTTCTCAGTAAAGAGCGTGCCTGCATTTTATGTAGTTTAGTTTATAAGCAACGGAAGGCATGTATGGGCTAGAGAGGTGGATCCCTTCTCACAATTAAAAATATGTTGCAAGTGCCATCGAGTTCGCTCGATTTGTTAATCTCAAACCGAGCTATCTACGTGCTGACTTTTTCTCAAGTGGGTATGCCTCTGAATTGCACCCTTCTTATTCCTCTGCCAAGTGCATCATGTGTGGGTATATTTCAAAATGTACATATGTAAATTTTTAAAAAATATTCAATTTTCTTTTCCAAAATATAATTAAAAATGTATGATGCTTATGTACTTAAATTTTTACTGCTCATGTGAAAAGAAAAATTATGACATTTTGTCTTTGCACTTATATGTCTGTTGCACACAATTTAGACTTAATGACAAATTATTAGTGGTTCTTTAAATTGAAATACAAAAGTCTACTAAGACGTGGCGAAGCCGCGCTTCCCCACCTAGTCATTTAATATATTAATCCGCGTGATTCGGATCCGATCCGAAACAACTGTAGGTAAACAGTTGTTCAAACAGTAATTCAATCCTGACCGTTCGTTTTTGTCCGAATTAATCCAGGTCGTCTGATCGAGTTTGATCTGTCGGTCCATCTTGCACGCCTCTTCGATATTTCTGGAGGCATCTTTTCGAAGAGTGAAGGGTCAATACACTGTAATTGGTACTTTGTTGTCCTCTCTCTCTGTTCTTTTGTACTCTGTTCTTCTCCTCTTACTCCATTGTAAGACAAGATGTTGCCTCAACTCCACATTTCTCTCCTCTTTTACTTCTCCGTCTCCACTCCTCCACCTTCTTTTCCCTGCACGAGAACAACCGACAGAGAAAGCAACGGTGACGGGGAACTCTCATCAAGTGCCTCTTCGCAGGAATAGTTATAGACTCTTCTCAAGTGTCTCATCCCTCTTTCTCGCCACTCCCTTCATCTCCGTTTCAAGGTTTGAAAAATTGTATACCTATCCCTTTTCTCTCTCTCTGCTATTTTCCCTTTCTGAGCATTTCCTTTTATTTGAGCATTCATCTTTTGTGAACTGCCTAGAATTTGCATCTTCTTCGATTGAGCCGATTTGGATTGTATGGCTGCCTCCATCGTTTTTCCCTCTTTCGAGTGAACATCGATTTCTTATGAATTTTGATATGTTCTTCTTTGAAATTCTTTACATGTTAGTTGATCTGTTTAATTGGATGTTTTTTCATTTTCTGTTTTGACTAATTGTTTTCTATTTCATCTGAAATTTGTTAGGTAAAAGGTAAGAAACGTTGAAGGGTAGATGTTGTAACCTTTAAAATTACTTGGTCAATTGATTGGTTTGCAGCTGAAAGTATTTTCTCCGTTTAAAATGCCATTGCAGAATTTTGTAATTAAGTTATGTTGTTGGTATTTGATCTATATAATTCTATTACAACTTTAGTCTTCATAACAATTATGTTTGTATTTCACCGCAGCTATCATTCTGTGAGAGAACCTCATGATTTATTTTTTTTTTATCAAAATAGTTGCATTAGATATTCTTTAGTAATTATCTCACTATTTCTCTCTTTTTTAGATCTCAGGATGCAGACCTTAGTTAGCTCAAGTTGGTCCTAGAATTTTGGTTCTAAAAGATAATTAGATGCAAGCAGTATTTAAGATCAGCTACTAATATTCATTCTTATTTAATGTCTTTTGTTGTTTACTATGTATTTTGTACAACAAAGCCATTATATCATTTTGTTTGTTTCGATTGTGTTTATTGATTTCGTGGTTGTTATTTTGAGAATGGTTGGATGCTGTAAAATTTGATCTGCACTTCTAATTGAAAATCTAACAATATACAGAGACTAATATGCTATTGCTATCAGTTTTAGATCAGTTGTATCAGGAAAGACAAGGTCGGTGTTTCCATCTGTGCCTAAGGCGAGAAGAACAATTCTTTTGCTGGCTTCCTCCTCGAGCTGCTCCAAATCAAGTAGTTCCTCACTTTATTTGTGTGTTAAAATATGCAAGGAATCTATCCTGCCGAAAATATTACAAGGCAGATATATTTTGGTCTACGGTAGCTTATTTTCTTTTCTATTCTACTAATAGGCAAGCACTCGCTTCATGGATAAAAAGAAGTGATTAGCAATTATCAAGTACTCATCTGAATTACACACTTGATGATCTGACTTTTGTTATCCTCTTTCAGTTAGATGCCAGTTGACATCACATGTGTTTGAGATGTTGATTGAAATTTTTTTTCAGTGTGCAAGCTTACAACGCTATCTGGTGGTACTGATTTGAGAAGAGAACTAAGAACAAGAGCGTCTACAACATTTGTTCTATTTATTGTTATTCGATAGGACTAAAACAAAGCTATGACAGAAGCTGTAAATGCTGTGATCTCCTTTCTCATTTGATTCCTTCAAGTTTTACTAGAAATTCAATATTCATGTATTTGCATCTATTTTTTTTATTTTGCAGTTGAATAGTCAGTGCAAGACCACAGATCCTGTCGAATCAGATATGCACAATATGGTACTATTTCTGCGATTCTTTTATAGACATCATAATTTCCTTCCATGTTGCTGTTGCTGCATACTAATTTGTATTAATTTGCCTCAGAGTACTATTAGTTGATGTGGAATTTAACCTGTATTAAGTATGCTTTTTAGATGCCTTTTTATCATGCATAGGTGTACCGTATACTATATGGAACAACTCAGAACATTAGTTGGTATTCCACTTATATCAACACCGATTAATATACATGCTTTAAATGCTTTAGGTATAATCTGGACGCTAATCACAAAAAGACAAGTGTAGAAAAAATTGCAGCAACTTCCTAGGTTCAATTATAATTCATGCTACAAGCATAGGTGTATTTAACTATGTTTACAGTAATGCATTTATTTGTTTTTGGCATTTATTCTGTTTAGTCTCTTTATTTCGCATTTATTCTGATAAGTCTCCTAGATTCTGGATTCATGTTAAATAGTGTGCTTTCCTCTTTGAAACAGGGATCAGCAATGAAAGGTCATTTGGACCTGGGAAAAGCTCAAAGAACAAGAAATGAAATGCCACCAACTTGACAGGGATCACATTTAAGCCTTTTTAGTATGTTAGTTTTGCAAATTTGCCTTCGACTTCATTTTTCCCTAGGTCTGATATAATATTTTTCTGGGATCAGAAAATGCAACTAAAACATTGAAACAAATTATGCAACTATTGCTCACGAATGAGATAACATATTTACTTATATTGCTAGAATATAGAATTTGTATTGAAATGGCAACAGGATTCAAAATATTCTATATTTTAGCAATAGACCAAATTCTTATTTCATACAAATGTTTTTGTCTTATCTAGGTCAGTTTTCAATTTGTTGGCCTTCTATTTTTGTTCATTTTACCTTCTCATTCATTTCTATTTATTGTGAACAGACGAGTCGGCGCTTCCTAGCCAAAAAGATGGGGGGACATAATCCAATTAAGCAAACAAACAGAACCAAAATTCTATGCATTGAAAAAGTGAGATGCGAAGGGGAGGCAGTCGAAACTATCGCCACTGTTTTCATGCAACGGAATGTTGCAGTGGTACTTTGTTCTGCTTAGTTTCTTTCAACTTACTATTTTGTCCCCTATTTATCAGATTCAATCGAAATTATGTGGACTGATTTTCAATTGTTTATATTAGTTCCTTGGCTGATTTGTGGTTTTCGTTATATTTTTGTGTTACATTAGTTAGCTATTGGAGGTCAGTTTCTAAAGAGCATATATTTACTTACATTGCTGTAGGGTCCGAAATGAATAAACAACACAAGAAAATGTGCATGGTTCTTTGGGTCTATTCAATAGGACGAAAGCGTATGATATTAGTAACACCAAGAGTGGATGTTAGAGGAAAGCATCGAATTGGTGATGTTATCAGATCAACAGATCATTTGACCAACCTTATATAATTCATCTTAGGCTGGTAATATGATCTTCTTTGGTAAACACCACTAATAGCACAATTTGATTTACTACATTAGTTGGACCGGTAATAACACGATCTTCTTTTTATGTAATGGCAAAGACTTGGGCAAATTACTAATTGAAATAAGCAAGAGACAAGTAATCATCGTTTAGTGTGATCCTTCATTGCTACTAACTTAATTTTACAAGTGTGTTTATACATGAAAAAGTTTCAATATCTAGACAATTTCAATAGACATTTTTGTTGTTATAAATAGACATTTAACAATATAAAAAACCGATGTTATCCATAAAAACTAGAAACCAATGTATAACGATATAAAAACTAAAAAACTATGTTAGTATAATCAAACAAACATATTCGTCATCAAAATATATAAACTATAAAAAGATATTAAACTAAAATTTTGTTACAAACTCATGTATCGAGCGAAACTCGACATCTGACCTTACATGAAATTTTGTTAAACATTTATTTATTTTTTAGGTCGCGCAACGCGCGACGCCCCGTCTAGTTTATATTAATTCGTGTGTTTAATTTTATAATAGTGGAAGGAAGTGGGAGAGTCTGGAGAGAATACCACTGGGACCCACAGAAATGAATAAGTAGGACCTACAATTTGGATATATAATGATAGTAAGTGTAAGTGGTGAAATCACCGATCTGTTCCAACTCCGTTCACAAAGGCTATAGCGGCAATTGAACTGCCGTAATAAGGCCTACAGCAGCAATAGAAGTACCGTTATAAGGTTGTATTATAGCGGCAATACTAGTACCGTTATAGTTGTGCTCTTATTAAAAAAATAAGTGATGCTTTGTTCTATTTAAAATTCTTGAGGATAGATTTGTCATATATAAAATTTTTCCGATTAAAAGACTTCCATGTCCATCGCAGGCCGCAGCTGATTTATTGTGACGGGACTTTACAACAGAGGAGTCTTTTCAAATAAGTGAAGCGGCTGTTTGTGCTATAGAAAATGGTGTTTATAATTTTAGGGCTCGTTTGTCAGTGTCAAATTTAGCTTGATTTTTGAGTCAATAAGTTAACTTACGGATTTTGCATCGTCAAATAATTTTGGGGACAACGGAATTAGCACTACCTCCTTAACTTGGTTATTTCATATTTGAGTGTTCCTCAAACACCAAAAAAAAAATTTATATTGTATCTGAAGAGAAAAATCTTGAGAAGAAATTTTAAATTTCAAAATTTCAAATTTCAAATTTTAAATTTCAAAATTTCAAATTTCAAATTTTAAATTTTCAAATTTTAAAATTTCTAATTTCAAATTTCAAAATTGCAATTGCAAATTTCAAAATCCAAAATTTAAAATTTTCAAATTGTAAATTTCAATTTTCAACTTTTAAAATTTTCAAATTTTTAAAATATCAAGATTTTTTAATTTTCAAATTCTAAAATGTCTATGTTAAAATGAATGTTACAAGCGAATGCATTCACTTTGATCACTAACTTTAACATTTCATGCTAAACAACAATTACTAACTTTAACTTCAAACACTAATCCCAAAATGCTAACTTTAACCCTTGATCCCACTAAACATTGATATTGCCAAACTTTGAAAGAGCAAGGTTAGCTACTAACATTTTAGTTGCTTCAAATGCCAACATTTTGCTATTAAGTTATTTTTTTCAAATTTTAAAATTTAAATATTTAATCTACAATATTGATCTTATTTAGTTTAACAAGCGATGTGTTTTCATATAAGTTTTGTAAATTTTAGAATTTGTTTGATACTCGATCAATAGATAGAAAAACAAACGAACCTCCTTAACTATGGTAGATTCGTTCTAACTTCTAATACATTCATCTTTTAGCCTTTGATCAAGTATCAAATAAATTCCAAAAATTTACAAAACACATATGAAAATGCATCGCTCATTAAACTAAATAACATTAACGGTTTGGATTAGAGGTTTGAATTTTAAAATTTGAAAAAAATAACTTAAAAGCAAAATGTTGACATTTGGGGGCAATCAAATGTTGGTATCATAATATAGAATCTGTTATTTTATATAAAGTAAATAATAATAATATAGAATCTGTTATTTTATAAAACCGACTTTTATAACCGACTTTTATAGTTATGAGTTCGTATAATAATAATATAGAATCTGTTATTTTATATAAAGTAAATAAATTTGGCGTCTATATAATTTGTTTCCAAAGAAATAAAATTCTGCTGATGTTACATTATTATAAAGATGGTGTTAATGATTTCAAAAATAGTGTTAATAATAAAGCTTTATAACAAAGAAAGTTGTATCCTCTCCTAATGAAGCAGGTGTTAAATTATATTGCCAAAATTGGTTCTTATTCTATAAAATTGATTTTTAGTAATGAAAAGTTATAACATTTATTTTAAAATTTGAGTCGGTGCGCGAATTTGCAATTGATATGATGTAAATAGTTATCCACATTCTAAATTTCTAATATTGAGATGCCATTTCATACGTTGCAAATATCACCTTGCAGCTTTAGAAATTTCGTATAAAACTTTTATCCTTAAATACTTGCCCAATGAAATCTTGAGGCCTAATTTCAGTAACAATACATCATGACTAATTCCGGTGATTCTATTTTTATATTTTTAAAGTTTGAAATAATCAAATTCATGATAAACTGGAATGATTTAATTTTTTTCAAATCCCCCTAACTGTAATAATTTTCTTTCATATTCTGTCCATGTACCAGTAGACATGAATAATACTGTTGGTTTGATCCTGTAAATGCTGACAAAGCACCAAACTCTGCTCGGTATGGCTCTGACATGAGAGTTAACATTGCCCCCTAGCATATATTTATTTTCTTATTTTGAATGATAACAACCCCTTGATAAAATCAGATTAGATAAACAATAATAATGTTCATAACTAAGAATAGTAATCAGTCTAAAAAGAGGGGTTTTGACATGCAAAAGTTCTTTCATTCTGTGAACTCTATATAGGGAAAACACAGATGATAAAAATAAGGATAAGAAATTGAAATTAAAATATATTAAACGTGAAGATATCCAGATAAAAACACAAACACTATAAACTAGGAAGGCTTATTTTGGTCTCCGTTGTTTTCGATTGTCAAAATTAGATCGTTGATAGAGATAAGAAAATAGAAGTGTTTCAGAGATAGCAGAACTCTTATCAAGTTCCTCTCTCTCTCTCTCTCTCTCTCTCTCTCACAGTTCTTGAAGACCTACTTTTGTTGCTGTGAGTTTACTTTTCTTCTCCTTCCTTTTGGATGAATTTGCGCCTGTTTCCTTTGTTAAAAATTCTTCTTTTACCAAAAAAATGATATTTGCAAAATGAGGAGGGTTCCGGTGCCCACATTTTGGATGCCCCCAAATGCTCCAAAACACACTTTTTTACTATTTTTTAAAAATATAAAATTCAATTTTCGAATCAAAACCGTTGATCTTATTCGATATAACTAGCGATGCATTTTCATATAAGTATTATAATTTTTTAAGTTTATTTGATACTTGATCAAGAGATTGAAAATTGAACGAATGTAGTTAAATATGATAGATTAATTCTAATATGTTCATATTTTAGCCTCTTGATCAAGTATCAAATAAACTTCAAAATTTATAAAACTTATATGAAAATGCATCACTAGTTATATTGAATAAGTTCAACAGTTTGGATTCGAAGTTTTAATTTTATATTTTGAAAAAGTAGTAAAAAAGTGTGTTTTGGGGCATTTGGGGCAATCCAAAATGTGGGCACCGGAACTCTCCTCTTGCAAAATAATCAATACAGCCGATCTTATTTCACTAAAAAAGAAAAACACATAATAATGCAAACTATATTGGTGATTCCTGTTTATGATTTTTTGCAGACTTGATGAGAAGTCAATTCCGGAACTGTCCCATGTGATTCAAATCGCCTCTTAAACCCTTTTGTTTCCCTTTCTTTTTAAAATTTGCGAAGCCGGAGAGTGAACTTAAATGGGGGACCTATACAAAGATGATCCAAACTCTTGGACGACAGGCACCCGTGTCTCCAAGGCAAATTATGAATATCATTATCAGTATCCTTTGCAAAAGCCCAGAATTCCTTCAACCAATCTCAAATTTACATCCACTGAACTAAACCCAAAGCCTGCCGCCTGTAACAGGACCTCCAACCAAAAGATCACTAAAGGCCATCCGACTATTATATCATATTTCCAGTCGAGTTCTGATAGTGAGGAGCAAGTAGATTCAGAATCCGAGTTCGATGAAACTGTCCCTGCATTCAATAGAAGGGGTGTTTCATCGACCACAAAAATGGAATTCACAGACAAGTTTAGAAAGGTGCAGACAGTCAGGAGACGACTTGTGGTCCCAACACACAGAAAGAAAACAAAGACCAAAATTGATAGTCATTCAACTAACTTATCTTATCTGGAGTCAAAGAGTGAGGTGCAAAAAGATTCGGAATACGAGTCAGATGAAACGGTCCCGACATCTAATGGCACGGCTATGTCATCAACTGCAAAAATGGTAGTCTCTGACAAATTTAGAAAGGTGAAGCACACTGTAAGGAGGCAAGTTGTGGTCCCACCACACAGAGAGAAAACAAAGACCAAAACACATAGCCAATCGACTACCTTATCAAATCTAGAGTCAGATTCTCACGGTGAGATGCATGTAGATTCAAAATCTAATTTAAACAAAAATGTCACAACATCCAACAGTAGAGCTACATCATCGACTGCAAAAATGGTTATCACTGACAAGTTTAGAAAGGTGAAACGGACCGTAAGAAGGCAACTTGTGGACCCTCGACACAGAGAGAAAACAAAAACCAAAACTGATAACCAGCCTACTACCCCATCATATCTGGATTCAAATTCTGACGGTGAGGTGCATGTAGATTCAAAATTTGATTTAAACAAAGCTGTCACGGCATCAAATAGTAGAGCTGCATCATCGACTGCAAAAATGATTATCACTGACAAGTTTAAAAAGGTGAAACAGACTGTTAGGAGGCAACTTGCGGACCCACCACATAGAGAGAAAACAAAGACCAGAATTGATAGCCATTCAATTACCCCATCATATTTAGATCCAAATTCTGACGGTGAGCTGCACGCCGATTCAGTATCTGATTTTAACAAAACTGTGACGGCATCCAACAATAAAGTTAAATCATCAACCACAAAAATGGTTATCACTAAAAAGATTAAAAAGGTAAAACAAACTGTCAAGAGGCAACTTGTGGGCCAACCACAAAGCGAGAAGACAAAGACCAAATCTTATGGCCAGCCTACTAGCCCATCATATCTGGATTCAAAGTCTGACGTTGAGATACAAAAAGGTTCCGAATTTGATTTAAACAAAATCGTTACGGTATCCAACAATAGTGCTACATCATCAACCACGAAAACAATCATCTCTGACAAGTTTAGAAAGGTTAAGTGGACTGTCAAAAGGCGAGTTGTGGATCCACCAGAGGCTACTACCCCATCATTTGTGGAGTCAAATTCTAACGGTGAGGTGCAAGCAGGCATGAAATCTGATTTAAATAAAAATTTTATGGCATCGAATGGTAAACCTATATCGTTGACCACAAAGATGGCCATCTCGCGCAGGTTTAGAAAGGTGAAGCGGACTGTCAGGAGGCAGCTTGTGGTCGTACCATTCAGAAAGAAAAGAGAAACCAAAACTGATAGCCAGTCGGCTACCGCATCAAGTCTAAAGCCAAATATAGATAGTGAAGTGCAAGCAGATTTGAAATCTGATTTAACCAAAGCTGCCACACCATTCAACAGTAGGGCTATATCACACACCACAAAAATGGTCATGTCTAGTATGTTTAAAAAGGTGAAGCAAACTGTCAAAAGGCGGTTCGTGGCCCCATCATACAAAGAGAATACAGTGGCCAAAACAGAGAAGTCGTCCTCCTGGCTGAAGAACTGCTTGCTGAATAAGTATATTGACCGTGACATGAGCCAGGTGGGTGCACTGAACGGACCCAATGGGGTTGTCTGGAAGCCAGATTTGTTTGAGCTGATCCGATGGAAGACGATGGCAAGCAGGGTCCGTTCCCCATTATGCAAACAAGCAAATGAGGGGAAGATGATGGTAGGTTTAGAGTCTGACAATGAAAAATAATGGCTGTTTATTTTATCTCATATTATAATTTAAATTTAAAATTCCTTTAATTTAGTTCTGATAATGAACTCGAATGTATTCTTGTTCTTAGGTGAGTCTAAATAATCTGTATCCTCTGTAATTTCGTTCAAGTACTGATTTGTTTTATGTCAGAGTTTAATACTTCAGCAAATTATGCTGTGCCCTTCGATCAAGAGGGGAATATTTGAAAAGATAGGAATAATCAATGTGCTTTGGTAAAATGAAGTTACAACAGAACAATCAAAGCATATCCTTTTCTTGTGATTTTTACAATATATATACAATTAAGGCGTGAAAAGGCATTCTCTCGATCGAGAAAGGAAAAAAAAACAAAGAAAAGAATTGGATAAAGCAGAAGTGTGTAGATTTCTACATGTGGAAATATTTAAGCTTATGTGTCTACCAACCAAATAGTAAGACAACAATCCAACAAACGAAACAGCAAAGAAAACAAAGAAGTATTTGAAATTTCTCTTGAAATCAAACGGTCTCCTGCTCTTTTCACAATACCATGAAAATTACAAGCTGTGAAATCTAACCGCTGCTAATCTAGACGAAATTTCCTGATGCTACTTTGGGTCATGTTGTGTGCCCAAGTCCCACCAGAGTTGTGGCAAAAGGTCCTATAGTGTTTTGGTGGCTGATCGAGTCTTGATCATTGGCAACAGGACCTATCGGCTTCAAATTTTCAATCGAAATTAATTGAAATTATTTTGTAAGAATAGATTAAAAAAGCCCCTCTAATTTTACTATATGTAGTAAGATACCACTAAAGCTTTAAACAGTGTGTTTTATTAAAAACCCCCAATTGGACATGTTTCATATTATTAGTACCTTCTTAATGTCAAGGATCGTTGGATTAAGAGTTTGTTGGAGTATAAAGTCAAATCTCGATAGTTACAGAGACAAAAGCTTTTCTTGAAACTCGAGTGTTTTGGGTCCATACAACCTACCTATTTAGTCTTGAATTAGGCATATCATTACAGGCCTTTATTCAACATTTGATTAGCTTGTTCATCTAAGATATCTATATTTTTATTATACATTAAAACCGTGATTTTTTTCTCTATTTTTGACCGATTTTTCGCATTTCATATTTTTGACCGCTTTTAGTTAAAAACCGGGGATATCATATCATAGTTTTCTATTTTTAGATATAAATACTTTTTATTTTTCCATTTTCTATTATTAAAAACATTTTTTTCTTTTTTGGTTAAATAAATATGTTAAAAATAGTCGTACCAGCTATTATTCAATTTATTTAATAAGTATACATTTCAAAATCATGTTGAATTATTGTCATCTAAAAAAATATAGCGCAGCGAAGTTACGAATATCATGCCTATTATATATTAAATCCTGTGGCCATTATGCCACATTATATATTTTTTTTGTATTTTCGATAATTAAAAATAATTCTTTTTTAAATATATTAAAAATAGTTGTATCAATCATTATTTTATTTAAGAATTAAATATATTTAGAAATATAAGGTAGTTCATATCTAATCAATACTATTTAATAAATAATAAAAGTATTAAAATTTGAGACCGTTTTTTTATCGGGGCTATTTAATAAATAATAAAAGTATTAAAATCCGAGACCGCTTTTTATCGGGGCTGATAACGATCATCCTCATTATCCTTCCAGCATTAGATTAATTGCATTCCGAAAAAGGAAAGAGGAGCGTGAGGATGAGGAGATGATAACGCGATTTTTTTTTTTTGGATGAGGGGATGAGGGAAGGCGGCATGAGCGAAACAGAGGTGAGAGATGAGCGTCTTACAGAGGGGAGGGAGACAACGACACAGAGGGGAGGGAGCGACACAGAGAAAAGGGATTACAATTGTAACAGTTCTAGTTAATATATTTAACGCTTTTAGTAATATATTTAAAAGTTGTAGTAATATATATAAATGTTCTACTTAATACAGTAACAGTTCTAGTAATATATATAAATGTTCTACTTAATACAGTAACAGTTCTACTTAATATATTAAAAAATTCTACTTAATATATTTAACAGTTCTAGTAATATATATAAATGTTCTACTTAATACAATAACAGTTCTACTTAATACAGTAACAGTTCTACTTAATATATTTAACAGTTCTGCTCAATATATTTAACAGTTTTGGCTAGTATAACAACTGTTATAGTTTCAGCCTTCGCTCTCCTCTCTGATTCGCTCTCCCTCAATCTTCGTTCTCCTCTTTTGATTCGCTCTCCCTCTGGTTCACTCCCCCTTCTCTGACGCTCATCCCCTCTCATCCTTGGACTTCCTAAAATAGAAAACGTGTTTTCTAAAAATAGAAGGGGATGATGGGGATGATAGAAGAGGGAGGATGATGGAAAGCAATTCCGTTTTTTTATAAAAAAAAATAGTTTTTCGTTTTTAGTTAAATATATTAAAAATAGTTGTACCAATTATTAGTTAATTTAAGAATAAGAATTAAATATATTCGAAAATCTAAGGTACTTCATGCCTAATCTATAGTATGATTGACTGATTTAATTTCTCAATCAACTAACCGGACTTCTCTGTATTTAATTTCGTATTGATTGACTGATTCAATTTATCGTTTGGTTTTGATTGAATATGTTTACTGAATTGTGATTGGTATATTTTACGTGATATCGGGTTTTGAATTGGATACAAAATTGAATAAGAATTTTGAGCCCTGATCTTCCTGAGTTCGGGGAGGGGAAAAACAAAAAAAAAAAAGACCAGGAAAGGGAAAAACAAGTATTCGGGCAAATTTATTTACGCAAATTCAGAGACATTCTCCTTTATATAATGGATGATAATGATCTGGCTCTGCAGGGGAAGAAGGTTAAGAAGGAATCCGATGAGAAGAAGGAATCCGATGAGAAGAAGAAATCCGATGAGCAGAAGGAAGAAGATGAGGAGTACCAATCGCAGGAATCAAGATATATAGTTTTGGTACATTACTCGCAAGTACCGGATTATTATCGAGGTGCAATCAAAGGAAGCATGCGTGGTCTAAAACGTAAAACAGTTATTTGGGACTTGTATCAAACACATCCACATTCCCCGCTTTTTTTTTTTTATCGAGTAGAAAACAAGATTTTTTCTTTTTTTTCGAAAATCTTTTTTTTTTCTGTTTTTGGTATCTTTTTGAAAATCTTTTCAAAGATTTTTTTTCATTCTTAGGAATTCGGTGGGGAGAAAACAAGAACGGAAAATCTTGAAAGAGGAAAAGATAAAGGAAATCGATTTGGTAGAGAAAAAGAAAAACAGCAAGATGAGAAGAAAAGAGAGCGAAGAAGAACGACGTCGATCAATAGCAGAAACTTGGGATGCAGATGTGTCCACTCAACGAATAAGAGGTTTGCTTATATTAACCCACTCTTTTCTTAGAAAAAAAATTGTATTACCTTCTTTGATAATAGCTAAAAATCTTGGCCGGATGGTTTTATTCCAATCCCCCGAATGGGATGAGGATTTCAAGGAATGGGATAAAGAAATGCATGTTTAAATGTATTTATAATGGTGTTGCATTATCAGAAACAGAATTTCCCATGAATTGGTTAAATGATGGTGTTCAGATAAAGATTCTATTTCCTTTTCGTTTGAAACCTTGGCGAAGTAGAAAAGAAAAAGTAAGAAAATCGACTTTTTTAACAGTTTTTGGAAGAGAAACACACGTACCTTTTGGGTCTCCCCAAAGGCAACCTTCCTTTTTTAAACCCATTTATAAATATTACCTACCCATGAGAGCCATAAGGCTATCCCCGTCCTAAGGTGCTTCTAAATGAAAGGATCTTGTCAACGTCCATAAAGAATAAAAGAATTTCCATTTCGTTATTTTTAGTAATTAAAGATAAAAAAATAATTAGAAACAAGAATAAAATAATAATTGGATCAATATCATGTTGGCCAATAATAAAATTATTAACCAAAATGCTCGAATAAGATTCTTATTAAAGAATCTTATAATTCTTTATTGAAATGATTCTATATAATGATTCTTTACATAGCTAGAATGACCCTTGCGAATTGCAGACACTAATTTGTTAAGAATCAATCGAACTGAAACTTGATCATTGTCATTGGCTGGAATTGGAATATCTACAAGATCTGGATCACAATTTGTATCGATTAAACAAATTGTCGTAATACCTAAAGTAATTTTGAGTATCATTGTCATTGTCATTGGCCGGTCCTGATCCTCCAGAGATCGGGGAGGGACCATTGTGACTGACTGACTGATTGTCTAGACCTGCTTATCTCCGAAAAATATATTATTTGTTATGTGGATTAATCCGGTCTAATTGAACTTTGTTATATAATAATTAAATGTAGAGAAGTTGCGTCATTAAATAACCGGTTACTGAGGTTTGTACCTGACTCTGTTTGTTTTTCTGTTGCGACGTAGGTTGACGAGCCGTCGGATGGATGCAGAAGATATCGTTCTCAGCTAGCATCCCGCGACCCGTCGGTGCAGGACGTGACAATGTTTATGAATAAATATCATATGAATCATATTCTAGACAGTACAAAGTATTTAAATGTAAAATATTGTGATGAAATGACTTATACTTAATCCAGAAACGATTAAAATGCTCAAATGATACACAAAATTGCATTATATGCACTTTATATGCGTAATTACCAAGTATAATCCAATATTTTTTAATATATAACATATGAACCATATTCTAGACTTTACAAAGAGTTTAGATGCAGATTATTGTGGTGAAATGACTTAGAATGATTCCAAAAAACGATTGAAATGCTTAAATGATACACAGAATTGCATTTTTTACAATTTATATAAGTAATTACCATTTATAATCCAATATGTTCTAATATATAACATATTAATTACATTCTAGACAGCACGAAGTGTTTAAATTTAGATTATTGTGATGAAATGACTTAGAATAAATCCAAAAAGGATTAAAATTCTCAGAAGATTCCAAGAATTGCATTATTTGCACTTTGTATGCATAATTACCATGTATAATCCAATCTTTTTGAATAAATAACATATGAATCATATTCTAGAAAGTATAAAGATTTTAAATGAAGATTATTGTGATGAAATGACTTAGAAAGAAACCAGAACCATTTGAAATGCACAAATGATACTCAAAATTGCATTGTCCGCTCATTATATGAGTAATTACTATGTATAATCCAATCACTCTAACTAAATAACATATAAATCATATTCTAGACAGTATAAAGAACATAAATGCAGATTATTGTGAAGAATAGACTTAGAATGAATGCAGAAATGATTGATATGCTCAAATGATACTAAGAATTGCATTATTTACACTTTATAAGCGTAAGTACCATGTATAATTCATTTTTTTAATAAATAATATATGAATCATACTCTGAACAGTAAAAAGTGTTTAAATGTAGATTATTGTGATCAAATAACTTAAAATGAATCTGGAAACGATTAAAATGCTCAAATGATACTTTGAATTGAATTATTTGCACTTTATATGCATAATTACCATTAATACAATCTTTTAGAATAAATAACAATTGAATCATATTCTAGACATTATAAAGAATTGAAATGGAGATTATTGTCCTGAAATGACTTAGAATGAATCCAGAAACGATGGAAATTCTCAAATGATACTTCGAATTGCATTATTCACACATTATATGCGTAATTACAATGTATAATCCAATATTTTTGAATATATAACATATGAATAATATTCTAGACAGCCTAAAGTGTTTGAATTTAGATTTTTATGATGAAATGACATAGAATGAATCTAGAAACGATTAAAATGCTCAGAAAATACTCAAAATTGAATAAATAACATATGACTTATATTTTAGATAATATAGAGAGTTTAAATGAAGATTATTGTGATGAAAATGACTTAGAATGAATCTAGAAATGTTTGAAATGCATAAATCATACTCAGAATTGCATTATTCACCCATTATATGCGTAATTACCATGTTTAATCCAATTATTCTAACTAAATAACATATGAATCATACTATAGACATTATAAAGTGCTTAAATACCGATTATTGTGATGAATTGACATAGAATGTATTAAAAAACGATTGAAATACACACCTGATACTCAGAATTGCATTATTTGCACATTATAAGCGTAATTACATTGGATAATTCAATTTTTTTTGAATAAATAATATATGAATCATATTCTAGACAGTATAAAGTGTTTAGATGGAGATTTTTATGATTAAATGACTTATAATTAATCCAGAAACATTTGAAATGTACAAATGATACTCAAAATTGTTTTATTTGCACACTATATGCGTAATTACCATGTATAATCCAATCATTTTAAATAAATAACATATGAATGAAATTTTAGACATTATAAAGGTCTTAAATGCAGATTAATGTGATGGAATGACTTAGAATGAATCCAGAAATGATTGAAATGTTCAAATGATACTCAGAATTGCATTATTTTCACTTTATAAGCGTAATTACCATGTATAATTCAATTTTTTTAATAAATAACATATGAATCATATTTTAGACAATATAAAGAGTTCTAATGAAGATTATTGTGATGAAATGACTTTGAATGAATCCAGAAACGATTGAAATACTCAAATGAAAATTTGAATTGCGTTATTTGCACTTTATATGCATAATTAGTTAATTACCATGTATAATCCAATCTTTTTGAATAAATAACATATGGATCATATTCTAGACAGTATAGATAGTTTAAATGAAGATTATTGTGATGAAATGACTTTGAATGAATCCAGAAATGTTTGAAATGCACAAAACATGAAAACGGATCAGACACGGAGCGGATGTTGATTTTCCCATATCCGCATCCATATTTTTTTCCGGATACGGATATGAATACGATTCGGATATTATCGGATACGAGTCGAATACGAATATATTTTGTTGGATATGGATTGTATTTTAATCTCTTTTATTTATTTACAATATCAATTTATCAATTTTTGTAAATATAATGATATTCAATGTACTCAGTGTTTATGTTAGTACTTCGTCAATGTTGGTACTTCGTCAAAATGGATAGTAGTGCATGCGAATGAATATTTATTATTTTTCATAGTTTGAGCCAAATGAGCATTTCTTTAAAATATGAAAGTTAATCTTAATAACATTGCTTTCGATCACACTCTAAAACTTTAAAAGTGAACTTCTTTAAATTCAATGTAAGCAAATTTATTTGTTGGGTTTCAACTTTCAACACATAAATACATAAGTTCACAACCAGAAAGAAATAAAAGGCTAAAAGTGAAAGCAAATAAGAGACCATCTAAAATTGCAATTAACACATAAGCACAAATCTAATAGTATTGATCAATAAATTCATTTTTTCCACTTTTTGAATTCCAACAGTCAACTAATCAATATCAAATCATATCATGTTGTCTTAAATATGATACATTAAAATAGTATATAAATCATACGTAATCATCATGATTAAAGGAAAAAATAATTTTAGCGTTGTTATCATATATAATCATCTCAATAATAGAAAAAAAAATTATGTTACTAGTCCAAATGAAAATGTTATTGTGAGAGAATTTATCTAATAAAAATTAAGTATTATCTAATTAATAGAATTCTCTAATGTATAGAAGTAATTATATTAATCATCTTATGTCGTTAAACAAACGGATAAATGGATATCTTTCGGATATGGATAATATCCAATTTTTTTTGTCAAATACGGACACGGAGCGGATGTTGGTCTTTCCATATCCGCATCCATATTTTTTGACGGATACGGATACGAATATGGATATGTTCGGATACGGATATTGTTTGGACATTTCGTACAATTTTCGGATTTGGATACGGATAAGAGCGGATTTTATCCGCTCCGTTTTCATCCCTACAAACGATACTCAGACTTGCATTATTCGCACATTATATGCCTAGTAACCATGTATTATCCAATATTTTTAAATAAATAAAAAATGAATCATATTCTACATAGTATAAAGAGTTTTAATGTAGATTATTGTGAAGAAATGACTTAGAATGAATCCAGAAACGATTGAAATGCTCAAATGATTCACAGAATTGCATTTATTTGTGTTTTATATGCGTAATTACGATGTATAATCCAATATTTTTGAATAAATAACATATGAAACATATTCTAGACAGTATAAAGAGTTTAAATGAAGATTATTGTGATGAAATGACTTACAATGAATACAGAAACAAAAGAAATGCTCAAATAATAATTTGAATTGCATTATTCGAATTTTATATGCATAATTACAATGTATAATCCAACCATTTTGAATATATAACATATGAATAATATTCTAGACAGTACAAAGTGTTAAATGCAGATTATTATGATGAAATGACTTAGAATGAATCCAGAAACGATTGAAATGCTCAAATAATACTCAGAATTGCATTATTTACTCTTTATATGTATAATTGCGATGTATAATCCAATATTTTTGAAATAAATAACATATGAATAATATTCTAGTCAGTGTAAAGTGGTTAAATTTAGATTATAGTGTTGAAATGACTTATAATGAATCTAGAAACGATTGAAATGCTCAAATGATACTCAGAATTGCATTATTTGCACTTCATATGCGTAATTACCATGTATAATCCAATCTTTTTAAATAAATAACATATGAATCATATTTGAGAAAGTATAAAGAGTTCAAATAGAGATTATTGTGATGAAATGCCTTAGAATGAATCCAGAAACGATTGAAATGCTCAAATGATACTCAAAATTGCATAATTTGCACTTTATATGCGTAGTTACCATGTATAATCCAATCTTTTTAAATAAATAATAAATAAATCATATTCTAACTGTATAAAGTGTTTAATTGTTGATTATTCTGATGAAATGACTTAGAATGAATCCAGAAACGCTTGAAATGCTCAATGATAAACAAAATTGCATTATTTGCCTTTTATATGCGTAATTAAGATATATAATCCAAACAACTTAAATAAATAGCATATGAATCATATTCTTGACAGTATAAAGTGTTCAAATGCAGATTATTGAGTTGAAATGGCTTAGAATGAAACCATAAATAATTTAAATGCTCAAATGATACTCAGAATCGCATTATTTGCACTTTATGTGCGTAATTACCATTTATAATCCAATCTTTTTGAATAAATAACGTATGAATCATATTCTAGACAGTATAAAGTGTTTCGATGGAGTTTTTTATGATGAAATGACTTATAATTGATCCAGAAACAAATGAAATGCTCAAATAATAATTTGAATTACATTATTCGAACTTTATATGCGTAATTACAATGCATAATCCAACCATTTTGAATATATAACATATGAATAATATTCTAGAAAGTACAAAGTGTTTAAATGCAGACTATTATGATAAAATGACTTAGAATTAATCCAGAAACGATTGAAATGCTCAAATAATACTCAGAATTGCATTATTTACTCTTTATATGCATAATTACGATGTATAATCCAATATTTTTAAAATAAATAACATATGAATAATATTCTAGTCAGTGTAAAGTGGTTAAATTTAGATTATAGTGTTGAAATGACTTAGAATGAATCTAGAAACGATTGAAATGCTCAAATGATACTCAGAATTGCATTATTTGCACTTCATATGCGTAATTACCATGTATAATCCAATCTTTTTAAATAAATAACATATGAATCATATTCTAGAAAGTATAAAGAGTTCAAATAGAGATTATTGTGATGAAATGACTTAGAATGAATCCAGAAACAATTGAAATGCTCAAATGATACTCAAAATTGCATAATTTGCACTTTATATGCGTAGTTACCATGTATAATCCAATCTTTTTAAATAAATAATAAATAAATCATATTCTAACTGTATAAAGTGTTTAATTGTTGATTATTCTGATGAAATGACTTAGAATGAATCCAGAAATGGTTGAAATGCTCTAATGATAAACAAAATTGCATTATTTTCCCTTTATATGCGTAATTAAGATATATAATCCAAACAACTTAAATAAATAGCATATGAATCATATTCTTGACAGTATAAAGTGTTCAAATGCAGATTATTGAGATGAAATGGCTTAGAATGAAACCATAAACAATTGAAATGCTCAAATGATACTCACAATTGCATTATTTGCACTTTATGTGCGTAATTACCATTTAGAATCCAATCTTTTTGAATAAATAACATATGAATCATATTCTAGACAGTATAAAGTGTTTAGATGGAGATTTTTATGATTAAATGACTTATAATTGATCCAGAAACATTTGAAATGCACAAATTGATACTCAAAATTGCTTTATTCGCACACTATATGCGTAATTACCTTGTATAATCCAATCATTTTAAATAAATAACATATGAATGAAATTGTAGACATTATAAAGGTCTTAAATGCAGATTAATGTGATGAAATGACTTAGAATGAATCCAGAAATGATTGAAATGTTCAAATGATACTCAGAATTAGATATATAAAGCTTAATTACCATGTATAATTCAATTTTTTTTTTAAATAAATAACATATGAATTATATTCTAGATAGTATAAAGTGTCATGGAATGAGTTAGAATGAATCCAGAACCGATTGAAATGCTCTAATGATGCTTTGAACTGTATTATTTGCACTTTATTATGGTGAAATGACTTAGATTGAATTCAGAAATGATTGAAATTAACAAATGATACACAGAATTGCATTATTTGCGCTTTATATATCTAATTATGATGTATAATCCAATATTTTAGAATAAATAACGTATGAATAATATTCAAGACAACTTAAAATGATTAAATATAGATTATTGTGATGAAAGAACTTCGAATGAATCCAGAAACGATTGAAATGCTCAAATAATTCACAGAATTGAATTATTTGCGCTTTATATGTGCAATTACGATGTATAATCCAATCTTTTTGAATAAATAACATATGAATCATATTCTAGACAGTATGAAGAGTTTAAATGAAGATTATTGCGATGAAATGGCTTACAATGAATCCAAAAACATTTGAAATGAACAAATGATACTCAGAATTGCATTATTCGCACGTTATATGCGTAATTACCATGTATAATCATATTTTTATGAAGAACTAGCATGTGAATCATATTCTAGACTGTATAAAGAGTTTAAATGCAGATTATTGTGATGAAATGACTTAGAATGATTCCAGAAACGATGGAAATGCTCAAATGACGATCCGAATTGCATTTTTGCACTTTACATGCGTAATTACATTGTATAATCCAATCTTTTTGAATAAATAACATATATATCATATTCTAGACATTATAAAGAGTTTAAATATAGATTATTGTGATGAAATGACTTAGAATAAATCCAGAAATTGTGGATATGCTCAAATGATATCTCTCTCCTTCTCATTTTTTTCTCTACTGAACTTTTCTCTTTTTTTTTCTCTCTCCAAAGTCAAGCTCTACAACCACTAATCAAATAAAATAAAAAATTTTCCAAGATATGGCAAAAATCGAAATTGAAAAGAGAGGAAGACAAGGAGGGTAAATACAACCTATCTATTTTTCATATTTGAACACTTCGTGTTTAGTGTTTTCTTTGACTTTAAATCACTCTGGTTTTTTATTTCTGAAACTTTGAGCTTGAACCAAGTTTAAAATGAGATTTTCTTTTGATTTTGAATACATGCAAGACACTAGTAGTTATATTTAGTGCTTTACTTGATTTTTTTGAAAATTTAGTTGCATACAAAAAAAGTTTTGTTCTCAAATGAATTTCTAACTTTTGAGTAATTTCTAAAAAATATGGTTTGAAATCAAGTGGAGAATTTAAATTTCAGGTTGAATTAAGTTAGTAGTGTATTCTGGCAGCTAAATTTCAAATATGGATTGATTTGATGAAGTTTTGAGCATTTTAGTTCAAGGGTAGTTTCAAAAACGAATTTCAGTTTTAAATCTCTTAATTGATTATTCTATAGTTTGTTCAAATAAATTTTTATTAGTTTCAAGGAATATAAACGATTAATTATGATGGCAAGACAATATTTGAATTAACCTATTAATTATGTGTATTATGTTAGGAACTCAAGTTCTTGCGCAGTTTTAATTTTTATTACTAATTAATATCAATTAAACAAGCACACATAAAGAGGATCTAGTAATTTGACATTTTGCACAAGAGAAGGGATGAGAAATCGTATACATCTTCTATTTTCGTAAATAGAAGGCTCGCAACCATGGCATATGAGGCTGGGTGTGCTCGTCTTCTCCCCTTCTTCTCCATTCTTAGGTCCACCAAAAGAATTAACCACAACCTAAAGGTTTGTGCTAGCAAACCAAAGTTCAAAGTTAATTCTAGTGTTTTTCTTATTCAATTCATCAATTAATTTGTTGGAAAATTAAGCTCAACACATGAGCACCTACATAGAAGCAAATAGAGAGCATCCATGAGAGAAAATCAAAATTTTCTCCCATGGAGAAGTGACAAGCAAGAAAAGGAAAGAGAGAGGCAAGAAGAGAATGTTAGAATTTGCCTCTCAATGTAGTCTTTATATAGACACATCAACCAACCTAATCCACTACAATTAGTGGACATAATTGCCCCTCCAAGGCCAGTTATGAAATGGGCTTCAATGGGCCATTTAATTTTATGTTTAATCTCTCTTAAGCACCTCAAATCATATATTTAATGGGCCAAATGAATTGACTTCAATTTGAGCTCAAATAGACTAATTAAATTAAGCCTATATTTAATATAATTCACACAATTATATTAAAGTATACTGAACAAAATAAATTATCAAATTATTGATAATTATTTTAGAATTAGTATATACATTATTTTATTTCAATATGATTTCTTTGATTTAATTAATTATAACGGTTCACAACGGTATATAATTAATTAATCAACTTATCATATTTTTTACATTCACCAATGCAAAATAAAATAAATAATGTAATATGGTTAAAACTTTATTTGTGTGACCCTCGAGGATTTATGCCATGTTGGCCATGGAAACTAAATCATTATTTATTTGCAATATTCATAAGCGGTATCTAGTAACATGTTATGATTCCCAATTAACATAAATAAATACTGTACAATTACAATATTTCAGTCCTACATAAGAAATAAAGTATTTCCTTGTTTTTTATTCTTATGTCACATGATATCTCTGTATAATTCAAGATATGAATGTATCAATCTTGTAGATTATACATTTCTTGATCTTAAAGATGATTGTCTAATTTGCATGCATACGATCCAACTCTATTAAGAGGCGTCCAATATATATCATCACTTACTAGGTAAACTAATGAGTGACATACGATTATCTTAATGAATATTTTTTTCCTGCACAATTTAAGAGAATATAAATAAAGTCTGTATAGCAGCTCTTATCAAGAATTAACGTTAGTCGATATTTATTGAACCTATCCTCATGTGGAAAAGTAGAATCATCTCAAACTTAGAATCAAACTCATATGAAATAAACAATGACATATAACACAATCCATATGTTTATTTCATTGGATCGTGTCATTAACTATGTTCCGACAATATACACATATGTACTCTTTACCTATGATTTGTAGAGCTTAATCATTACTTAACTTGTGTACTAACTTTTTATGATAATTAATGTTCCTTGTTAATTATCAAGATTATGGATGGTTCAAATTTATTATTGTCATTTAGTTAAAATGAAACACAAAAATCCACAATTCAAATTCTCAACCTAAATGATCTGTCAATAATAAATTCTAGAAACAAATTATGAAACATCATCAATAACATAAATTAAAATTAAGTCATTAAATATTAACTTCTAAAACATAACTCTAACAATCTCTCATTTGACCTAGAGTCAATCAGTAATGACTTATAGCTAGTGAAAAATTAAGAACGATATCATATTTATAATTTGTTTGCATGTTTATGTTTTAGAGAAAGTTATTTTGAGGAACATTGCATTTCAATATATCATTATATGCTATACATGTTATTTTTGGCTTTTCTTAATAGAAAAGCGGTAAATGCTCATCTACTTATTTCCGAAAAAATGATATGCTATACAAAAGTACTGTCGTAATTTTTGCTTTAGTGATCTTTTTAGTTTGTTACAATTTTCTCACACATTAAGGTGGATGTATATGCTAGTCTATATTTAAACTCTTTAAAAGAGAATATTTATTGTGAATCATATGATGCATAGAGTTATGTTCACTATTATCGTTTGATCGGTGATTTTACAAACTGACAAATTTTAATTAACTAATCCAATATATATATTAAAATTTGCAAACAAAATTTTACAATTTTTAAAATATTTTTACTACTTTTTTCGAATTTTTTAAAACTTACTATTTTTGCTATAAATTATTTAAGATCACGATTATTTTGGAAAGATGGGATTACACATGGACCGATGAGCTCAGTTCCCGCGACAGCAGTAGAATCAGATACACATTCTCACTCAATTCACTAAACCCGATTAAACGTCATGGCTTCCGATCCACCGCCGTCTAAGCGCCGCCGGAGCGAGGGTGCCGATGCGGTGACTACCTCCGAGGGTCACAACCCTCCGACGAAACAGTGGCCTCTCGTGGTCTTTTCTCAAGGTGGAGGCGGTGATAGTGATCATTGCGCTGCCTCGACCACTGGATCTGTTACTAGGTTTGTAACTTTTCCCGAGTGATTTCAATAAAATATGTCGTTTTAGGTGGATTTTTTTTGCCCCCTTTTTTACTAGGTGTGTGTGATTTTAGGAAGTTTTGATTTAGGTTAGGGTTTGAGCAAGCTGTGAATGTGGCCGTTCTTTTAGAGTGAGTTTTGTGGGTTATTTTAGTTTGAACATATTTCCTATGAATGAATTTGGTTTTGTAATTGAAATTCACCATAATACTGAGGCAGTTGTGCCACTGTCCTTGTAGAATGGTTGTTGTACTATTTCTGCATAATGTCAGAGCTTGGGAAGTTAATTGGTTGGGAAATTTATTCTGTCTAAATATATTAAAAATGATTGAAATGATAAATCCATACTTGGGTGTTAATTTTAGTTAGAATATCTTGTCCCTTTCTAGTGCATGCGGTTAAATGGTGTGGGTTTGGACATAATGTTGATGTTTAAGTGTGATTGCGGCTCATCACAGAAAATTGAGTAACAATTTGAAGGAGAAAACAAAGAACACACAAAGCAGGAGACATTGCTAATCCTTAGTTTTGTGTGTACATGGAAACAGTATTTGTATTATCTACTCATGAATTGAATGCTTTGGAATCCATTTGCAGTCTACAGATGACCCATGCTGCCATACAATTACAGGGGCTTGGATCTAGACCACTTGAAGTGAGACCTTTACGGGAGTTGCGGGGCCCAGCATTCCTGTCGTCAACCTGGCCTGTGATGCAAGGCCGGGAGATGGAATTCAAGGATGCTTCTCATAGCACAAAAGAGTCTCCTTTAGTTGTATTTGCACATGGAGGTGGGGCCCCCTCAACTTCCCAATGGATGATCAAGTATTGCCTTTTTTTTCTTATTTTTGCCTCAAATTTTTTTGTTTTTAGCTAATTAGTAATATGTGCATGGTAGTGCACTGCAAACATTGAGAGCAAATCAATGGTGGACTAAGAGATAAATTTTGGTCAGGTTAGACTTTCTAAAATTTCCTGAGGAAAGCCAAGCGTAACTATGATGTCCCCCAGGAACTTCAATACTGTTCTAAACCCAGGCTGTCAGTATGCATGTACACTACTTTTTCTTTTCTGGCTTTTAGCCGGCTAAATTCTTTTTCAGTTGAAATATACTTTGAATGGGTGATTAGCTCCTTAATTAGTTTTGTATTTTATAATTTCTAGCAAAGATAATATATAAGAGTATCAGATTATGAGTTGATATGCTGTCCTTTGACATGTCTGCACATCATTGATTTGTTGTTGGTGTCCAGATGAAGTATGAACATTAAGATCTCTAAATAATGTTTTCTTGCTTGAATTTTTGCAGATGGAAGGAGTTAATAGGAGAAGCATTAAATGCCATTGAAGTCATCACTTTTGATTATCCATGTAAGCAACTTCACCGTTTGCCCATGGGAAGTACTATCATTGTGCTTATGAATGATCTTTGATGCCAGTATAATTGCTTCTACTGGTTAATGTACCAAGTCATCATTTGACAACACGTTATCTCTTTTTATTTCATTTTGGTTACATGCAAGTCCACTTGTAGAAACAAAAATAAAAAAATAGTAATAATGCACAGTACATAAAAAAAACTGTAAAGTAGATTATTTGTTGCCTTTACCTTTCCTTTCCTATATCTTAGCTGCATTAAGTGATGGAATCCCTAAAGTTTGAAATATTTGGTAGATATTTTGGCAAAACGGAAGGCCCCTCCAAAAGCTGAGAAACTTGTAGACCATCACCTGAAAATTGTGAAGGATGCTTTGGCAAAACATCCTGGCCATCCCCTTGTTCTAATGGGAAAGTCTTTGGGTTCAAGGTGATAATGTTAATGTTAACTTATTCGTTGAATTTGTTTTTATATTGTTGGCCACGGTAGATACATGCTGTTGAATGGGGTCAATTGACCCTCATTTAGTTTTACAAAAATACCCTAAAAGTGTATATATGTATTTAAAACTTTTCTCTTTGTCCTTCTACTTCTAGTCATACAAGTTGACCCAAGTGACATATATTTCTGCTCTCCTCCCAATTGCTTAATTGTTAATAGCTATGAGATTCTCCCTTTTCCTTTTTTTTTTCTCTGAAAGAGAGCAATGCATTGATACAATTAATGTCCTTTTTTTTTTTGTCAGAGTTAGCTGTATGATAGCTGGGGCAGATGGTCTCAAAGTAGCATCAATTGTGTGCTTGGGCTATCCACTAAAGGTACTTTCAATTGGTGCCTCTTTTATATATACTAACAAATAATGAGTTAATGCTTCTCTATGCTATCTATTTTAAAAGTTTTTTTAATCTTGTTGCAATAAGGGTATGCATGGAGCATTAAGGGATAGTACTCTTTTGGAACTACGAGCCCCTACATTATTTGTACAGGTAATTGACAATTAATGCAAGCATTTTTTTTCTTTGCTGTTTCAAACATTGGTTGTATGACCAAGGATAAGCGATGGTTTTGCTGCACCTTGATTAGATGCACCAACCCTATACATTATCTTGTGCAGGGAAGTAATGATTGTCAGTGTCCACTGGATAAGCTGGAGTTCACACGCCGTCAAATGAGCTGTAAGAATGAGGTGTACATCATTGATGGTGGGGACCACTCCTTCCAAATTGGAAAGAAGTCCCAGGAATCTTCTGGAATGACCCAGGATCAGGCCGAGAGAACTGCTGCTCATGCCATTGCTCAGTTTGTGTTCAGATCAATTAGAGGGAGTTAAAGTTTGCTCTTCTTTGCTTTCTCATGGTATGTGTTTTTTCCTGGGTGGGGGTTTTTGGAAGGATTCTGGTAGTGGGAGGGGTGAGGGTGGTTGCTGGTTGTGTGCGTTAATTATAGAAGCCTAGGTTTTTGGAAGGATTTGGTAGTGGGAGAGGGGTCGGGGGCATGGAGGGTGTTAAGACCGTGTAAATTATAGAAAACTAGGTTTAAGTTTTAGGCAGGTCTTATCTGATGTTGGACCTCTGTAAGACTGTGTTAGGTTGTCTATTGATTTGGTTGTCTCGGCATGTGAAATTAAACGAAACAAGGATGTTAATGTTAGGACATTTGATTTGCAGAGATGAATATAGCTAACATAAATAATTGTGTTTTTTTAAACTTCTTTTTTTGGCTGAAGTTGCATTTACATTGCTGACTAGTTTCATTGGAGGGGTGAATACATTTTCCAAGGCAATTTAAACAATTTCTTGTTAGGTCAGAAATTTGTTTAAATAAAAACCAGAAGAGTGAAAATGAATGTACCTACTGTCTTCCTCTGAAAGGGGGTAAAAGTACTGGAAAGCCAGTCAGCTAGAAGTTTTGCAATAACTGGCATCAGTGGCATGTGGTTCAAAACAAAAAAGTTATTCTGAGATTGTCTGTATACATCTGTTATTTATGATCTGTAAACAAATCACAAGTTTTCATTGAAAAGTCTGAAAAAATCTTTTTGTTCTGAAGAGAAATGCTCTCATGTTGATTTATCGAAGTTCTTAATATAAAGGCTGTTTCCTTACAGACTACATGTTATAAAAAAAAAAATTGAGGGTTTCATTATCAGCTATAGCCAATAACAATGAAGCGGCTTGTACCAATCGAATAACTATCATTATCTATCTATTATTTACACAAGAGTTTGTAGTAAAGATTTGGAATTAAGCGGCCCAAAGCCCCAAACCATGACAGATATGGGACGGAATCACATCCTCTACCGACCTTTTAAGGTTGGTAGAGTGACAACTTCCGATCTAAACCGTTAGATCTAATTTCAACGGTTAAGGGAGCCCCGTGCATGTAACTGAGATCGATAGGCCCGAAAAATCTTAACCGTCGAGATTAGATCAAACGGCTCGGATCAAGAGTTGGCCCTCTACCAACCTCAAAAGGTTGGCAGAGGATACCCTCCCGATATGGGACGGGGGCAAGCTTATAATTACATCCCACCTGTGGATGTTGATATGTCATTCAACCTATGCTTAAATCCTCCTGTAGGTATCAGATTTTCAGGTCTTGTTTTAATTTAGTTCTCCAAAAGGTAAATTAATAAATAGAGCGTCCTCCAATTGAAATTATGAAGAAGTACAAGGATAATTGCGAAATATGAGTGAAAAGAGCAAACAGGCAGAAGCAGAACAGTGTCTTTTCAATTTCCCGCGCACGAGATTTCGTTGTTCAAACTTCCAACAATATCTTTTAACCTTTCATATTCCCGCTCTTGAAACCTTTTATAAACCTTACCTTTCTTTTCAATTTGAGAGGAAGAAACCTCTTTTGCTAGTTATCTCCTCTTGTGAGTGTGAAGTGGTAACAAATGGGGATTCTTCAAAGAATAGCTGGTGTCCCACCTCCCCCGAAGCCACATCGCATAGGCATACGAGATGAGAAAGTTGTGCCTCTTTATCCTGCCAATCTACGGTCGCCTCTAGTAATTTTTGCCAACGGCTCTAATCTCTCCTCCACTTCAGACTGGGTTCTTAGGTCTTTACTTCTCTTTCCTTTTCCTAATTTCTCCCTTTCCTGTTTCTTTTGGATCTCTGTTATGATGTTATCCCTTCTAGTGTTTGAGCTTCTTTTAGTATTAAAATTCTTGAATGTGCAGATGGAAACAAATGGTGGGAGATGCATTAAATGCCATTGACGTTGTCGTATTTGACTATCCTGGTAAAATTTTTTTTATTTTTTATACCAACACGAGCAAAATGAATACAAATAAAAGAAAAGAAAAAAAGGAAATGAGTAAGACAAACACTATGGCCTCTCTTTATACTTCAGTACTTAAATTCAATTTTTGTGTTTAGAAAAAAAAAAAACTGGTAGAGATTCAAGATTCAAGGCGATCTGAGAGGCGATCTGAGAGGCGATCTGAGAGCATCGGAGGCGATCTCCTCTGATGCGATGGATCCCCCACGTATCTCCTCTGACGCGTTCTCCTCTGATGGAAATACATTGCGAGATCTACAATCATCAATCAAATATTTGACGGAAGTGGTAAAGGGAATCTCCACGGGTAGATCTTACAAGCAAGCGCTAACGAATCCAATTCCAGATCCAACAAAGAAACCTGAGAGGAAACTAGAGAAAATGGAAACATCAAAAGAGGAAAAAATAAGAGCCAAAATCTCTGATATCATATCTAAAAGCACAAAGCGTAATCCAATCTGTTTCAAGTGCGCATCTTATGGCCATCAGGCCAATTCTTGCCGCAATAAGGAGATTTGTTTTGCTTGCGACAAGCTGGGACATAGATCTTGGGAATGCAAATATTTAAAAAAAAACACCCCAAAACTAATACCAATCCACAAACCTGACAGAAGAGAAGAACCACTTAACCCAAAAAACAATTCTCACTCTCCAGAAACTATGGCACTTCCGCTCAAGAAGTTCAACACTTCACCGAACTCTCTGGAACTAGATGCAGCGTTCAAGAGGAGTATCGTGCTGTACGACTCTGAAGGTTGGGGCAGAGAAAGATTACTGGCAGGTCTGCGGCAACAGGTCAATTTTCGATGGTGTAAACAAAAGCAATCACAGCAAAGAACACGAAGATTTTACGTGGTTCAGTACAATATGTACCTACGTCCACGACTCACACACACCACACTTTTTATTTCTTTTTAATAATAATGGAGTACAAGAGAGAATTGGGAAAGAAGATAGGTCAGAAAGGAAGAGAAAGACGCCTCCTTTATAATAGGTAGGCTAATATTTCTTTTTATTACATTTCCATATATGCAAAAATCATAAAAAGGAAATTCAGAAGGTCCAACTCGGACCGAGTTCAGGCCAACTCGGACCGAGCCAAAGAGGTGTGCTTCAACTCGGTCCGAGTTTGGCCCAACTCGGACCGAGCCAAACACAATTTTCTCCACACTCCCCCTCAAGTTGGCAGGTAGATATCTTGCATGCCCAACTTGCAAATCACTCCCTGAAAAATGGTACATGATACCCCTTTGGTTAGTATATCTGCCAATTGCTCATCAGTTTTCACGTGAGGAATGCTAATGACTTTATCTTCTAAATTCTGTCGAATAAAGTGCCTATCCACTTCAATATGCTTGGTCCTATCATGTTGCACCGGATTGTGAGATATTGCGATAGCTGCCTTGTTGTCACAGAACAACTTCATCTCCCTGTTATCATAGAGACCAAGATCCTTGAGTACTCTCTTTATCCATAGTAATTCTTGCAAACCTTTAGCAATTCCTCTGAACTCTGCCTCTGCACTTGACAAAGCTACCACCTTTTGCTTTTTGCTCCTCCAAGTAACCAAGTTACCTCCAACAAATGTGAAATATCCAGACGTGGATTTTCTATCAGTCACATCTCCAGCCCAGTCAGAATCTGTATATCCCTCAACCTGAAGATGACCATTCCTTTTGAAGAAGATACCTCGTCCTGGGGATCCCTTGAGATACCTTAAAATCCACATGACAGCTTCCATATGTTGTTCACTGGGAGCATGCATAAATTGACTCACCACAGACACAGCTTAAGCGATATCAGGCCGAGTATGTGACAAGTAAATGAGTCTCCCTACCAATCTCTGGTATTGATCCTTATTTGCAGGTGCCTGATCAGAAAATACACCTAACTTGGTGTTCTGTTTGGTTGGTGTGTCAACAGGTTTGCAGTCCAACATACCTGTTTCAGCAAGTAAGTCAAGCACATACTTTCTTTGAGACAAAGAAATACCTTCCTTATTGCGTGCAACTTCGATTCCAAGAAAATATTTCAACCCTCCTAGATTTTTCATTTCAAACTCTTTAGATAATTTTTCTTCCAAATCCCGGATTCCTTCAGAGTCATCACCTGTGATTATCATATCATCAACATAGATTATCAAGATAACAATTTTACCTTTATTCTTGAGGAAAAATAAAGTGTGGTTAGTATCACTCTGAGTGTATCCATATCCTCTCATAGCACAGCAAAATCTTCCAAACCAAGCTCTAGGGGATTGTTTCAGACCATACAATGCTTTCTTCAATCTACACACAAGAAGTTGGTTGCTTGAGTGACTGTATCCTGGTGGGATATCCATGTAGATCTCTTCATCAATGTCACCATGTAAAAAAGCATTCTTCACATCAAATTGATGTAAAGGCCAGTCCCTATTTGCTGCAATGGACAATAAGATTCTCACAGTGTTCAGTTTTGCTACAGGAGAGAAAGTCTCCTGGTAGTCTACTCCATATGTTTGAGAATAGCCCTTTGCTACCAGTCTTGCTTTGTACCTGTCAATTTCTCCAGTGGGCCCATATTTGACTGTAAATACCCATTTGCAGCCTACTGCCTTTCTGTCTTTTGGTCTTTTCACCAGTTCTCATGTCTCATTCTTTTCAAGTGCATCCATTTCTGTCTTTATTGCATCCACCCATTTGGGATCACTGAGTGCTTCATTCAGATTTCTTGGAATTTGAACTGACGACAGGGTTCTATCAAATTCTTTCACAGAAGATGGCATGTGAGACATAGTAATAAAGTTTGCCATTGCATACCTGCCCTCACCAACCTCATCTGGTCTATACCTCTTAGGAGGTCTGCCTCTGTTGATTCTGAAAGGTAACTGATAACCATGATTAGTAGTAACAGATTCAGAAGTAACATGTTCAGAATTACTTACCTCTGACTCAGGAAATTGATCATGTGGTGAAGTAGGAGACTGTATCATTTCTTCATCTTCACTTTCCAAACCTTCTTCAGATGGACCCGAGTTAGCCAATGGGTCCATTTCTAGATTCAAATGCTCACATTCAGTCGAACTCGGACCGAGATGATCTAAACTCGGACCGAGATGATCTAAACTCGGACCGAGATGAGTCGAACTCGGACCGAGATGATCTAAACTCGGACCGAGATGATCTAAACTCGGACCGAGATGGGTTGAACTCGGACCGAGATGAGTCGAACTCGGACCGAGTTGAACAGGCTCATTTGGGCAAATCTCAGATTTTGATCCAAAAACATCATTTCTTACTGCATCGAACCAGAGTTCATTGTCTATCACACTCTCCCCCTGAGAATGAGTCTGATTTTTACAGAAATACCCTTCATTTTCAATAAATGTCACATCCATGGTGGTATAGACTTTTCTAGAGGATGGATTCATGCACCTATAGCCCTTTTGATGTTGACCATAGCCTATGAACACACATTTTTCAGCACAAGGATCCAACTTTGACCTTTGATGTTTCTGTATATGAACATAGGCAATACACCCAAATACTTTTGGTGGAATTGTAAGGACAGCAGTATTTTGAAAGTACTTGCAAGGGTGTTTGGAAGTCAAGTACCACAGAAGGCACCCTATTCATCAAGTAAACTGCTGATGTAACTGCATTATCCCAATAAGAATGAGGTACATTGTTTTCTAGCATCATTGCCCTAGTCATTTCTAGGATTTGCCTATTCTTTCGCTCTGCTATACCATTTTGTTGGGGAGTACCCACACAACTTGTTTCATGTATAATCCCATTGGTGTTAAAAAATTCTCTTACTGTTTTGTTGACAAATTCACTTCCATTATCACTTCTGAAAATTTTAACATTTCTATCAAACTGGTTCTTTACCATGGTAATGAAAGATTTGATGGCAAGTGGTATCTCACTTTTATGCTTTACCAAATTAATCCATGTCATTCTGGTACAATTGTCAACAAATAACACAAACCATCTGTTACCACCTAGGGATTCAACTGGGGAAGGCCCCCATACATCAGAGTGAACCAGGTCAAAAGGAGTGGTTTTGTCATTATCCAAGTTCTTAGCAAAATGGGCTCGATAACTCTTAGATTTAATACATACCTCGCACTCAAAAGATTCGTTCTCAAATCCAGAAAATAAACTTGGATAAAGTTTCTTGAGATACCCGAATGAAGGATGTCCCAAACGTCTGTGCCACATCCAAATTGAAGACTTCCTACTTGAACTCGAGCCAGCAGATATGTGAGCTCTTCCAGTAGCTATGTCTTCCAAATGATACAGTCCTCCCTTCTTAATACCACGACCGATAATCTCCTTTGTCATAAGGTCCTGAAAGAGACAAAATCTGGGATACATGAGTACAACACAGTTCAGTTCTTCACACAATTGACCTACAGACAATAGTCTTGATGAAAGAGAAGGAACCAATAAAGTATTTGAAAGAGTTAGAGAAGAGGAAAATTGAACATCTCCAGCCCCTGTGACTGGATAAACTTCCCCATTTGCATTGACGATCTCAGTCCTCCTTGGATGAGATTCTCTTATCAAGTCGTCCTTATTGTAAGTCATATGATCGGTTGCCCCTGAATCTATAATCCAACAATCGTTTAGGTTTTGGATATGAGTCATGGTTTCTGGTATTTTGGTTGTTAGAGATTTGGGGTCGGTTTCGGTGTTAAAATTCAAGGAAGAAGGATCAACTGCGCAGTAACTCACGCAAGGAATAAACTCACACAGTAACTCGGTGAGATCTCGTCGAGAAGAACAGGTCTGATTGTGCAGTAATTCGCACAACGAGGAATCGACTGTGCAGTAACTCGCACAGGGATACAAAAAACGATAATAATGCACAGATCTCAGAACCTACCGCTCTGATACCATGTAAACAAAAGCAATCACAGCAAAGAACACGAAGATTTTACGTGGTTCGGTACAATATGTACCTACGTCCACGACTCACACACACCACACTTTTTATTTCTTTTCAATAATAATGGAGTACAAGAGAGAATTGGGAAAGAAGATAGGTCAGAAAGGAAGAGAAAGACGCCTCCTTTATAATAGGTAGGCTAATATTTCTTTTTATTACATTTCCATATATGCAAAAATCATAAAAAGGAAATTCAGAAGGTCCAACTCGGACCGAGTTCAGGCCAACTCGGACCGAGCCAAAGAGGTGTGCTTCAACTCGGTCCGAGTTTGGCCCAACTCGGACCGAGCCAAACACAATTTTCTCCACAGATGGCGCCTCTCTGAGTTGACAGCAGGTACTTTTCTGGTTGAAGGCCCGAAGTGGTGGAAGGAGAAAGCACTCAGGGATAAACAGATAACACTGGAAGAAAAATCAATCTCCATCTCACCATGGGATCCATCTATCGACAATGGATTCAAACTAAAAAGTGTTTGGGTCAGGATCATTGGATTTCCAATGCGTTACTGGAGTAAGGTTGAGTTTGAAAGATTAGTAGATGATTTTGCTGTTTTATTAGAAGTGGACCAAGGCACGCTAGACTGCATCTCATTCCGCGAAGCCAAGGTGCGAATTGGAGTGACCAGGCTAGAAGCAATACCTCCCGAGCGAGATATATCATTCAAAACTGACAAAGACACTTGGGGTTGGTGCACTGTGCAATTCATTCCAGACCTGCCGGTTGACAAGAAAACCACTGGGATTAAACGCAGAAGAGTCTGGATTAGAAAGGATGGCGAGGGTCAAGACAACTTAGCCCCGCCTAAAGGTGCGGATAGGGCAGTAGAGGATGCAGGAGATAATGAGTTCGGTGATGAAGACATGCTTGAAGATGAACCACAAAACATGCAGCAAACAGGGCAACAAACTGCTGACCTTCTTACTGATGGGACCATGGTGATATCAAACCCTTCGCTTGCTGATAAGATCGGAGAGGCTGCCAATAACCCAAGGCATGTGACCCCGGCACTCAAGCACACAAAAGCGAAGGGCGTGGGCGAGGCAAGGACGGGCATAGTGTGCAATGCTTTGATGGTGCAAAAGGCAGTGGAGAAGGAGAAGCCACAGATGGTGAACACACATGCAATAGAGACATATGTTGACCATTCTGATGGCATGTTTGAATCGGATGGCAAGGATATGGAGGATGAAGAGATCCTAGAGGAGGTTGTTCCACTACAGCAAATTCCAGCACGACTTACAAGACAGAGCGTGCGCCAGAAGTGCAACAACCCTGAGATGTCAATCCCTGAGAAAGCTATGCAGCGTGCAAAGGTGAAGAATATGGAATTATGTGACTCAAAAGGTAAAAATACTTTACTTGATCAATTTCCATTTACAGAATTTTCTGATGAGCAGGTAGCAAACCTTTTTGAATGTTATGGGCTTCAATTATGTGATAATATACAAGATAGTATTGAAACTATTCAATTTTTAAGAACTTTATCGAAAAAGCAATTTGATAATGCAGTGGAAGAGATGAACTTTAAAATTCAAAATGGTACCAGATTTTTGAAAAAAGATATGCACAAAAAAGAAAAATTAGACCAAATTATCTGTAGGGTGGCGCCTTCTTATATAAAATGATTTTTCTTTCTTGGAATATTAGAGGAATTAGGAAGATAATTAAAAGATATCTTTTGGCAGATATATTAAAAGATAATAAAATCGATATAGTTGGTATTCAAGAATCCAAAAAAAATAATTTCTCTACTAGATTTTTAAAGTCCTTCTCTCCTAGTGGTTTTGATTGGCTTTGGTTACCCTCTATTGGTTGGGCGGGGGCATTTTATTTGGGTTTAATGCTGATAAGTTTTCAATCCAGGGTTCACTCAACATGAAGTTTTCTCTTTCGGTTGTTTTAAAAGATAAAACTGAAAATACTATTTTTGGAGTGACCGTAGTATATGGGCCTACTAATAACAATTTAAGAACATTATTTTTTCAAGAGTTAGTAGATCTTAGACAGATGTGGAGTGGCCCTTGGTTAGTTTTTGGAGATTTCAATGCCTTAAGATATAGAGAGGAAAAAAATGGTAGTCATTTTAATATTGCTGGTTCTAGGCTTTTTAACAAAACGATAGATGATCTTGAGTTAAAAGAGATTTCTCTAGTAGGACAAAAATTCACTTGGTCCAATATGAGAAATAAACCTTGCTTAGCTATGCTAGATCGTTACCTCTGTTCACAAGATTTGGATGATTATTATAAAGATGGAACAGTTAAAGCTCTACCAAGATTTAAGTCTGATCATTCCCCAATTATTTTAACAACCGGCCACTCGGTCACCAACGTACCCTTATTTAGATATGAAAAAACTTGGAATGATGAAGAGGAGTTCAATAGTTTAATGCCCAAATGGTGGTCCCGTTTACAAATAGGTAGTAATATGGCCAAAGGTTGGAATCAAAAGATAAAATTTATTAAAAAAAAGATGAGGGGGTGGGAAAAAAACTATTATGGTGCACGCAAAAAGATCAAACAACAAAATCTTTTGTCCCTAGATAAACTGCAGCATATTCAAGAGTCACGAGATTGGACTCTTGAGGAAAGTGAAGAATACATTAATATCAAACAGGTGTTAGATGAAATTTTAGATGAAGAGCAACATTATTGGCATAGAAGGTCTAAAGTGCAATGGATTCTGCACGGTGATAATAACACAAAATATTTCCATAAGATAGCCACAAAAAGACAGAAAAAAAATCTAATTTTAGGGATGAATATTGATGGCACGTACACTAATAACAGTAAAGATATTGAACAACATATTCTTTCATATTACAAAAATTTATTTGGGGTAGAAGGTGAGAAGTACATAGACTTATCCATGGATTTTTGGTCCACACAAGATAAAGTTTCGGAGCAAGATAATGCTCTTTTAATTCAACCTTTCACCGAAGATGAGGTGAGAAATGCTCTTTTCAACTCTGGAGCTGATAAAGCCCCGGGTCCCGATGGCATCCCTTTCTCTTTCTATCAAAGAAATTGGAACTTGATTAAAAATGATGTCATGGCTTTATTTGAAGATTTTTACTTTCACAGACTAGATGTAGCCAAATTGAATAGAGCCATGTTATGTCTATTACCAAAAAAAAGAGATGCTATTGAGATCAAGCACTATAGACCAATTAGTCTTATAAATTGCATCTACAAATGGATAACGAAAGTGCTTACAGATAGATTAACACCATTAATAAATAAAATTGTAGATCAATCGCAAGCCGCCTTTCTGAAAGGGAGGTTCATCCTTGATAATGTGGTGTGTACACATGAGATTATACATTCAACAAAGAAAGATAAAAAAGAAGGCATCATTTTTAAGATAGATATGGAAAAGGCGTACGATAGAGTGAACTGGTCCTTCTTAAGAGAAACACTAATATCTAGAGGATTCCATAGTAAATGGATAGATTGGATTTCATCACTCTTGATAGATGGACAGGTGTGTGTCAACCTAAATGGTAACACCTCCCCATATTTTAAAGTTCGTCGAGGGTTAAAACAAGGTGACCCCCTTTCACCAATTTTATTTAATCTAGTTGCAGATTGCTTGAATCATATGATAAAAAAAGGTAGGGAACATAATTTATTGAGAGGATTAGGTCCATATATAGATAATGGATATCAATTGATAAACCTACATTATGCTGATGATACGATTATTTTCTGTCCAGCAGATGAATACATGATTCATGCCCTCAAGTGGATTTTTATAGGGTTTGAGGCACTATCGGGTTTAAAAATTAATTATGATAAATGCGAAGCGTATTCAATAAATGTGAATGAGGAAAAGGCTTCACATTTAGCTAATATATTCGGTTGTCAGCTCCATAGATTTCCACTCAATTACCTAGGGATTCCATTACATTGTAAAAAAACAAGATACAAAGATTGGCAAGGGATCTTAGATAATTTCCAACGCAAGTTACAAAGTTGGACGGGTTGTCTCCTATCTTATGGAGGAAAAGTTACTTTGATAAACAATGTACTCTCTTCCTTGGCTATATATATGATGTCTTTCCATAATATGCCAAAAAAAATACAACAACAAATAGATATTATTAGATCTAATTTTCTCTGGCATGCTGGAATAAAGAAAAAATATCATTTGATCAATTGGGAGAGTGTTACTCGTACTAAGGAACATGGGGGGTTAGGGATTACCAACCTAAAAAATATGAACTATGCTTTGTTAGGTAAATGGTGGTGGAGAATAAAAGATCCGAATTATCATGGTTGGTGGAAAGATATAATTACCTATAAATATGACACCACCACGGATAGAAAGAAATGGTCTCCATTTTGGAGCTCGTTAAAAAAAATAGAACAAATAGTTAAGATAAACTGCTCTTTTGAAGTAGGTAATGGTAATTCAGTACAATTTTGGACAGATAAGTGGTGTGGAGATATTCCCATAAACATTTTATTCCCATCTCTTTATAATATTTGCACAAACAAGTTAATCACAGTTGCCTCTGTCCTGAACAATCATATGAAATCCTTGCAATTTAGGAGGCAACTAAGCTACTCACATATGCTAGATTTTGATTCTTTGAGATATATGATAAGCTCTTACTTCCCTTTATCTGATAGAAATGACAATATTAGATGGATGAGTAAAGATAAAGAATATTTTTCCACGAGATCCTTATACCTGTGGCTTGATCATCGAGGGGTAACAAGTGATTGGGGCATGATTATTTGGAAAACAAAGGTTCCTTTAAAAATTAAAATCTTTTTATGGTTACTGAGCAAAAGAAGATTATTAACAAAAGATAACTTAGCATATCGAGGATGGATAGGGGACACTTCATGTGTTTATTGTCCGAGTTTGGAGACAATAGATCATCTTTTTATTCAGATGCCCTAATAATAGATTGATTTGGTTATGGTTCCTAAAACAGTTTGATTGTAACGTTGAACCTTATTTTCTTGAAGATTTATTACAATATAATAACTCTTTACATATATCTCTCTTAGATGCTTTCCAGATTTGTTGTGGTGCAATATTTTGGATTCTGTGGAATAATAGAAATAAGATATGCTTTAAGTCAGATAAGCACCATACTTATAGATATACTGCTTCTCTAATCAAATCATTGCTTAATAATTGGTCAGTTCTGTGGAAACCTGCATTGAAGGAGCAAGTTTTTGGGATGATCCCTGATGTCAATGAGCTTCCTCTTCAATTGGATCAAGCTTGATAAAAGGTGGATGGGAGGCGACATCTATGCAAGAAGGGGTGTCGAAAAAAAAAAATGTTGCTAATATTTGGCCTATTTATGTTGTATATCTTAAGACTCTATTTGTGTTATATGCTTGTTGTTTATGACTGTATGAGGTTGTTGGGTCAAGTGCTAAGGGTAGGGGATAATAAAAAGGGGGCATTGGTACCATATACTAGTACCGTGCAACTTGGGGTAGAGTTATTCTGTTAAACTCTACTATATTTTGTAGTAAGACTTTGTATGCTTTTTAACTTTCTTTAATGAAAGTGGTAGAGCACTAAAAGCTCTACTTGTTTCAAAAAAAAAAAATTTTTGTGTTTAGACTCAAACTGTCACCAAAATTAGCATATTTGTAATTTGACAACTTTCAGAAATTTCTGCTGAAGAACGCAAAGGCACGAAAAAGTCAACAGCAAAAATGTTGTTTGATTACCACTGGAACTTTCTAGAAGATACCCTCATAAATTATCCTGGTCATCCTTTGATTCTCATGGGCACCTCATTGGGCTCAAGGTAAATTAATTGCAAGGGTTTATTTTACTCTTTATTAAAAATGAAGTTTTGATGCTTTATGGGTGCATTACATTTTGTTTGTTACTTTGTTTCATTGAGTTTAGAATCAATTGCATGATTGCTTGGTACCAGCATTTCAATATCACTGCAGTTGTATGCTTGGGTTATCATTACAAGGTAATTTCTGTTCTTATGTGTGGTAGTTTACCCTGTTTGTCTTATTTTTCTGGTGTCTGGACTAATAAACTAAAGGCTGTTGAATTTTCTTAAGTTAATACTTAATTGGAAAAATATAGATAATCATGTCCATTCTAATTCACAAATGCTTGTATGATTTCGAATTTAAACAGATAAACAATTGCCTCATGTTCTGTTTTTGCATCTTTTCTTCTTCAATGATGTCCAGGAAAAGTATGGGAGATATCTTTATACAGGTAATCAATGTTAAACAAATTAATGAACTATCTATATTTACTTCTGACTGGTACAATTGCCTTCATACCCATGGGATAATCAGTAAATGCTAGCGTCGTTAAACTCGTCTTTTGTGTAGGGAAATGAAGACCCTTTTTGTCGGGAATTGCTCATGACACTCCCTATTTACTCATCCACTCTCCCAATTTTTTTAAAATGACTTAAATACCCTCAATCTAAAGCTAACATCTGAGAAAATGAGACAGGAGAGAAAAGGGTATTTAGGTAAATTTGGGAGTGTTTGAGCAACTTTAGCGTGACCTGAGCAATTCCCCTTTTTGTCCCTTTGATCAGTTTGATTCTTGTTTTGGGGTATCGAGCATCTGTAACCTGTTGCATAAGGTTGAGGGTGGGGATGAATTTTTACAAGTCAGGAAGGATGTTTTGGAATTTTACAAAACAACCCAAGAAGAGGTGGAGAGAAAAGTTTTCAAGGAAATTGCTGAATATGTGTTTAGTATGATCGGGGAACAGTGGATTAACAGTTCTATGGATCGTCTATATGCATTTGGCTTTAGATCAGGCACGGCTATTATAGGCCATTATATGTTAGACGAGATGGTATGTATTGTAGGATGTACTGAGGGCATATCTAAACCTCATTGATTACTATTTAGTTATGAATCACAGTTTTTGGAGAAGTTCTACGAGGGATTGTGATGATGTATTAGTATTATTGTTTTTGAAAAAGCATCAGTAAATTTAACTCTCTACTCATGGTGCTTTTTTCTTTGCCCCCAAAACTTCTGTTTCTTGATTTTTATTTTTCATTTTTTTTTTCATATCTGACCCCTTGAAAACGTATTCTTTTTTTATTGTTATATTTGCAAGTATTAAAGCTTGCATGAGGTTGCCTTTGCAAATCAGAATTTTCCCATTGATGGTCATTCTATTTAATGTTACTTGTTTTCTTCCACATAATTATGTATCTTTTAAGGTTCTCCGTTGTTGGTCATTTTATCGTTTGTGTTATTATTGTTTATTCATTTTAAGTGTGCACCAGTCTTGCAAGGGCAAGACCCTTCAAAAAAAAATAATAAAAAAAAAGAAGTGTGCACCAGTCGAATAATGAGATGCTTCTCTCAAAATGATAAGAGTCCTACATTGATATAAGTTCAATAAATTCTATTGAAATAGGTGATGAAAAATTTCATACTATGTATGAACGGAAACACCGAATCTTTTTGAATGAAATAGAAAAGAGAATTTTCTTATTTTCTTTATAGCTTAGTGTGCAGTATATTTGATTTGAACATCAAAGGAAGCAATGAGCTATGCTTTACTCAAGTTAAAATGAAGTATTTCTCTTCTTTCGAGCAGGCTAATTAAATAATTACCTAAATTGAAGAAATGCTTCAACCGATCTTTTTTTGTTAGATCCCTTTTCTTAGAATTTAGCATAGGATGGTTCATGAATCAATTATCTAATAAAAAAATCCTAAAACGCCATAAAATGGCGTATAAACGCTCTAAAAGGTATTTTGATGACAAAATGACACAAAATTCTAACAATTGAAAAAAAAAAACGCCGATTTAAGCGTATTTAAGCATGTAGGGATGAAAACGGATCGGATACGGAGCGGATGTAGGTCTTCCCATATCCGCATCCATATTTTTTTCTCGGATACGGATACGAATACGGATACGGTTCGGATATTATCGGATACGGAGTCGAATACGAATATATTTTGTCGGATACGGATCATATAACGATCAATTTATTTTATTTCATTTCTTTAGAACTTTTTTTAAATTTCATATTGCGTATAAAAGTTTGTTATATATGAGAGTAGCTGAAGCATAAGAAAATTTTCATGTCATGCAATAAGTTATATTCAAACAATATAAATTATACGATAATAAGGTAATAAGGTAAGCAGTGTACAAAATTTATTCTTTCAACCAATTAAATCCAAAATTTCATCAAAATATTATATATAATATGTATAAATTAAATTATTATTAACATTATTGGTTGGATTCTCAACAAATATATTGGATTCAATAAATCACATATATAACCGTAATTATCAAATTTATGAATTAATCAATAAAATTGCGAGCACCACATAAGTACAAATTTAATAGAATTGATCAATAAATTCAGTCTTTCCACAATTTGAATTCCAACAGTATATTTAATTATTCAATATCAAATCATATCATGTTACCTTAAATGTCATCATACATTAAAAAAGTATATTAATCATATGTAATCAACATGATTAGAGAAAAAAAATTAATTTTAGTATTATTATCATATATAATCGTGTCAATATTAAAAAAATAAAAATAATTTTATGTTCCAAATAAAAATATTATTATAAGAGAACTTATCTAATAAAAATTAAGCATTATATAATTAAAAGTATTCTCTAATGTAGATAAGTAATTATATTAATTATCTTATGACGTTAAAAATACGGATAAACGGATTAATATCTATCGGATACGGATAATATCCATGTCGGATACGAATACGGATCGGATATTGTCAAAAAACTCAAAACCATATCCGCATCCATATTTTTTTGGCGGATACGAATACGAATACGGATATGTTCGGATACGAATACGGATCGGATGTTATGCGTATTTTTCGGATTCAGATACGGATCGGAGCGGATTTTATCCGCTCCGTTTTCATCCCTACTGTCATGTCTAGGCTTGTCAAACGAAAACGGAATGGACCGTTTCGTTTGAATATTTTGTTTCGATAACGAAACATACAGACGTTCCGTTAGCTGTTTCATTTTGAACGGAATGACCAAATTTCAACTATATACCACATAAACATATAACGAAATATGTTCCGTTACCGTTTTGTTTTTTGAAACGAAATGAAAATTCGTACCATTAGTCGTTCCGTTTTGAACGAAACAGCCACGGAACACGTGGACGAATACTCCGTTGACAGCCCTAGTCATGACGCTAGATATGGGAACAAGGAGTCCAAATCGAGATGGACATTTTGGGGATAGGGACAAAAGCAATATCTCGTACTAATTTACGTGGGGAAGTCGACATCCAATTCAAAGTTTGCTAATATTCTACGGGCGTTTGCATCGCTTAGGAATTTGGGGAATTTGAGGAAGTTGTAATTCTTAAGAATAAATTTATTGGAAAGTGTGTAACTTTGTGAAGAGTTTGGATTGTTTATAATAAATTTATAGTAGGAAGATGAAATTCTCCAAATTCCTTGGGAATCCAAACAACCCCGCAATGAGGCGAACTGCATCCTCAGCAGTCCAAAAAAAGACTGCTCCAAGCTGTCCTTTTCATTTTCTTTAATTTTTAAAAATTATAAAACTCAAATGGAGAATCCAAACCGTTGATCATGTTAAGTTTTATCGGCGATGCATTTTCATATAAGTTTTATAAAATTTTAAACTTATTTGATACTTCATTAAGTGATCAAATTATGAACGGATTAGAATTAATCAAACCAGGTTTGTTCATTTTATAAAATTTATATAGAAACGCATCGTCGATAAAACTTAACAAGATCAACGGTTTGAATTCTCCATTTGAGTTTTACAAATTTTAAAAATTTAAAAAAATGAAAAGGACTGCTTTGAGCAGTCTTTTTTTTTTTACTGCTGAGGATGCGGTTCCCACAATGAGGAGGGTTCCGCTGCCCGCAGTTGTCACACATCACGTGCCGTTGGATTAAAACGTGATAAGCGGTCGGATCGCCGTCTTCGTTAAGATATTTTATCGCTTTCTAAAGAAAGAGAAAATGAACTGCAGGAAATTCGAAACCGAGTGCCTCCCTTCCTCCGGCGACTGTTCGATCTCTTCTCGACTCTTCCCTCTTTTTGGCTCTCTCCTCTCCCAGACACTCAAGCTCTCTTCTCTCGTCTGCTCTTGCCTCCACTGTCGCGACCTGATCGCCCTCGCCTAAACCCTAGTTCTCCAGCTCCACCTCACCGTAGCCGTCATACTTCTTTCAAAATAAGAGGTGACTTTATCTCTCCGTAGATAGCCTGATTGTTTCTCTTATTTTTACTTTTTCCTAATCTTCATTGTGATAATCAGGTTATAATCAGGTTGGGCTTTGTTCATGAACCAAGTTAGTTGGGAGCTTCAAGGTACCTATTGAATCATAATCTCTTTCTCTCACACACACACACGTACCTCCTAATTGAAATGATTCAGTCAATTTTTTATCCATCTTATGCTCTTCAATGTTTAATCAATATGATACTTTTTAATTTTTTAACCAATTGATGATGTTTAGTTTTGAATTAGTGTGATGCTTTTCAATTTTTAATCAATCTTGTGATTCTTTTTGTGTGTTATGACTCATGAGCCATTGTTGCAAAAATTATGGACTTAATTTTTTAAGTGGATGATATTGCATGGGAAAATATTACTTTAATCATGGGCAAAAATCATGTACTGTTTCAAATTAGTTGAGAAATAATAGTTGCTTCTAACAATTACATCTATTGGTCATGCTCGTAAAGATCAATTAAATTAGTTGAGAAATAGTCGCTTCCACAGTCTGGTGTGTCGGGAATACCATGCTCTGGTTTGCTAGTGGCCAGGGCTATGCAACGGCTTCACATAATTTTTACTGTTATTTTCCTGCTTTCCTCCATTTGTTACTTGGTAGAGGCTACCAAGCCTTTCTAAAAAAAAAATTAAATCAAATACCAATTATGTATTTTTTTCTTTTTAATTGATTTATTTACTTATTTGTTGACCACTTATAGTGTACAGGAAAGGACTAAACACTACAGTGGAGTCGGGAAAAATATGACGAAAGGTTTGAGCATGGGCCTTCAGATGTAAGAAGGATGATGGTGCCAGGTGTGTTAGCTAGTACGCAGGCGATGGTTGGGGTCGATACAGTGAGAGGGTGCGCAAAGAGAAGTTGTTTCGCTTTATATTTTACAGCATCTATTAGTTACATGGTGTGTTGAGCAAAGAAGGTTTACCTGGATGTTTGTTCTTGTGTTTTTGGTTATGTTGAATTGTTGATAATTTACAAAAGTGAATGATAGATAGTTTACAGCTACAAAGAATTAGGTATGTGTGTATGAAACCGCAACTATGTATCAGTATTTCTCAGTCGGTACTTAAAACTATATCAATATTAGTCTAAATTTCTAGACTTTGTATAAATTTATCATTGCCTTTAAGAAATAATAAATCAAGATGGTACTAAGAAATGAAGCGAAATATATTAATGAATTCAAATATAAAATGTAATAAATCACAAATATCACAATGAATATGTATCAAGATGCAAAGCTGTGTTTACATATAAAATCAATAGGTAAAATGAAACATCATAATACATCGTCAATACAATCATCAGTGCAAAATCAATGAATGGACAATAATCAATTCTATGATATTGTTGCTTTCAAACCATCAGTATTTTGATCAACATGCAATTTGAGGTTGATTAGAATCCGTTATAGAAGCAACCTTGGCCAATCTATGGCTATTCAACTTGTCAATCTCTAAGAAAGAGCATGATCGATGGCGACTCCCTCATAAAGCTGAAGATATAATTAAGCAAAAAAAATAAAGTAAACTTCGTATTTGATATGATAGAACTAAATACAACTTACCATTTATATAGACCTCTTTAAATAATTTTTCATGATTTGACATGCAACGTTAAAATAGCTAACAAGCATAAGTTCTAGCATTAAAATAAAGTATGGTACATGTCCAAAAAACTTTATTTGGACAAACCTAAACCAAACCATTTAGCAGTATATACTAATATGTCGATAAAGGATAACTAACACCAGATATTTTATAGCAGGCTACCTTGAGTTAATCAACCTCCACACACTTGTTATGGGCAGCAGGCACCGATTTTTGTTGCATCATTCATACACATGTGCACAGAATCTGTCAAGAAACTAGCAATCCAAACAAATCTTTAGGTCAAGCATAGGATACAGTTACTTTGATCCCAAATGTTAGTTTGAAAATTAATCTAGTTAGATGAGACATTCCATAGTTGTATTAAGAGTCTATAAAGCACGGCAGGACTTCCTTTCTGACTTACAATAGAGGGTACTGACAAAAAAATATCACTACGCTTAACTTTAACAGAATTACAAAGCCTAATTCTGTTCTTATCGCATTTCTAATTATACAAAAGAAACATACAAACCACACAAATTGTTAAAGAGATGTACTAATAGCATGTTAAAGACCAAAGATCTTCAATAAGAAAAGGGAAACCAGTTGAGCCCTCAGTTTTTACTGGTACGTATGCAATTAACAAATTACTTTATTCTTCAGCTCCCCACTGTCAAACAAATCCAATTAAAGCCAACCTAGATTATAACCCCTGTCAAGCAAATTCAATCAACGCATGATTAGGAGAGATACTCTCACCTCTAATGCTAATAGTAGTAGGACAACTACATTGACACGGTAGAGAAATCTAGGACGAGAACGATTGGGGCCGCGCGAGAGTAGGGGTTTCAACCTCAAGAGAAGAGGTCTAGAGCAATAGGAAAAGAGAGAGTTGAGGAGAGATCGAGCTGTCGACCATCGAGGAAGGAGAGATCGAGCTGCTGCCTGTTGGCAGACGAAGGCGAGGTTGTCGGCCGGAGGAAGGGGACGTTGTCGGAAGTGTAAGTTTTCTTTTTTGTTCCTTTTTTTCTTTTCAGAAAGGGACAAGATGTGTTAACGAGATCACAATCGCGACCACTTATCAAATTTTAATTTGACGGCCCGTGATTCGTGGCAACTGGGGCAGCGAAAATTGGTGGCACCGGAACCCTCCTCTTCTACAATACCTACATGTGTCAATCATAATCATCAAAAAAAAAAAAACATGTGTCAATCATCACTTTATCAGGTTTCCACTTTTTGAGTTAGTGTGTTTGAATCCTCCGTGAATAAAGAACAAGTTCTTGTTTTTTGTTTCCAACAAATCCAAACAAGACACAAATAAGGAACAAGTTTTTGTTTCTAATGCTCACAAATTTATGAAGTGCTATTATACATAAATAGTAGGACTGCCATGCATAAATTGGAGAAAAGAAAACAGAAATGCAACAATTGGCCATTGTGCAAAATTAGGGAAAGATGAGGAGATGACATGATACAAATTAGTTCTGTCCTGGATTGCTATTATACAGAAATAGTAGGACTGCCATGCAAAAATTGGAGAAAAGAAAATAGAAATCCACCAATTGGCCGTTGTGCAAAATTAGGAAAAGTTGAGGAGTTGACATGATACAAATTAGTTCGTAGTTTTGTTTTGGCGATCCTGTTCAAATTCAATTAAAGTGCAGGAAATGCTCAAAATGTTATCGCCATAGATTATAGTTTTGTGATGTGCTGAATTTTTCACAGAAACGTTAAAAAATGTTTTTGATATAAAATTTACCACACCACCTCTTTTGTATCACCATTTAAAATTTCAAATACAAACTGGGAATTTAATCTGTTGTTATTACTCAATTAAAATTACAATAAGTGCTAAAATAACGAGACCGAAGAAAAAAAGAATCAGATTAAATAGAACTAGTCACTGTGAACGAACCTGAGCATACATCTTGGTAGCTTCTATCAAGTTTTCCAAGAAAAACAAATCTGAGCATACAAAAAAGAAAAAAGCTGACGAAGCTATTGGTGCAATGTAGTTGAAATATATAAATTATTTACCCTTTTTTTTGTATCTTTTTTTTTACCAAGAATGTATCCTTATAAATTCATTATTTTAAATAAATTGCATAAATTTGGAAAGTCACTAAATTTCGTTTTAGAAATTAAGCCTCAATATTTTTTGTAAACAAAAGGTCAATATAGAATTTATAATTGTGACTAGCAACAAAAGGTACTATAAAAAATTTTCACTTTGTAAAGGAAAATAAAAAAAAAAACAAATTCCCAAAGTGGAAATCAGCAGTAGAGCACGGAACAAACTGTTCCGTTATGGAATGCGATACAGGATTTCATTTCGTTAACCGTTCCGTTTTTTAAATGAAACAAAATTCTGTTTCATTAACCGTTCCACTTCAGAAATAACACATAAAACGATTTGAAAAAAATTGAAACAGTCGAAACGATACAATCTGATATTTCGTTTACCGTTTCATTATTAGAACGGAATAAAAATTGATATTGTTATTCATTCCGTTTCGCTTAAACGAAACATAAACACGTGAGTGGAGTGACCGTTGATAGCTCTAAATTCAGCAGGAATTGCCAGCAAAAGTGACGTGTCACACCGGAGTAAAAACCTAGAGAATTGGCGGGAAAGCTCTACCGCATCGGTTCGCGCGTTAGTGCGGAGACACAAAAAGACAGATCCTTCTCTAATTTCTCTGTGACTCATACTTTAGTACCTCTCTGTATTGCGAGTCGAAATCAACTGGGTTCTGTCTTCTGTAATGTCAAGTTTCATAGTTAAAGTCTTAAACTGGTACGAGGCGTCATGTCAGTCGATTGACACACGGTGTGACACTTGAGCGGCCGATATAGAGTAGTTTATCTTAGAACCTTGTAGAAACCTTGCCATCAGTTAAAGTGTAAGTTGAACTGGTCCGTCATTATCCGCTTGATATAATCCAATGGCTCCGAAGCGACCTCCGCCGAAGCGCCGCCGCACAAACGTCTCCGACGATGAGGCTCCTCCTCCTCTTCCTTCTACATCTCCAGTAAAAGAGACAGAGAAAGAAAAAGAGAAAGGTAATAGCAAGGAGAAAGGGGATAAGGCGCCTCTTGTTGTGTTTGCCCATGGCGCTGGCGCTCCTTCGACCTCCGATTGGATGGTTAGGTAAGTTTGAGCAGTTGTTCCGTTAGCCTATTTGGTTGTCTTATGGATGGTTTGTAGATTTCATTAGTAATTGGTTTCCTCATTCCCTTAAAGATAAGCAATCGATGAGCTAAACTTTAAGGATTAAATTTGGTAGATGGAAGGAGATGATAGGAGAAGCATTGGAAGCTGTTGAAGTAGTTACTTTTGACTATCCATGTAAGCTGCAATTGCATTTAGTTTTACACTATTATTCGTTTTCCTTATATTTATATTTATTTTAATTCCCTTATCATTCTTACCAAACATTCAAAGACATCTGATAGCCTTACTGCTGCTATTATACTTTTGTATATATATGATTTGGCAGATATTTCTGGGGCAAAACGCAAAGCACCTCCAAAAGCTGAGAAATTAGTGGATCACCATTTAAGCGTTGTAAGAGATACCATGGCTAAGCATCCAGGGCATCCTCTTGTTCTCATGGGAAAGTCAATGGGCTCCAGGTACCCAAATTTTTTTTAATTGATATATGATATATTAAAATTCGATGTTTTTTAGGTGTAACTTAATTTAGTAATATGTATGTGGCCAGAGTAAGCTGCATGGTAGTTGGATCTGATGAAATTGACGTTGCTGCTGTTGTGTGCTTGGGCTATCCAATAATGGTAATGACTACTTTGCTTTGTGCTCCTGTAAAATTGCAAATCGGCTCTTTGGACCTTTGCGAGAAGATATGTTTACATTGACTATATAATCTAGGGAATGAATGGAGCAGTGCGGGATGAGACTCTAATCCAGCTGAAGGTCCCAACAATGTTTGTACAGGTAGATGATTTAATTGAGATTTCATTGTGAAATGATGCTACATCAAGATAAATAACATGATGCATGTTTTCCTAGGGAAGCAAAGATGGATTGTGTCCACTCGATAAATTGGCATCCACACGCAAGAAGATGGACTGCAAGAATGAGCTGCATGTCATTGATGGTGGAGACCACTCCTTTAAGATAGGCAAGAAGTTTCTAGAATCTTCAGGGAAGACCCAGGACCAGGCTGAACAGGCTGCAGTTAAAGCAATTGCTGATTTCATCTCGAAATCAATTGAAGAGAATTGACTCTGTTTGCTGGTTCTGAAATCAATATAATCCAGGTTGCTCATTTGGCTAGTCCTAATTGTCCTTAATTTAGTACCTAGGAGGATTTGCATAATGTGGTATACACCTGTTGAATCTACCTTGTTATGATACCGGGCAAGAGCATAGATGGTTTGCCAAATTTTGAGTTGAGCTAAGATAAGCTTTACTTCTGTATAATTTGTCTGAACAAAGTTTGTACATTTTCACAACTACGAGTCTCATTAAGATTATCATAGATTGCATATAAGAGAGCTGGTTTACTTGTTAAATCACCTTTTTGAACCACTATACGCATTCCAATTTTGCAATTGATACCGACTACCGAGGAATATAAACAGTAGAGAGGATCGTCTTGAAAATGAAATTTTCTTCATATCAAATAGTTATAGCTACAAATAATAATTCCTCATAGCAATACTGATTTCCTTGCTCAGTATTTAAGAGACTCCTATTGATTCCTTCACACAACAATTTGCTTCTTAATGTTCCCAAAAGTTTCCAATTGTGGATGTATAATTCAAGTACCACTAAATGCAAGCACTTTGTGTCAAATTCCAAATTTTTTATCTGAGACTTGATTAGCTTTGACACCATTGTTCTCTACATCCATTTTGGAGGGTTGTTCTTGTGACTTGGTGCCATTTCTATATATGAAGTATAACGCCAATTGAAGTATGCCCATTGGACTACCTATGAAATTGGGTGCCTGCACTACAAAACAAAGACTGTAAATGAACCTTTTGTGTTTTGAGGAAAAAAGGCCAGACAAAGGTCTGGAAGTTAGATACTTTTGGGTATAGTGGAACTGTAGTTGGCTTTTAATTGCTGTCATAGATTTTGGATTTATCCTGCTTGTTTCATTATATACCGACATATTGTGCTGAATATGGGTATCTTATAGACCTTGATCCAGTCTTTTACAATGAGAAACTGTTGTATTATAGTTTAAAATCACGAACCGCAAGGAATAGATCTCTCCCTAAGAGACCATAAAACAGCCAAAGAGTGCTGGCTGCAAAGGAGAAGAAGGATAAGTAGAAAGGCATGTACTCCACACTTTTTGTCTTTATAACTTGCCTCTGAAATCAACAGTAAAAAAAGTTGAAATTATATTATTAGGTATTGCAATAGACAAAGATACCAGATTAAATTGTTCATTAAATAGTTCTATAGTCGTGCAAACTTGTATTCTTTGTGTGTCACAATAGTGAGATGAATGACTTGGTGTGTCGATCTTTCTTTCATAATCATTTAATTAACGGATGTAATCTATAAAATTTGCACTTTTGAAGCAGCTTTAAATCGTAAAGTTGTACGAAAACAGATCATACCACAGCCACAAGTGGAGAACTATACATTGACATGGAGGCGACTAAACCAACGCTACCCACAAGCACCTTGCGGTGGTGGTGATCGTGAAGAACAAACCTTGAGACAAGTGCTGTTAAGGTAAATAGCACCACCACTGGTACCACCATTAACAGAGTCATTTTCTACAAAGGTTTTGTAGTTAAGATCACATATATATATGATTCGAATGAAAAAAGAGAGAAATCAAATGAGAAAACTTACTTTCTGGTATGGTACTGCAAACCATAAGTATATGACAATAAATGATGTCTCGAGTAGAATTCCTACTCCATTTATTGTGAATACTGGTATATTTTCCCATTGATTGCTTACGACTGGTAGCCCGTACCATGTATACAAGAGGCAATTAAATAGAGCTATTATGTATGGTATGCTAGAGAATTCCTCTGTGCTCCCCTTTTTTATTACCCGACCAAATGTTAATCTGAATACAAACAAAAAGTTACATAGGGACTTCACTCAAGAACATATTTAATCTTGAGTTGTAGCAACGTGTGATTGAACTTTTTTTTTTTTTAATATATATAGTCTTTATAGATTCTTACACGGGTGCTGAATAAAGGAGCAATGAAGCAGCATTCCCTACAATAATCAGAAAATTACAACGAATAACAAATTGCTGAGACATTTTACTGGCAGATACTTTATCCTTATAAATTGACTATACACTTCTTCACAAAATAGAAAGAAAAATGTACCCATTATTCCCACTGTAAAGCGAATTGTTTCACTCATTGTTTAGTCTCCTTTGAGCAAGAGCTATTGATATTTAATATGTTGGTTGTGTGTTTAGCACGGAAGGGCTATTTATAGTCTGCTACAAGCAAATTCTTAGCGAATATACATCCTAGATCATCATGTGTTGGCAAAGGATTAGGCATTTTTTAATATGCAAAAAGGTGTGTTTTACACTTTTACTAAAAGACAGCATATTGTTTGCTCAAACGATGGACTTTCATATAACGTAAAGTGTCAAAATGGATATAGTGGTCTTGGATTCACAAAACATCCATGTCCATAACATAAAGAATTATACACAATAAGCATCTGGTGCTTAGACAGAGACATAAATATATATTCAATATATTTTTTGAAGTAAAGTATATAATCCAGTTTCAAATTTGTTGTTGAATTTATTCAAAGTTTTATTATAGCATCTCAGATTCAAAATTTACATCTATCGTCTATTTGGATATCGTTTTGAGCAAGTAATGGATATTATTTGAACCACAATGTCCACCATAAGTAGTTGGGATACCACTAATGTTTGGTTATATATATAGGTGTGTTTGGATGCAACGGAATAAGCCGTGAATAAGGAATAGGAATAAGAAATTTCGGTTTGCGTGCTTATCCTTATTCCTTATTCTTATACCATGGTTTTGTTAGTATAGGAATAAGGGCCCAAATTCTTTATTCTTATACCGTTTGTTTTGCGCAAGAATAAGAATAAGCACGCAAACTGAAATTTTTTATTCTTATTCTCTATTCCCGGCCTATCCAAACACACCCTTTTAATAGAATGGATAAAATACACTCATGTGTATGGATTGTCTCCGTACACATGAGTCGTTTTTTAAAATTCAAAATTCAAATAATCAATTCAAACCGTTCAAGTTGTTCTCCATATTGAAAAACTCTTAGAGTTCAAATTTTACATCTTTTTTTTTTAAATTCGTTTTGCTATATATTATGTTATTTTTAAATTGGAGGGTTTAAAATACTCCAATTGTAATGCTTTTTGAAAGCATCATTGTATTCTTTTTATCATTTGTAAAAGCAGACTAGTATACGAATTCTCTTAACTCTACCTGGTTCAACGGTCACAAGCTATCAAATTCAAAACCATTTTTAGTTCTTGTGTATAAAACAACATTGGTATCCTAAAAATCAGGGCTGTCAAACGTGGGAAACAGGCACGGAACAACTCTGTTCCGTTTCAGCAATGAAATTGAAATACTCTTTCGCTTCCGTTCTATTTTGGTAAACGAAACAGTTTTCTGTTCCACTTTTATTCCGCTTCACCATTTTCCATTGATATCAGTCCATTTCCATGTTCTGTTTTGGTAACATTGATAAAATCTTGTTTTATTTCCGTTCCGTTTCTGAAAACGAAACCATTTTCTCTTTCATTTTTGTTCCGTTTCGGACGAAACGAAATGAAAACGTACGAAACTGTGGTAAATTGATAGTCCTACTAGAAACAAGTGATGCCACATTGCAATGTAATGCGTGCTTTTTGGCAGTGATGGAGAAGCACGAGAAGGGAAAAAAGGAAAAACAAAAAGGTAACAAACGATGATCTGTCTTCAAAGTTGTGGTTCGTATTTTTTTTCTGAATACATAAAAAATGTTAGGAAAATGCTACACTAATCCTGCCATTTTGAAATTGAAAATTTCTTGACATTATGCAGCATCTCGAATATCCACCAAACTACAGTAAGTATATAAATGGTTGATTAATGGTTACCCAAAGTTGGTGTATGATACCAAAAAAGCATTTGATGTTTTCTCAGTAGTAGGAAATATCAGTTGGCATTGGAAACCAGTAAAAATATTTTTCTTCTTTTGGTTTTCATTAATATATATTTGATTATATCAAGTAGATAATTATGAAGCACTACCAAAACAACTAATTCTCTACCTCTTGATTTGTTCATACATAATGAGGCCGTGTTGCCCTGCTTTGTACCAATTATTGCCCCGCTAATTGCCGACAATCACTAAGGGACAATATGGCATTCCACAGAACACCCACAAATACTAATCCTGCACAGATTTGTACATGATTTATATTAATAAGCAATAATTCAATACGAATTTTAAATTTGTAGGAGGCTAACAGTTACGGGTGTTTTACAGGACTACATATGCATCATGATTAGCTGGATAGCTGAAGGAGAAAATGCTCTACAATGCCTTAAGTTCCTTTCATATGTCTATTTTACAGAAAAATGTTAATTCATGTTAATTCTTAGTTTCCAAACATCAACAATTCGGTAACAAAGCCAACTTGTTATTATAAACCAGGGAATAAAAGGATAACATGAGTTTCTCTAATTGGATCCACATCAGTCATACATAAGTTGTTAGCCACCGAGATTAGATTCAGTCATATAATAATATAGCATTATTGGGACACATAATCTTTCAACAAATAAGGTATTTGATCCACTAATTGATTTGACCTTTTGTTTATCAAGTATGGCCCATATGCACGATACTCCGCATGCAATATCCACCAAGATGTTGCTTTAGTAGCCCTTCTCTTTGTAGACCAAGCATTGCAGCACTGGGTCCTAATACCGTTTGAGGTGTACCGTATCAGGGAGAAATGCCTTAGGCTTCCTTTCCATAATTTTAATGCTTGTGTATTTTTTATTCTCTGGTGGGGATATGGAGAGGAGTTGGTGAATTGTGTTTTCCATTGGTAGTTTGGCAAAACAAAATAAATAAACGAAGAGACAAAGAAATAAAGAAAGAAAAAGCAAACTCAAAAGTATATATATGTTAAACCAATGAAAGAGTTCAAATGTTTCTATTTTTTCCCCCTAATTTCTCTACTGTTCTTATACTTTTAGAAGTCAATGACTTGTTCTAAAACTTGCTGTATTTATCACTCAGAGAAAAAATTATGACATTCAGCAGGCATCAATTAATAGTTTATGAAGTCTCAATATGAATTTTTTCTTCATGCTTTTCATTTACGTATAAAGGATTACAAAAATGTAACATGGTGTCATTTTGTTAATATATTTATAACTTTTTTACTACAATATAAAAAAGAAAGTGAAGGAATATTTCAACAAAAGAACCTTCAAACGAGATATCATTGCTAATTTCGTTAAGCCTTAGTGTAAACTTAAAGATAAACACAGAGAGACACAGTATTTAACGTGGTTCAGTACAATATGTACCTACATCCACAACTCACACACCACTTTTTTTATTTCTTTTCAATAATTCTGATATATGTTACAATGCAAGGAGAGATACCTATATATAGAACATATTTTTTTTTACAACAAGTTAAATGTTTATTACACACCAAGTCAGTCATGACTTGCATATCAAGTCAAGCGTTTCTTGTGCTCCAAGTCTGACGTTTCTTCCTTGCCAAGTCAGATGTCACATTAGATCTAAGACAAGATCTTCTGTGACATCATATTCTAACACTCCCCTTCAAGTTGGCATGTAAATATCTTGCATGCCCAACTTGCAAATCACTCCCTGAAAAATGGTACATGATACCCCTTTTGTTAGTATATCTGCCAATTGCTCATCAGTTCTCACGTGAGGAATGCTAATGATTTTATCTTCTAAATTCTGTCGAATAAAGTGCCTATCCACTTCAATATGCTTGGTCCTATCATGTTGCACCGAATTGTGAGATATTGCAATAGCTGCCTTGTTGTCACATAACAACTTCATCTCCCTGTTATCACAGAGACCAAGATCCTTGAGTACTCTCTTTATCCACAGTAATTCTTACAAACCTTTAGCAATTCCTCTGAACTCTGCCTCTGCACTTGACAAAGCTACCACCTTTTACTTTTTGCTCCTCCAGGTAACCAAGTTACCTCCAACAAATGTGAAGTATACAGACGTGAATTTCTTATCAGTCACATCTTCAGCCCAGTCAGAATCTGTATATCCCTCAACCTGAAGATGACCATTCCTCTTGAAGAAGATACCTCGTCCTGGGAATCCCTTGAGATACCTTAAAATTCACATGATAGCTTCCATATGTTGTTCACTGGGAGGATGCATAAATTGACTTACAATAGACACATCATAAGCGATATCAGGCCGAGTATGTGACAAGCAAATGAGTCTCCCTACCAATCTCTGGTACTGATCCTTATTTGTAGGTGCCTGATCAGAAAATACACCCAACTTGGTGTTCTGTTTGGTTGGTGTGTCAACAGATTTGCAGTCCAACATATATGTTTCAGCAAGCAAGTCAAGCACATACTTTCTTTGAGACAAAGAAATACCTTCCTTATTGCGTGCAACTTCGATTCCAAGGAAATATTTCAATCCTCCTAGATTTTTCATTTCAAACTATTTGGATAATTTTTCTTCCAAATTTCGGATTCGTTTAGAGTCATCACCTGTGATTATCATATCATCAACATAGATTATCAAGATAACAATTTTACCTTTATTCTTGAGAAAAAATAAAGTGTGGTCAGTATCACTCTGAGTATATCCATATCCTATCATAGCACAACAAAATCTTCCAAACCAAGTTCTAGAGGATTGTTTTAGACCATACAATGCTTTCTTCAATTTGCACACAAGAAGTTGGTTGCTTGAGTGACTGCATCATGGTGGGATATCCATGTAGATCTCTTCATCAATGTCACCATGTAAAAAAGCATTTTTCACATCAAATTGATATAAAGGCCAGTCTCTATTTGCAGCAATTGAGAAAAAATCTCCATGTAGATCTCTTCATCAATGTCACCATGTAAAATAATATTTTTCACATCAATCTATTTGATGCAACGGAGAGAGTCTCCTCTTTCAGGTATTGACAAGCGAATCGGGGACATAAGTAGAGCGATCGCCTGTACAAAGAATGGGGCAAGTGCCAGTGCTGCGCAACCAACTCAGCTACCGTGTTGCGTAGCTCAAGCTTTATATAGTGTTCATATATAGGTTACAAATACCATGTGGGACTAATATTTCATTTCCAAACCGGACAAACCACATTGCTTATTGGGCCTGGGCTTTAACCGTTCAAGCAACTTGTTGGGAATGTTAAATTAACATTGTATTATTTAACATATACTATTAACAGTTTATAATATAATGCCTAAACTGTACCACCAATAACATTATGTTAATTATATTGTTAAATATAATATTATTAATGGTTAAATTTCTCAATATAAATTAAAAAAATTATAATGTAATGCTAATAACATTATATTAATAAAATATATAAATTATTTTTTTTATTACAACATATATAAATTACAAAAAATATATTATTTTAATTATTTTATATATACAGCCGTATCCGAATTTTTTGAAAAATGTCGTATCCCCGCACCCGCATCGTATCCGATACGATACCCACACCCGCACTCAAGTAACATAGCTGAAAGGTAACTGATAACCAGGGTTAGTAGTAACAGGTTCAGAAAATATTTACCTCCGACTCAGGAAATTGATCATGTGGTAGACGAGGAGACGATTATTTCTTCATCTTCGCTTTCTAAATTCTCTTCTGATGGACCCGAATTTGTTAGTGGGTCCATTTCTGGGTTCAAATTCTCATCTACATCCTCAGAATTCGGACCGAAATGTAGGTGATCCTCTGGACTGAGAGCAGAATTCGGTCCGAAATTTCCCGGTTTAGGTGCCAAATTTCCTAGTCCAGGTCCAAGATCTTCATTCCTTCCTGTATCGAACCAGGACTCATTGTCTATCACACTCTTCTCCTGAGAATGGGTCTGGTTCGGACAAAAATATCCTTCATTTTCAACAAACATCACATCCATGGTAGTATAGATCTTTTTCGAGGTTGGATTCAAACACCTATAGCCCTTTTGATGTTGACCATAACCGATGAACACACATTTTTTCAGCACAAGGGTCAAGTTTAGAACGTTAATGTTTCTGTATGTGAACATAGGCTATACAACCAAACATTTTAGGAGGGATATTGAGAACTGAAGGGATCACAGTATAGGTTGAGAGTTTCTGTAAAGGTGTTTGAAATTTCAGGGGTGCAGAAGGTAATCTATTCATCAAGTACACTGCTGAGGTAACTGCATGATCCCAATAAGAATTAGGAACATTATTTTCTATCATCATTGTCCTGGTCATTTCTAGAATTTGTCTGTTCTTACGTTCTGCCTTACCATTTTGTTGAAGAGTTCCAACACAACTAGTTTCATGGATAATCCCATTGTCGTTAAAAAACTCTCGTAGTGTTTTGTTGACAAATTCCTTACCATTATCACTCCTGAAAACCTTGACATTTTTATCAAATTGAGTTTTAACCATGGTTATAAAGGATCTAATGGCAAGTGGTACGTCATTTTTTTGTTTCACCACATTAACCCAAGTCATTCTGGTACAGTCATCAACAAATACGACAAATCATCTATTTTCCACTAGAGAGTCAACCGGGGAGGGTCCCCAAACATCAGAGTGAATCAAATCAAAGGGAGCTTTATTATTATCATTATCCAAAATTTTAGCAAAATGAGCTCGATTGCTCTTAGACTTAATACATACATCACAATCAAACTTCTCATTCTCAAAACCAGAAAACAAACTAGGATAAAATTTTCTTAGGTACCCAAATGATGGATGACCTAATCGTCTGTGCCATATCCAAATAGAAGACTTCCTACTCAAGTTCAATCCAGCAGATAGATGTACTTGTTCAGAAACCAAGTCTTCTAAATGATACAGTCCTCATTTTTCAGTACCACGACCAAAAATTTCCTTCGTCAAGAGGTCCTGAAAAAGACAAAATCGAGGATACATGAGTACCGCATAATTAAGTTATTCACATAACTGTCCTACAGACAAAAACTTGGATGAAAAAGAGGGAACCAAGAGTGTATTTGAAAGAGTTAAGGAAGATGAAAATTGGACTTCTCCAGCCCCTGTGACTGGATAGACCTCTCCATTTGCATTAACAATCTTGTTTCTTCTTGGAACAGATTCTCTTACCAAGTCTTCTCTACTGTATGCCATGTGATCAGTCGCCCCTGAATCAATAATCGAAGAACAGTCAGTACCAGGTGTATTTAAAGTAAAAATTTTACCTTCATTTGTCTCGACAGAAGGCAAAATAGAGAGGTTTCCCTCAGATTTCGGACCAAAATTTCCAAAGTTCGGACCGAAATTGTCACGGCCAGGGCTTAAACCGACCAGGTTCGCAACTGGTAGGAATCTTCCTTCAGTGGTCATGGCTTCTGCCACATGTGCCTTGCTTTGCTTCTTCTTCTTATTCTCCTCCCACCAGTCCGGATATCCGATCAACTTGAAACATTGGTCCACATAGTGTTTTGGATTTTTACAGTGGGTACATCCTCCAGGTGGAACTGGTTTTTTATTTTTTGGTTTTGAAGAATAGTTGGACTTCTGGAGGTTCAAGTTTTGGGTCTTTGCTAGCAATGTCAAAGAGTTGTCTCCAACTTCACCCCCATTCAACATGACCATTTGTCATCTTTCCTCCTTTCTCACCAAGGCAAACGCTTCTTCTACTGAAGGAAGTTGACTAATGTGAAGTACACTAGCCTTAATCTGGTCCAACTTATCATCTAAACCATCCAAAAAAGTCAATACCCTATCTTCTTGTACCAATTTCTGATATTTTCAATGTCATGTGGGCATTCCATAGGGTTTGGTCTACGAGTGTCTAATTCTTTCCATAATCCTTGGAGAGTATTGTAAAAATTCTGGACCAATTCACCATTTTTTTTTACTTTACTAATTTTCCTTTTGAGGTCCAAAATTTGAGACAAATCACTACCATCAAAGTATGAGGTATTAACAGCATCCCATACCTCTTTTGCAGTGGAGTAAGGCAAGAAGGTACCTATCAACGATGAGTCCATAGAGTTGATCATGAAATCTTTCACCTGAGAGTCCATCACAGACTACCGCTTAAAAGCCTCCTCGTCCGAGGGTTTTGGCCGAGTCGATCCATCAAGGTGACCCAATCTATCTCGCCCGTTGAGTTTCATCTTCAGCATCTGTGACCAAAGGTAGAAATTTGTCCCATCTAGCTTGATCGACATTGCGGAGGTGAACCCCTCTTGGCTTTGGGTGTTTGGTGGAGGTCTTGGTTGTGTAAGCAACTGGGACATGGTATTGTTTAGGCTCTGGATAAGGGCCATGGCTTCTGGAGGATTAGGGATAGGGATAGGTGTTTTGGAGTTAGAATCGAATGTAGAACTCATGATTTTGGTCAGAAAAAAATTTTGGTTCGAAATTTAGGGTTTGGTCGAGAAAAAAAGATCGATTGTGCAGTAATTCGCACAAAGTAGGGTCCGATTGTGCAGTAACTCGCACAAGGACAGAAAAAAAAATCAGCTGTGCAGTAACTCGCACAAGAATAAAAAACTCACAAATCTTAGAACCTACCGCTCTGATAACATGTAAACTTAAAGATCAACACAGAGATACACAATATTTAACGTGGTTCAGTACAATGTGTGTCTACATCTACAACTCACATACACCACTCTTTTTATTTATTTTCAATAATTTTGATATATGTTACAATGCAAGGAGAGAGGTCTATATATATGACATATTTCTTTTACAACAAGTTAAATGTTTCTTGCACACTAAGTCAGTCATGACTTGAATATCAAGTCAGGTGTTTCTTTTGTTCCAAGTCTGACGTTTCCTCTTTGTCAAGTCAGATGTCACATTAGATCTAAGTCAAAATCTTGTGTGACATCATATTCTCACACTTAGATATTGTACGTACGAGAGTTCTAGCGAGCACTTCTCGTAGTAACTTTCAGTTTAACAATTGATATTCCAACAAAAGAAAATAAACAAGCTCGGACAGATATATATATAGAGGAAATATACAAGAGAACGGAACCGATAGCAAGAACAATTGATTCCTTCATTTTTTGTTTGGAATTTTGTCATAGTACTCCAGTTTTAAGTTTCTATGATAATTGCTTCAAAAAAAGTTTCTATGATAACAGCATATTTGAAGAGCATCATCACTTCCTTTCTTCTGAAAACTAATTTTAGAATAAATCTCAAACCGGATCATTATGAGGAAAATTAGAGTTTACTTACTGAGATAAAATAGAGCAATATATAGTGCAATACAAAGAAAAGTCCACACATATTTACAATTTCCATTGGGTCGATTTGTTAAACTGTTACTTGAGCAGTCCTAATCTCTCGGCACACTTGTAACTGTCTTCTAGTATCTCCTCTACGCCATATTTGTATCTGAACCCAGCATCAACTAGTTTTGTAGATTTTCCCTCTACTTGTGTGAAATCTTCGTCCACCCTGAAATTTAAGAACAAAAAAAGATAGAGATAAAGACACGACAATAAAAGGAGCAATATAATCAACTAATTAAATTGCTGGAGGAACATCACCATATTCATTAAAAAAAGAAAAATAACAAATTACAACATCAACAGATGCTTCAGAGTTCAGAGTTCAGACACACGATTTTCAGATGTAAGTTGCATTATGTTTTAAAATATAAGAATGCTAGTCAATTCCCTTTTATAAAAATGTCCTTAGAAGAATAGAGAGATCAATTGTCTTACTCTTTGATTACACAAATCTCAGGAAACGCATTTCTGTAAAACTCCACAATATCTTTCACTGATGGATAGCCAGCCACACATATGAATCTTCCAGCCATGGATTGTTTCTCCATGCAAAAGATGAGAGACTGTTGAAAACAAGAGTGATTAAGGATATAATAGCCTCAGATTATATATCATCATTGGCTAATTTACAAATAAGCCCTCCACCTTTCTTATTTATGTAATAAGAGGTTGCTTTATTTTTTTGACCGTTATGTAGCGGCTAATTTCTTTACCGTTAGCCCTTGTCTATAAAAGAGATGTAACACCTCTGTAAAAATCAATCCGATCAATAATAATACAATTTTTTACTATTCCAAACAAATTACGTTCTGTCTCAAAACTCGACATGGTATCTGTTGGAAATATAAACTCAATTATAGTTGCATGGTCAAATGTTTATGGTTTCTAGGATAATAATTATGTTTAGGAAATTGTGTGTTTTTATTGTCTAGAAGACTATGCAATTTAATTAGGTAGTTGAGTATTTAATTATGAAGACTAGTTTGGTTATATAAACAATGTAAGAGTAAGAGAAAAATTCAGAACTTAGAGAACTTAGAATTTAGAGAGAAATCTAATTGTAAGAGTGTTTTATCAATATATGAATGAGAATTTTCAGTTACTAAGTTTCTCTTTATCTCCACTAATATACACATAGCCTCATATATTAAGAAGACGATCCTATCAGATTGGTATCAGAGCCAATGGCAAGTACCGGTGTTTCGACGTTTGGGCACATGCCGCTGCCCCGTCTTATGAAGAACAACTACGACAATTGGTGTATCCAAATGCGAGCTCTGCTTGGTGCGCAAGAAGTATGGGAGATAGTCGAAGATGGCTACCAAGAGCATGCCGATACGACGGCATTGACGGTTGCACAAGCAAGGACATTGAAGGAGAATCGCAAGAAAGACAAGACCGCTCTCTACATCATTTATCAAGCGGTTGATGAGTCGGGTTTTGAGAAGATAGCCGGTGCGACATCTTCACATGAGGCATGGAACACTCTCGAGAAGGCATACAAAGGCGCTGATCGAGTGAAGCAAGTGCGGTTGCAAACACTTCGAGGCGAGTTTGAGGCCTTGAAAATGAAGGAGACAGAAGGTGTGTCAGAATACATCACAAGAGTACAAACTGTGGTGAACCAACTCAAGAGAAATGGTGAGCCTCTTGCTGATGTTCGAGTTGTGGAGAAAATACTTCGTTCATTGACGAACGAGTTTGAAAATGTTGTATGTGCTATAGAAGAATCAAAAGACTTGAATGAGATGACTATTGATGAGCTTTCGGGCTCGTTGGAAGCACATGAGCAAAGAAAGAAGAAGAAAAAACAAGAGGTGCTCGAGGAAGCACTTCAAGCGAAGGTGACAGTAAAAGAAGAAAGACCGACCAGCAGCGATCGAGGTCGTGGTCGAGGTCGAAGTCAAGGTCGTGGCCGTGGCCGAGGTGGTCGAGGTCGCGGACAACAAGACAACCGAGACGAGAAGGAGCAGCAAGGCTCATTTGGCAATGGTAAAGGTCGAGGAAGAGGAGGTAATAAGTCTCATATTCAATGTTACAGTTGCAAAAGATATGGTCATTATGCATATGAATGTCATGATAAAAAAGAAGAGAATGAGAAAAGAGATGAGAAGGTTGGAGATGGTGTGGTGTTGCTTGCTAGTAAAGAAGCAACTCCTAATCAAGAAACGATGTGGTATTTGGATACCGGTGCGAGCAACCATATGTGTGGCTATAAGCACATGTTCACCGAGATGCAAGAAGTTGTTGATGGCCATGTTTCATTTGGTGATGCATCAAAAGTGAAAGTTGAAGGACAAGGTAAAGTTCTCATTCAGTTGAAAAATGGAAGTGAGACTTTTATCACAAATGTTTATTATGTGCCTGATATGAAAAGTAATATTTTGAGTTTGGGACAATTGTTGGAACTTGGTTATACTGTGGTTATGAAGGACAGAACCTTGTATTTGAGAGATAAAAATGATAGGTTGATAGCTCAAGTTGAAATGACCAAAAACCGCATGTTTAAGCTGAATTTGATGAATGTGCAAGCTAAATGTTTGAAAGCATGTGTGGTTGATAAAGCATGGTTATGGCATTTGCGGTTTGGTCATCTAAATTTTGGTGGTTTAAAAGAGTTGTCAAAGAAAAGTATGGTGAAGGGACTGCCACATATTGAGAATTGTGACAAGTTTTGTGAAGGGTGTGTGTTTGGAAAGCATCCAAGGAGTTCATTTCCAAAAGAAGCAAGCTATCGAGCGAAGAAGCCGCTGGAGTTGATACATACGGACATATGTGGTCCGATCACACCAAACTCTTTGGGTAAGCACCGTTACTTCATTACTTTTGTGGATGATTTCTCAAGAAGAACTTGGGTGTATTTTTTGAAAGAAAAGTCAGAGGCATTTGCTGTTTTTAAGAAGTTTAAGGCGCTGGTTGAAAAATTAAATGGCAATTACATAAAGGCGGTGAGGTCAGATCGAGGTGGTGAGTATATCTCAAAAGAGTTTGAGTATTTCTGCGAGGAACATGGCATTCGAAGGTTCCTAACAGCACCATATTCACCTCAACAAAATGGCGTGGCTGAAAGAAAGAATCGGACCATACTCGACATGGTTCGTAGCATGCTGAAAAGTAAGAATATGCCAAAAGAATATTGGGCTGAAGCAGTGCAATGTGCGGTTTACTTGCAAAACCGATGTCCAACAGCAAGCTTGGAGAACATGACTCCACAAGAAGCATGGTGCGGTGTGAAACCAGCAGTATCTCATTTGAAAGTGTTCGGAAGTGTGGCTTATGCGCACATTCCGGATCAGCGAAGGACAAAGCTCGATGACAAGAGCAAGAAGCTGATTTTTATTGGCTATGATGAAAGGTCGAAGGCATACAAACTCATTGACCCAGCAACTAATAAGGTACATATTAGTCGTGATGTGCAGGTTAATGAAGAAGCCGTGTGGTGCTGGAATTCTATGGAGGAAAAGTCGCATGATGTTGAGAAAGAGGTGCAGATCATTGCGAGCTCTACTTCGACAAACACAACAATGCAAGCTGATCCAAGTTCAAGTTCGAGCTCAAGTAATGATGAGGCGAGAACACCTCGAACCAGAACCTTGCAAGACTTATATGAAGCAACTAGCGAGTTGCATTTGGTGTGTCTTTTGGCGGATGCCGAGAACATCACATTTGAAGAAGCTATTCAAGAGAAGAAATGGCAGCAAGCTATGAATGAAGAGATGAATGCTATTGTGAAGAATGAAACTTGGAAACTTGCGACGTTGCCTAAGGATCATAAGCCGATTGGCGTGAAGTGGGTCTACAAGAAGAAATTGAATGCTCTAGGCGAGGTTGAAAGATACAAGGCAAGGTTAGTAGCCAAGGGATACAAGCAAAAAGCGGGGATTGATTATGAAGAAGTATTTGCTCCTGTTGCAAGAATGGAGACTATTCGCTTGTTGATTTCATTGGCTGCCCAAAACAAATGGAATATTTATCAAATGGATGTGAAATCAGCATTCCTCAATGGTGTACTTGAAGAAGAAGTCTACATCGAGCAACCACCAGGTTACATTAAGGAAGGACAAGAAGAAAAGGTGCTGAAATTGAAGAAGGCGTTGTACGGGTTGAAGCAAGCTCCACGAGCTTGGAATACCCGCATTGATACATACTTCAAGAAGCACGGGTTTGTGCAATGCCCGTATGAACATGCTTTGTATGTGAAGGTATGTCATGATGACATTATGTTCGTTGCTTTATATGTTGATGACATGATATTCATGGGAAATAATGATGATATGATTGAGAAGTTCAAGATGGAAATGTCAAAAGAATTTGAGATGACAGATTTGGGACTAATGTCATACTTTTTGGGGTTGGAAGTAAAGCAAGACAAATCTGGAATTTTTGTCTCGCAAGAGGCATATGCAAAAGATGTGCTAAAGAGGTTTAAAATGAATGATTGCAACCCGGTGTGCACTCCAGTTGAGAGTGGCACAAAACTGTCCCGTTATGATGAAGGCAAGGCCGTAGATGAAACTCAATACAGAAGTTTGGTTGGATGCTTGCGCTATCTAATGTGCACAAGGCCAGATATTGCATATGGTGTCGGCTTGGTAAGCCGGTACATGGAAGAGCCAAAGATGTCACATTGGAAAGCCATAAAGCGAATTCTTCGCTATGTGAAAGGTACTTTATCTCATGGCTTATTCTATTCTCATACTGACGAGTTTGATCTTCTTGGATATACGGACAGCGATTGGTGTGGAGACATTGATGATAGAAAGAGCACCGCTGGTTTTGTGTTTTACATGGGAGACACGGCATTTACAAGGGTGTCAAAGAAGCAACCAATTGTGACTCTATCAACTTGTGAAGCGGAGTATGTGGCTGCATCTTCATGTGTATGTCACGCGTTGTGGTTGAGAAAATTGCTGAAGGAGATGAATTTTACTCGAGATAAACCAACCGAGATTCGAGTCGACAACAAATCAGCAATTGAGCTAGCGAAGAACCCGGTGCATCATGAAAGAAGCAAGCATATTGATGTTCGCTTTCACTTCATACGCGAGCATGTAAAGGATGGCGATGTTGAGCTGACTCATGTGGCGAGTCGTGATCAAGTAGCGGATATTTTCACTAAGCCGCTTGGAGCAGAATTATTCAACCGATTCAAGAAGCTACTCGGGATGAGTGCTGGAGCATAATTGAGTTTAAGGAAGGATGTTGGAAATATAAACTCAATTATAGTTGCATGGTCAAATGTTTATGGTTTCTAAGATAATAATTATGTTTAGGAAGTTGTGTATTTTTATTGTCTAGAAGACTATGCAATTTAATTAGGTAGTTGAGTATTTAATTATGAAGACTAGTTTGGTTATATAAACAATGTAAGAGTAAGAGAAAAATTCAGAACTTAGAGAACTTAGAATTTAGAGAGAAATCTAATTGTAAGAGTATTTTATCAATATATGAATGAGAATTTTCAGTTACTAAGTTTCTCTTTATCTCCACTAATATACACATAGCCTCATATATTAAGAAGACGATCCTATCAGTATCAGAGAGATAAAAGTTCAATCTTCCGCTAAATTCAATTCTGTTGTTACCAGAAATTTAACATGTCTGAAACAACAAACCAAGCAGCACAAGATCAAGGAGAGAAGCACTCGATTAAGGCCTCTTCATCCAACCTCACTGATGTTAGAAAAACAAGCAATCTTTCCTGGGCACAAATTGTTACCCTTCCCAACAGTGGCAATAAAAAATATGCCATCAAATCCAAAGAAAATTCAATCCAAACAGAGCATGAAAAAGGCTCAGCAACAAAACTGGCGAAACAAGAACAACAAGGCGTAAAGGGTTACCTTGATTCTAACCGTGACCAACCTCAGAATAATACTCTCTCTGCTGTTCGCGTCAATCTCCTAAGCACAAACCAATCAGGTGTTGCTAGTCGATGCCGAGATGCCAATGGCCAACCAAACCCCATCACCTGCCATGGAAAGAGGGAAAGGAAGGAAGCGGCCAACAGCTCCGACTCGTGCAAAAAGGATCACGTAGCGGAGAGATGCTCGCTCCTTCATCCCCGTCTCAGACCAGGTAGGAAGAAAGGGGGAGGCGCAGTCGAAATCAAGGGAGACGGCGACACTAGCAGAAGGAACGAGGTTTGGCAAAAGGGGGAGGAAAAGATCTTTAGCGACTCGACTGAATCAGAAGCTTGCTCGATGGAAGACAGGCTAGACCAGATCGAAGCATTTTTAACAAAATTAATCTCCTCATCGGATTGTGAAGGTCCAAATATTTTTTCTCTTAATGGGCTCGGTACAGCCCATAATCCCAAAATTTATTTTTCAAAATCAGTAAAAGAAAATGGTGCCAAAACAGAAAGGTTTGAACCCGATCTACGCCCAAGTCATGAGGTTGCTATTAACGCCAATAAACCTAATTGTAAAATTGATGATTCAAACTTGGTGAGACCTACGCCTAGTCCAAAATTGGTGAATGAACTAAATACCTTTATCCCCAATTTAGAAAAACCAATTAAAAATAAATATTTGGCAATAGGTCTCTCTACCAATAGCGCACCAAAAAGTAGTAACAAATGGGTTCTTGATTCCGGCGCAACGGATCATATGACGGGAAACCAAAATTTATTGAAAAACTACCGTCCAATCAGTGGTGACCAATATTTTACCGTAGCAAATAATGAAAAAATTAAAATTAAAGGGTGGGGTATGATTAGCATTTTACAAAAGAATTTTTTACAAGATGTTTTTTATGTTGAAAATTGTTCGGTAAATTTGTTGTCTATTAGTAAACTCTCTAGAGATTTGAATTGCGAAATTATTTTCAAAGAAAAAGGCGTTATTTTCCAAGATTTAGTCACCAAAGAAAAAATTGGTGAAGGTTTTCTTGAAAATGGTCTTTATTTTTTAAATAGTAATAAATTTGTTTTCAAAACTAGTAAAGATGAAAACTTAAGTAAACTTTGGCACAAGCGTGTTGGACATCCTTCCGATAGAATTTTAAACAAAATTTTTTACTTCTCTAATTTAGATTGTAGCAATTGCGAAACTTGTAAGCTAGCGAAACATACTAGACCCCCTTTTCTTATTTCTACCTCTAAAAGTAATGATTTTTTTGAACTTATTCATTCCGACGTTTGGGGTCCGGCCCCTATAAATTCTTACAACGATTATAGATATTTTGTTATTTTTATTGATGATTTTTCAAAAATTACTTGGTTGTATTTGATGAAAAATAAAAATGAAGTTTTTTCACATTTTCTAACTTTCGTAAATTTTGTTGAAAATCAATTTGAGAAAAAAATAAAAATTTTGAGAACGGATAATGGTACCGAATATGTTAATCAAAACTTTTCTAATTTTCTTAAACAAAAAGGTATTTTACATCAAACTATTTGTGTTTATACCCCTCAACAAAACGGTATTTCCGAAAGGAAAAATCGTCATCTTTTAGAAGTTACTAGATCACTTTTATTTCAAAATAATGTTCCTAAAGTTTTTTGGTCGGATGCCGTTTTAACCGCAACTTATTTGATAAATAGGTTGCCAAGTGCCCTTTTGGATTTTAAAAGCCCTTTAGAAATTCTTTATGGTAGAAAATTAGACATTAGTCATTTAAGAGTTTTTGGTTGCAAATGTTTTGTGCACAATCAAAGAATTGACAAACTCGATTTTACTTCAATTAAAACTATTTTTGTCGGGTATTCTTCCGAAAAAAAGAGATACAAATGTTACGACCCAAAAAATAAAAAACTTTATATTTCTAGAGATGTTAGTTTTTTTTTAAAATGAACCATTTTATGTAAATTATAATGAAAATAATGTTGAAAAAATTCTTTCAAGTGATTTTATATATCCTTGTGTTACTAACATCGAAACGAGTGAGTTTCGAAGAGAATTGAGAAATATTGTAGGTCAAGAAGTACAAGAAGAAAGTGAAGAAAGCCTACAAAATGAAGAAAATCAACATGAAGAAATTGAAGAAATCGAACAAGAAGATCATATTGAGGAGAATGACGAAACTCAACAGCAAGATATGTCGTTGAGAAGATCAAGTCGACAATCTCAACCTTCCACAAGATTAAGAGATTTTGTTACTTATTTGGTACAATATCCAATTCAAAATTATATTTCTTATGATAATGTGTCTCATGAACATTATGCCTTCTTAAATTCTTTATCTAAAATTGAGGAACCGACCAATTATGAGGTAGCAAAGAAAGATCCAAAATGGTGTAAGGCAATGGAAGTAGAACTTCATGCCTTAGAAAAAAATCAAACTTGGGTACTTTGTGAATTACCAAAAAAGAAAAAACCGGTAGGTTGTAAATGGGTGTACAAAATTAAATACCATAGCGATGGTACCATAGAACGGTATAAAGCTAGATTGGTGGCCAAAGGATATACTCAAACTTATGGTATAGATTACCATGAAACCTTCGCACCAGTGGCAAAAATGAATACCGTTAGGATACTTTTATCCATAGCGGTAAACAATAATTGGACCCTTCACCAAATGGATGTAAAAAATGCTTTTCTTCGAGGAACACTTGAAGAAGAAGTGTATATGACTCTACCTCCCGGTCACAAAAAGGAGAATATTTCTAACCTTGTGTGTAGGTTAAAAAAATCCATTTATGGATTAAAGCAATCTCCAAGGGCATGGTATGGCAAACTTTCTCAATTTTTGTTATGTTGTGATTTTAAGAAAAGTGGAGCCGATCAATCTTTATTTGTTAGGCATAATAGCAATGGTATCACCGCGATTTTAGTTTATGTCGATGACATAATCATAACCGGTAATAACCTAACCGAAATTGACAACATAAAAATGGACCTAAAACAAAAATTTGACATTAAAGATTTGGGAAAATTAAAATATTTTCTTGGAATAGAAATAGCTCACTCTTCAAAAGGGTTATTTATATCTCAAAGAAAATATGCCCTTGATTTGCTTAATGAAACGGGTAAGTTAGGATGTAAGCCGGCCAAAATTCCAATTGACATAAATGAAAAACTTGATAATGAAAAAGGTGAACCATTAAAGAACGTAAGTCATTTTCAAAGACTTGTTGGTAAATTAATTTACCTAACCGTTACAAGACCGGACCTATCTTTTGCCGTAAGCCAAATTAGTAAATTCATGCATGCACCAAGAACACCTCATTTAGATGCCATTAATAGAATATTAAGGTATCTAAAAGGTTCTCCCGGAAAGGGAATTTGGATGAAGAAAAATGGTACTAATGCTATATGTGGCTATTCCGATGCAGACTGGGCCGGAAGTTTTGATAGGAGATCGACAACCGGTTTTTGCACGTTTGTAAGCGGAAACATAGTCACATGGAAAAGCAAGAAACAAAATGTTGTGGCACGATCTAGCGCGGAAGCGGAATATCGAGCCATGGCATCCACCGCAAGCGAATTGACGTGGATCAAGCAATTACTAGCCGACTTGAATTTCAAACATGAAGAACCAATGAAGATGTTTTGTGATAATCAAGCGGCGAGACACATTGCGGCCAATCCCGTCTTTCATGAGCGGACCAAACACATAGAGGTGGATTGCCACTTCATTAGAGAGAAAATCCAAACCAAAGAGATCGAGACTCCATATGTCAAGAGCAAGGATCAATTGGCAGATATCTTTACGAAAGGTTTAAGCATCAAGACTTCTGACGATATCTCATGCAAGCTAGGATTGTATGATATCTACAAACCTAGCTTGAGGGGGAGTGTTGAAAACAAGAGTGATTAAGGATATAATAGCCTCAGATTATATATCACCATTGGCTAATTTACAAATAAGCTCTCCACCTTTCTTATTTATGTAATAAGAGGTTGCTTTATTTTTTTGACCGTTATGTAACGGCTAATTTTTTTACCGTTAGCCCTTGTCTATAAAAGAGATGTAACACCTCTGTAAAAATCAATCCGATCAATAATAATACAATTTTTTACTATTCCAAACAAATTACGTTCTGTCTCAAAACTCGACAGAGACTCACAGACATCATCTACATGTACCAGTGGTACCGAACCCAACAATGCCTGGAACATCTTGAGCTGTGTATAGCACATCGTTACACCGGTTAGTGGTGAGACTATTACTGATACACTACCTGGTAAGGATGAGAGGATCGTTTCGCCTCCAACAAGTCCAATGCTTAGACTTACAACCTCGAAAGAACTCCCTTTTTCATGGTGGTTGTAGTCCAGTAAGGCTTTCTCTGAAAGAGCCTTCGAGCTCGTATATGCCTACACAGTGCTCCAAAATAAAAAATAATAATAAATATAGACTTGTTAGGAAAAAGAATAATAACTAAATTAATTACACCCCAGTAATGCTTGTGTATTTTGGGAGGAAACAAAGCCCAAAGATAATAAAGCTTCCTGGCCCAGTAATGCTTGTGCATTTTGCGAGGAAACAAAGCCCAAATTTGCATTAAGAAGGCTTAAATTCAAACCGTCTGAAGCGACATTCATGTTGTAATGGATTATTCTTATTTTTTTTTCTGTTTGAAATCTTACTTAAGTTAGAGTATTCTCCGTAGTATTCATGGTTATTTAGCCACACTGAAATTACTTTGTTCAACATGAGTTTCCTTAAAAAGGATGATTGAGAAAACGAACAAGTTCAAAATTGCTGGGGTAAGGGGAAGTGAGATTAAGGGGAGTCCAGCATGATTCATCAATACAGCCTGAGAATCCGGTCCCATCTTCCTTGTGTGATGAAGCAGCCAAGATGGAACCGGTGTAGATTATGCGCTTTACCGTGCCGGATTTCTCACATAGCCGAATAATTGTTTGGATTGCATCAAGTGAAGCCTCAGAGGTGTCTTTGAACTGCAGTATGTTTAGCTGGAGTTTGTGAGAATTTGGAGAGAAAATACTTGAATAATGAAACAATATAGTTCTCAATTGTACGTTTATTAAATTTAATTAAGTTTGAATTCCATATAATTCTACAGAGAGTAAGGCACTTTCTGTGAGGTTCAAAGTTTAACCTAATTTTTTGTTCAAGCGATTTTATATATTGTTTCAATTTATAAAAACTTTATTTAAGCTATATCAAACGATCTGATCCTGGCATTCTTGATGATTCTACTCGTCAAAATAAAAATTATGAGAAAAGGAATAAACCCACGTCTAATTCAAGTATTGGATGAAAAGATTCAAATTAAATGGTGTTTCTTTTGACCATTACTATTAGGGGGTGATGCCACCATTGTGCAATCAGAGGATTCCGGAAAGGGTAAAATTCCGCTACTAATATTTTGGTTGTCCCTAAATATCAACATTTTATTATTGAGTTAATTTTTTAAATTTTAAAATTCAAAAAGTTAAATCCAAACCGTTGATCTTATTTGATTTATTGAGCAATGTATTTTCATATAAGTTTTGAAAATTTGAGAGTTTATTTGATACTCGATCAAAGACTAAAACATGAACGTATTAGAACGAATCTATCATAGTTAACAAGGTTCGTTTGTTTTTCTATCTCTTGATCGAGTATCAAATAAACTCAAAAAAAAAAACTTATATGAAAATGCATCGCTCGTTAAACTAAATAAGATCAATGGTTTGGATTTAATATTTGAATTTTTAAATTTAAAAAAATAACATATTAGCAAAATGTTAGCATTTGAGGGCAACCAATATGTATTTGTTGATTTTTATATGTATTTTGTAGCAATGAATAAAGTTATTAATTATTCGTAAACAACATGATGCCATGTTGTATGGAAACTAGTAACCTCTGACTTGATTCATTATTTGAAAAATTAATCAATTTAGACAATAATTTTGTAAAAAAAAAATTGCATAAGAAATTTAAACACCTGAGTGCTGTTGGCTTTGTGTATTTGGAGTTGCAGTAAGAAAAATACTTTTGCATCCCTCGATTGCTGATTCGAATGAACTCGAATTGTATATGTCAGCCTCAAATTAGTGTATATAGTTCATATCGAAATGGTACTTGAATCTTATTTTTTTTAACTAATATCATAAAACATTTGAATTACAAAATATTTTTGGATACACTAACATCTATAAGATGTTAACAATGTCTTTATAATTTAATATACCAAATCAAATATTACATTGAATCCTAAAGAACTTTGAGGTTTGTTTGATACTCGATCAAATATTACATCGAATCAAATCGTTGGTCTTGTACAATTTAACAAGCGATGTATTTCCATATAAATTTTGTCAATTTTGAGGTTTGTTTGACACTCGATCAAGATATTTAATAATGAACTAAAAATATTCTAATAAATGAATAATGAGGCTGTTTGGATTCCCTAAGAAATTTGGGAAATTTCACCTTCCTACCATAAATATATTATAAACAATCCAAACTCTTAACAAAATTACACACTTCCCAATAAATTTATTCCTAAGAATTGCAACTTTTCCAAATTCTCCAAATTCCTAAGCGATCCAAACGACCCCAATAGGACTTTTGGTATATATGACCAATAGTAGAAAAATTTTATCAATGACAAAAATACCCCTGACAATTTTAAAAAAGACAAAATACCCTAAAAATTTTTAAAAAGAGCACAGCTATAGCGGTAATTGGACTGTCGTAATAGCTCAGTCCTATAGCGGTAATGCTATTGCCGCTATAGGAGGCTATAGCGGTAATAGCAATGCCGCTATAGGGGGTGATGCCACCATTGTGCTATTGCCGCTATTTTTTATTTTTTTTCTTTTCGGACTCTGACAGTTCTGTTTTTGCGCAGAAAAAAAAGTGCTTTTTTTTGTTTTGGATTTTTCCTCTATTACGGCAATATCTTTGCCGCTATAGGGATTTTGTTTTTTTTCCCTTCCTGGGGGCTGACATCTCCTTTGTTGCAAATTTTAATGTACTATGAATGATCTGTGTACAGGTATAAGCAAATGCAATTGACTTGGCTGATCGATTTCTTCCAAAACTTGCATCACTAAATTGCGCGAAACTATTCTATTCTTTTATTGCTTGTTAAGGTTCATTTATGATAAGCAACTGACAGCAATGTATTTGCACCTTTTCTCAGGTAAACCCCCTGTAATAACTTTCCGTGCTTACAATAAAGATCAAATATATGAGATCATTCAAGAAAGGCTAAAGGTACAAATTGTTCTGTCTTACCGTGTTAAAGTTTAGCCAAACAGATCTGACACCCAATCAGAGTTTTGATAAAAAAGAATGATTTTTACGCTTTATTCATACAATAATCCAGTAGCACTATTTGTAATTAATCAATTAAGCTGAAAGCCTGTTTAGATTGAGGTTACAGGCCAAGCACACCATGCTTGTATAGTAGGCAGACTTCATTAATAGAACTATTTTAAAAATAAAGATTTAGGAAGAGATAATTAAAACCTTTCTCAATCAAAATCATTTTCATTACAATGCCAGTAGCATAAATGTGACATGGACATGGATTTGACATATAAATAAGCAAATCTACTACGCTTAATACTATGGTGGCTGAACTTTGAACTAATGATCTGCATCTCATTCATTATTCAGGACCTTGGATATGATGTCTTTGATTCTTTATCTCTAGAATTTTGTGCTAGAGTAAGTCTAATCTTTTTGTTGATCACCTAAGTCTAATCATTCATTATGCTAGCTAGAGTGTCAGCCCCCAGGAAGGAAAAAAAAAACAAAATCCCTATAGCGGCAAAGATATTGCCGTAATAGAGGAAAAATCCAAAACAAAAAAAAGCACTTTTCTTTTTCTACGCAGAAACAGAACTGTCAGTCCGAAAAGAAAAAAATAAAAATAGCCTATAGCGGCATTGCTATTACCGCTAGGGCTGAGCTATTACGGCAGTCCAATTACCGCTATAGCTATGCTCTTTTTAAAATTTCTGAGGATGTTTTGTCTTTTTTAAAATTGTCAGGGGCATTTTTGTCATTGATAAAAATTTTTCCCAGTAGGGCAACAAAATTAAGTGTCGAAATTTTCATATTAAATCACATAATATATTAAATCAATAGTATATTACACATAATTTACATATCTCTCTTGGAATATATTAATTTAATGCTAGCATATCGCGCAAAATTTACATATCTCATGTTATAGATATATTACACGGTATATAGTATATGAGGAGGGTTCTGGTGCTCACAATTTGAATGCCTCCAAATATCTCAAAATTCACTTTTTGATTACTTCTTAAAATATAAAATTTAAACTTCGAATCCAAACCGTTGATCTTATTCGATATAACTAGTGATGCATTTTCATATAAGTTTTTTGAATTTTGAAGTTTATTTGATACTTGATCAAAAGATTGAATATTGAACGAATCTAATTACATATGATAGATTAATTCTAATCTGTTCATATTTTAGCCTCTTGATCAAGTATCAAACAAACTTCAAAATTTATAAAACTTATATGAAAATGCATCGTTTGTTACGTCGAATAAGATCAACGGTTTGGATTTTATATTTTGAAAAAAATTACCAAAAAGTGAGTTTTGAGACATTTGAGGGCATTTAAATTGTGGGCACTAGAACCCTCCTCATAGTATATTAGTCAATAATATTTCATAGAATATTTTATTAATAGTAATTCCACTTATAGAAATAATATATTATGAGGTGTTTGATTTTTGAGGAAGTAAGAAAATGAGGTGCGTAACTGAAATTTTTTTTGAGGGAGACGTGATTGGTAAGCGCCAAAATTTCATAGAAGAACATTTTTGAAGGGAAAAATTTCCATTGGCCGAAATTTTTGGGTCAAAACAATTTTGAACGGAAATAGAATTTGAGGCGGGCAGGAAGAATATTTCGGGAGATGGATTTTACGATGACTTAATTTAACCAGGAGGCATATCCATAAAATATTCCATCTTTCTGATTAAAATCTAATGGCTATTTTATTAAATGCTGACTTTACATCCTAGATGGAATAATAAAATGGGAGAATATTTTTTTGGAAAGCCCGCCGAAAAATGAAAATTGTTGGAAAATAAAAATTCCAGTGACGATATATTTTATTCGGCGAGGGTATATAGCGTCCGTAAGCGATATATTTTTCCGTGCTAACTATTCTGCGTGGACTATGATTCGCTAACAAAAAATTTTCTATGCTCAATTTTATTTCAGCGTGGCTTGCTTGATTTTGTGACGCTAAGCGGTGGGCTTACCGACCCAGAAAATGCAGATTCTAGTAGGCTCCGTTTGGATGGCTTCTTTGCAGAATAAGGAATAAGGAATAACCACTTTTTACCAATAAATTTATTTCTAACTATTCAAACTCTTCACAAAAGTTACACACTTCCCAATAAATTTACCCCTTCCCAATAAATTTCTTCCCTTCTTCCTTCTTCCTACCTTATTCTCAACACATCCAAACGGAACCGTAGTGAATGGTTCTTGTCTTACGATTTTAATTTGGAGCGCCTAACAATCAGCGAGAAGAATGTTCTAGGAGTATTTTTGTCTTTTTAGTTTAATTCAAAATTAATTTTCAATCTTTTATAAGATAACCATAGTTTATTATGTATGATTAAGTTGAAGGGTAAATAAGAAATTACTTAGAAGAGTTTAGTGGTAAATGAGAAATACACAAGAGTAGAGAGAGAAATAAATAAATAGAAAAAAATTGAAGGGTATATGCAATCACTAAATAAAAATGCATAAAAAGATTTTTTCCAATCAGATTGTTTAAATTAACTTTGTAATGTTCAAACCGGTTCTTTAATTATAATAGTTTAGCGAGAAATAACAGGGCCCATCAGGGTTTTCTGAAATCAATCAGTAACCTAAATACTTAATCATTGAGGAGCATATCCAAAATCATAGAATCATAATACCGTAGAATCATAAAATCATTATACCATAGAAAAAAAAAATAATAAGTTGTCATGATCACTCCAGTGATTGTGTATAATGGGCCCCTCCAATAATTACATTGTTATTCGCTTCCTTTTTTTTTTTGTAAAACAGAATTAAGTGAGGATGTCCAAACGCAATTTGATCGTCTAGGACCTGTACGTCTTCTTTCCGAAAATACAAAATTATAGATTGCTGGATGCAGCGCAGAGGAATATTTCACAAGTTTCAACATAGTAATTGGTACAGAAAATCTAAATAATAATTCTATTTATCTTTACCCAAGGTCCTACCATATAGAAGATGTAGATAAGGACACTGAAAGTTGGGGGGAATATCATCTTTGCTCTATTGAAAATTGAATTGAGCACGGACACATAAGTGGGGAAAAGATAAAATGATTTGATCAGATAGAGACAATGAAACTGTTGAAAAAGTTTCTTTTTTATTTAGACTGCACGCTTGGGGATACTGTTCTCTTTTCTTTTTTTCATTTTTTTTTTATCCTTCTAGAATCTAGATAGAAAGGATAGTTGTTAGAATTAGTGAGAATATTCGTCTCCCTAAACCATAATTAGGTGAGCAATGTAGCGTTGTCAACAAAAAAAAAACGACTAATCGATAAATTATGGAATGAAATAATATATTTTGCTATTAAACAAAGGATAGTTATTAGGTAAGCTTAACAATTAACAGCCCCAACACACTAATGGAACAATTTACAACGGGTGCGTTTGGATAGGTGTAGGAAGAAGGGAAGAAGGGAAGAAGTGGGAAGAAGTATTGGGAAGTGTGTAACTTTGTGAAGAGTTTGGATTGTTTATAATTTTTTTTCTTCCCATCTTCCTTCTTCCTCTTCTTCTTCTCTCATCCAAACGCACCCAACAGTAATAATCCTTTACTGCTTGATACCTTCTTGAGAAGCACTCTACATGGCAGCTTCTGCCAACTTATTTGAAAAAGAATAAATAAAGGGGGGGAAGCACTCTTGAGTCTTTGGTACTCTAAATCAAACAAAGGACCACATCGTTGTACTGGAAATTTGTGAACCGTCTAATTTGACGCGCCGGATTTGTCACTGGATACATTGTTGAAACAACAAAAGAATAAATTGGATACAATTAAAGTACAACTAATTAAACCTGCTCCAAAAAGGCACAGAACAATAACCAGTACCATTGTACCAATAACAAAAAAAAAAGAAAAAAACTCAAGACCGTTTGAATCCTTTAGGAATAAGAGGAATAGCATCTTTCTTAGAGTAAATTTATTTCTAATCATCCAAACTCTTCACAAAGTTACACACTTTCTAATATTTTTCGTCTTGGAATAAAACTATTCCTTTTTTTGCTCCGTTTGGATAGGTGTGGGAAGAAGGGAAGAAGTGGGAAGAAGTATTGGGAAGTGTGTAACTTTGTGAAGAGTTTGGATTGTTTATATTTTTTTCTTCCTTCTTCCTATATCCAAACGCTGCCTTTATTCCTAAGTGATTTAAACGGCACCAATCATTTATATAACTCCAAGGTCCTAACAAATCAAAATAGTAAAGTTTGGAATGCGGAATACTACCCAAAGACATGATCAAACACAACACATTCATCAGATACGTCGTATAAACTTTTGCCCATTTCTCCCACTTGTACCAGTCGCCGCTATCAAATGTACCAGTTCAACACTTTCATTGCATTAGATTGCACTACACAAAATGGTCCTCGTCAGACAGAAATTTCCTGTTGGGAATTTACGTCGTTCTTTTGGCACACGCCAAATCTTGCCAGAAAATAAACAGAGGCTCCTTTGATATTTGAGGTTTACACCTAACACTTACGGCTCCGTTTGGATGGTGTGGGAATAAGAAGAATAAGGGAAAAAATAGGAAAGAAGTATTGGGAAGTGTGTAATTTTGTAAATAGTTTGAATGGTTTATAATAAATTTATTCTCTTATTCTCTTAGGGGGCATTTGTTTGTGTAGTAAGGGGTTGCATAAGTTAAGGATGTCTAAGTATTTATGTAGTGTTATGTAATAGATGTTTGGTTGTGTAGTAAGGATGACTAACTTAATGCATGCATATATTCATGTCAAAAGACTAAAATGCCCTTATATTCATGCCTTTAATTAATTATTATTCTTAAATCATTATTATTAATAATTAATGTTACTTGTTTTTTTATTATTAATTATAATAATTAATATTTATTATTAATTATGATTTTTAAATAATTATTGTTGCTTATTAAATATTATTATTTATTAATTAATATTAATTATTTGTTAATTATTAATTATTAATGATAATAAGAAATCATTTTATTATTATGAAATATTATTAATTATTTAATAATAAAAAATATTATTTATCAATTATTTTTAATTAATTATTATTATTTATTAATTATAATAATTAATATTTATTTTTATTTATGATTTTTTAATAGTTATCGTTACTTATTAAATATTATTATTTATTAATTATTATTAATTATTTGTTAATTATTAAATATTATTATTATTTATTTTTAAGGGGTATTGTTGAGAAAAAACTTAAGGGAACCATGCATAACTTATGCAGCCTATTTAGGTTGCATAAGTTATGTATCCTTAAGGCATCTTATGTAATAGGTGTTTGGTGACTAAAGGATGCATAACTTAAGTTATGCACCCTTTAAGTCACAAACAAACGCGGCCTTATTCCCTAACTAGGTGGGATAATCGAGCTTCGCTCGATATAGACATTCATAGTAAAATTACATGTGTTAATATGTATATATTTATCTGAAATAATATTGTGTATATTCCTTTGAAATTATTCATGAAATATAACATTGTCCTAATTATCTGAAATAAAAATATATATTTTGTAGAAGATGTGGTGTTCTTTTGTTTTGTGTATATATATAACAATATTAATAAATGAGTATCTTTTGTGTTGGCGTTATTTTAGATTTCTCATATTTTACTCAGATTTCAATTTTTATTGAAATAGTAAATATTTTAACATTTTAGCATTAGTTTGTAAATTGATATTCTTAACATTAAATGTTTAACAAATATTTTAAAACATACGACTTACGACCAGTTTAATAAAAGACAGTAATTTATATGTCAGTAAAGTCAATAAATTTTTTTATTGCAAAGCAATTACTATTATATCAGTAAAGTAAAAATAACCAAATTGATTTGTTAACAAAGCAATTACTACTATATCTCATGAAGAGGCACAAATAAGCATTATACATGAGATGTAACGGCTATTTGACTTTCCAAGTTTCCATATACATTGAATTTTAAAAAGCTTTAATTATTGTTATGTTTTGATTGAAAAGGCCCAATAAGCAGATCGTTTGGGCATCTTCGGCCTCCGTATATATGAGAGTAAAAAAAAAATTATTTATTGCAGAGCAATTACCGTCCAGATCAGCATTAAACACGATATATAATTTTACTAATATAGAAATCACAAAGACATCGACTAAAAAAAAAAAATACATGTCGTGATGTTAGTACAAATCAAAATGAATACCCAATAGAATTATTATGAAACCATCTCATAACAATCAAAAGAAATACTGATTTTAAACCCAAAACAAAATAGAAACAGAATTCACAACCTCTCTCCTCAAAGCTCAATCTTCATCCTATTCTGATTGGGTGAATCTGGTAATCCTGAATAATTAATTATATTTTTTATTCTAAAACGATTAAACACACTTATATATCTGAAACACATCCATAAAATGCATTTGGCGCGCAGGAGGGTGTAACTTTTATGATGACTTAATCCCTTATGGCAAGTCAAGCCATGTTAAGGACAATGAAATTTGCAACTGATATCTCATTTTTTCAATTAATTCATCCATCTATCTAATAAAAAGTACATATCGGGCTTTACAATCCTGGCCTCAAATAATGTAAAAAAGAATGAGACACAAGACTTGACATGTCAATGGTAATTCACTTTTATACCAACATCTCAGGCAATATCGAGTAACTTAAACAATAAATTATTGTAACATTAGAGGTGTACACTTGAAAAGAAAAGGTGCCTATATCTCTTCAAGTGTAAATCACAAACCCTTGACTATGGCAAAAATAAATTAATGAACTCTTGGTTTGGAAGGCAGATTGAGAGAATTTCAGCTAGTTCATTTAGCAACTTTTGATGAGCCTCTTTTGCCACATCTTCACTCGCACTTGAACCTAATTGCAGCAACATGCCAAGTGAGAAATCTAGAATTTGACCCGTACTATCTATCATTTGTTTCTGAGTAGAGTACCTTGGATAAAAAAAATTAAAGAAAAGATCAAATGATGCTTAACAGCCTTTATGCATTACCCTTTTTTTCTTTCAATTGATATATAATATTCAAAATATGAATGAAATTAACATAAAGTTTAATTTGGCAAACCTACTTTTATACAGATTTCATGTCATGAGTAAGCTCCGGTGTCTCCCCACCATCTGCTGCGACCATGAAAGTCTGCACCATGGACTGATATAATTAGCATGCTGCTCTCATTTCCATTGTACTGGTCTACAACAATGATAACATCAATAAATTAATCTATTATTCATAATAATTGACTATTTTATAAAGTTCTGAAATTGATGTAAATTATGTAGAAACGCAAGAATCCGTCCAGATATGAAATGTGTGCCTCATGCATCACTTCAGTCAACCATTCAATGCCAGACGGGAACCTTATACTGTATCTGAGCTAAAATCTAGGTTTGATAAAACTTACCTGTGGGCAGTGGGCACAGTTCGAAAAGAGAGATCTCATGTTGTTTCTTATACTTTCAACTGTTAATTCAAATCTAAAGACATCATGCATGCTAATAAGGAAAATATTTTATTTTTAATCTAGTCCTAAATGAAGAACTTGAGAGCTTACATTTTACATCTCTCAGAATGGCTCTCACAAATTCTAATATGGGCTTATAATTTAAAATTGCATTATAGAAGTTCAAGTAGCTAATTTGAAAGTACCTCTGAGGATGATCAAGAGGTTGATTCCAATTAGAAATAGATACTAATGAAACTTCATAAGGGTACCTATTAAAATCAAACATCAGCAAGGCAATAACCCAATCGGTCAAATATTTTTCACATCATCTTCATGACACAATCTAGATTGCTGAGTGGTTTTATTTAATAAGTTTGGAATTCAATGGACTTATGGTAGACACGAATTATACAATTAGAATAATCATTAGAAAGCAAGACAAATATCAAATTGATCTCTGATCTTTTTATGACACCATCAGAGAGATGATTGTAGATATAGAAATGGAGAAATTGCAGGGAAAAAGGAATACAGAAATTCCTATTTCAATTTTCTTGCACGCATAAAAAAAATATTGGGCAATTTAGTGACATGGTTAAATTAATGGGATCTTTTATTGGGTAATTTATCTACCATAAAAGGAAACATAAATTACTTGCCCATATATGATAGTATTTAGATATAATCGGCCTTCTTTCTCTCCTTCTTCCCTATATGATAGCATCACTGGTACCACCGCAAACCTCTTCTTTCGAGCAGCACCACACCAACCCACCGCAAGCATCTTCTTTCGAGGGACGCCGCATCAGCACCGCCGCCTATTCAGGACACCAGCGTGCGATAGTCTCTTTTGCTCGATCTATTTGAAGACACCAGTCGATTTCGTGTTTGATTTTTACCTCTTTCCTCGCAATCCAATTTGGTTGCGTCGTGAGGAGCAGAAGAGGCGCTGAGAAAATTGATAAGGCCCTTTTCTGAGATCAAAGAACAAAAAAAAAAAAGAAACGTAAGGGAAGGGAAATAATTTTATTGCGGTGCCAATTACTCTTCAGTTGATGAAACGGGTCAGGCCAAATAGTTTAAGGGTCACCAACAAAATTACCTACAGAGTTTTCAATATTGTTCGCGGATGATCTCATCATTTTTGGTGAGGCAACTGTGCAGCAAGTACTTCGAACCCAAAGCATATTACAATCATTTTGCCAGATTTCAAGGCAGAGAATCGGCCATGATAAATCCTATATTTGATTCTCGAGGAGCACAGAGGAGCAACAAAGACGATGTATTGCACAGTTGCTGAATGCAAGCTTCGGGGGTGACTCTCATGCTTATCTTGGGGTGCCAGTGTCTGCCTCGAGACCTGCTCATTTTGATCAGCTAGTAAATAAAGTTCAGCGTAGAATCTCTACTTGGGCTGCCAAGTCGCTCTCGCAAGCTGGAAAGATTGTGCTGATTCGGTCAGTGGTTGAGCCGCTAATAGTGTTTAATACTGCTGGGGGTCCCTTACCAGCAACTGTGGCCTCTAAAATTGAAATGATGATTAGATCCTTCTTTTGGGAGAATGGCGGGAAGCAAAAAATGCATCTCATTTCATGGGATCGAATAACTTTGCGCAAGGAAGAAGGAGGGTTAGGACTAAGAAAGGTGCAAACAATTAATGGGGCGATGATGCTGAAAATTCTCTGGAAAGTGGCAAGCAGAGAGCACGAGGATTCTCCTTGGGTAAAGTTGCTGAGAGCAAAGTACCTCACGATGAGAACTCTATGGCTCTCTGGTGAACCAAGAAGATGTACAAAGCTATGGAGAGCACTTATGCAATATCGTCAAGTGTTACAGCCCCATGTACAGTGGCAGATAGGGACGGGGGACAAATGCATGGTATTTGGGGAACCATGGCATGATCTATGGCAGGCAATGACCCCCGTGAGTTCGAGGCAGAGGAGCATGCGGCTGCAAGAACTTACTGAACCGACGGGGCAGGGATGGTCACACAACAGCCTAGCTGACAATCTTGGGGTTCCAGTGGGGCTCCGCATCATTACCTTGCACCCTAGACCGCCGATGAAGCTCTTTACTAGATCTGACAGGCTCCTATACACCCGAGCAGATTCTGGTAAGTTTAACTTTAAGGAAGCTTCCTTACTGTTGCCGAGCCACACCCCCAGCCTACCGCAGCCTTTGACATCAATTCTAAAGGTCATTTGGCACATCCCAGGTTTGCTCCCTAGAGTTAGACTATTTCTTTGGAAATTGGTGAATGATGCTCTGCCTCTAAGAGGTACTTGTGCGTCCAGGCTCAGGCAACAGATTCCAGCTTGTCAAATTTGTGGGGATGGACCTGACTTACCATTGCACGCACTATTTCTTTGTCCCTTTGCTGAGACTTACCGGTTTGCTTCCTCCTTGAGAATGAGTAATTTGTCTCCTGACATCCTTGGGATCCTCTATACTATCTGCCAGTCAATGAATGGCCCTCAATTCACTTCTTTTGCAAATAACCTGTGGGCACTCTGGAAGTCCAGATGCTCTCACATCTATGAAGGCTCCCCCATCTCTACTGGTACTATTGCTAAATTGGCAGCCAACTACAATCCCATGTCCCGCTTGGTCTCGTCCTTGAAAATTCCAAAACCCCTTACTCATCTTTGGCATACGGCTGCAAGTGATGCTAGTGGCGGGTTCTCTTGCTTTGTAGACGGCTCTTTTAACCCTCCTAACTCAGGTGGATGGGCGTATGTACTGTTCTTTAATGGTTTGTTACAGCAGTACGAGCTTGGGTCAGGTCATGCTTATTCTGCTTTTGGTACTGAAATTCAAACTATGCATATGGTGGTAAGAGCAGCAATACAGCTAGGGATTGAGCTTGGTACCTTCTTCACTGATTGCCTGCAGCTGCAACAGATTTTAGAAGGGAGAACCAACCTTGATTCGGTACCATGGCAGGATTTTCACAGCACTGTTGAACTTACCAGTTTGTTCAGGTTACAGCATGGTTACTCGTGTTCATTTGTCCCAAGAGAAAGCAACCAGGAATCACACATGTTAGCCAATTACGCTAGATTGCATAGGATTTCTTTCTTATTTGACCGGTAATTTGTAATTGGCGTGTACTCTTTTGATTTAATGAAAGTGTTGCCCATGGGCTTTAAATACAAAAAAAAAAAAATTACCTACAGAGTTTCAATATTATAAATGAAAAAAATATTTAACGCACCAAACAACAAATAGTAATATTGCGCAAACCTTGACGGCGATACCACCAAAGCCATCCAATATGATCGATCTAAACCATCCAATATGATCTCTCTATTGAAATCTCCTTATTTACTGACCAAATTATATATATATATATATAGAGTTTTGCTATGGTGAGTTGCAACTCACCAAAGCGTCCGTGAGTCGATCTCAAAATTTCGAAATTAAGTTCAAAACGACCGATCCAAACCGTCTAATACGATCTCCCTATTGAATTCTCCATGCAGACCAAATTTTGCATTTTTTCGAAATTTTTAAGTATTTATTTCGGATTTTTAAAAACTACTGTTTTTGAACGGTTCAGAACTAATTAGATTAATGATTTTCTAAAATTTCAAAAAAAATACTTACAAATTTCGAAAAAATATAAAATTTGGTCTGCATGGAGATTTCAATAGGAAGATCGTATTAAACGGTTTGGATCGGTCGTTTTGAACTTAATTTCGGAATTTTGAGCGCGACTCACGGACGCTTTGGTGAGTTGCAACTCACCATAGCAAAACTCTATATATATATATATATATATATATATATATATATATATATATATATATATATATATATATATAAATTCTCTAAGTATTCTTTATTTTTTAAATTGCTTTTTTAGTAGTTTAGAAAAACTAGATTAATAATTTTCTAAAATTTCATAAATAAAAAGTAAAAAATTTCAAAAATATATATAAAATTTGGTTTGGCGAAGAAATTATAATAAGGATATTATATTGAACAGTTTGAATTAGTAATTTTGAAACAGATCCAAGAGTTTGGATCAGTATGGTACATTAGTATGCACCATAGATATTCTCAAATTGCATTTTCTATATAGCCAACATTCATATGTATACATTTTTTATCAGCTTTATAAAAGAAAGAGACATAATGGCTATAGTTTATTGCCATAAGCTTTATAACTAATGTTAACATTCATATGCATATATTTTATTGCAAATTATTAGTGGATATAGTTAAAATAAAATGAATTTGAAGGAGTTATTATTTAATTAGTTGAACATCTTAGCTATTGAATTGTTGAAAGGCTAAAAAAAACAGCCTTCCATATTTCTTAGCATAATACCCCTTCAATAAAAATAAATAAATAAATAGCGCCGCTTCAATTTCCAAATTTATTTACTTAATTCTTCAAAATTATTTGTTTTTACTTTTCAGGAACAGTAGACTTTTTGTTTCAATTGATATTGCGCAAACCTTGATGGCGATACCAATTTAAATGGAACCAGATCCTCTGGTCGGCAGACCAGAGAGATTCTCTGGTCGTTTTTAGATCTGGGCCGTCTGATTTAATCTTAATGGCTATAGATGTCCCGTGCTAGTACCACGATTGATAGGCCCGAAAAAATGTTAACCGTCGAGATTAAATCAGACGGTCCAGATCGAAAACGACCAGGTGGTCGTTTGTAAAAAACGACCAGAGGATCCGACTCCAATTTAAATAACTGATGAATTACGTGGGCAATCATCATCATATGATAGTGCCATAGCAGAAATTAGTTGCTGACAAGCTCCAGTATCTTTTACAGGGTGTGGGGTTCACCTTTAAGCGACGGAAAAAGTAGAAAAAATCGAAAAATAATGAGATGACACCTCAGCATGACATATAAGTGACGCCATCATAGGACGCTCCGCCGTTTCACTACTCCCAAGGCCCAAGCCTTACACGATAATCATAATGTGTCTTCCTCGAATTTTTTTTTTTTTGCGGTCGCCTTTGGCAGCCAGCTCTCCTCCTATAAAATCTGACACCATACCAGGCATGACACTCCACACACCATACAATTTACAAAAAAGCGAAGACGCTCAAAGAAGGAAAGACCTCCTCTCTCTCTCCATCTCTCAGAGTTGCTAAAATATCCATTCTCAATTCAACAATCCTCTCGCATATACCGGGCCATGGAGAACGGTACAGAGATTACTACACCACATATCGCCATGCTGGCGACACCTGGCATGGGACACCTCATCCCATTGGCCGAGCTCGCCAAGCTCCTCGTCTCGAAACATGGTTTCACGGCCACGCTGATGACCTTTGCAAGCACCGCATCTAAGACCCAACAAGCTTTCCTCTCTTCTCTCCCTTCCTCCATTTCCCACGTCTCTCTACCCCCTGTTTCCCTCTCTGACCTCCCGCCTGGCGCGGCCTTGGAGACCCTTATATCATTGGAGGCCGTCAGGTTAATACCGGCCATTACTTCAGCACTTAAAGAGCTAAAGACTCGCCATAATGTCGTGGGTTTCGTCGCCGACTTGTTTGGTGCTGATACTTTTGATGCAGCACGTGATGCCGGATTGCGCTCGTATTTATTCTTCCCTAGCAATCTCTTGACGCTTTCGCTGATGCTCCATTTGCCTGAAATCGATGCCAACCTTACTTGTGAATTCAAGGAGCTAGCGGAACCAGTACAATTACCTGGGTGTGTGCCCATACCGGGTACGGAAATACTTTCACCACTCCAGGACCGGTCAAACGAGTGTTACAAATGGATGGTGCATCACGGTAAGAAGTATCGTGAGGCAGATGCAATTTTGGTAAATTCATTCGATGAGATTGAACCAGATGTTGCCAAGATTTTGTGTCAGCCAGAGCCGGGCCGCCCGCCGGTCTACCCGATAGGACCGTTGATTCAAACCGGCTCAACAGTTGACAAGGAAGGCAGGGCAGAGTGTCTTGATTGGCTTGACAAACAACCTGCTAATTCTGTTCTTTATGTTTCATTCGGAAGTGGTGGAACGCTAACAAAGGAACAGATGGATGAGGTTGCACACGGCCTTGAATTGAGCGGCCAGAGATTTCTCTGGGTGGTCAGAAGTCCGAGCGGTGCTGGTGATCTCAGCAGCAACTATTATGATGCTGAGAGCAAGAGGGATCCTTTTGCCTTCCTGCCCGAAGGATTCCGTGAGAGAACAAAAGAAAGAGGAATGGTGGTGTCGTCATGGGCCCCACAGATGAAGGTGTTGGCCCATGAAGCAACCGGCGGTTATGTATGCCATTGCGGGTGGAACTCGACATTGGAGACAGTAATGCATGGTGTACCAATCATAGCATGGCCGCTATTCGCCGAACAGAAACAGAATGCGGTCATGCTGTCGGAAGGTGCGGGAATTGCACTGCGGCTGGAGAAGAGGGAGGATGATGTGGTGGAAAGGGAAGAGATAGCGAGAAAGGTGAGAGAGCTCATGGAAGGAGAGGAGGGGAAGCGGGTCCGAAGGAAGGTGACCGAGTTGAAGGAGGCGGCAGCCGAAGGGATGAAGGAAGGTTCCTCTTCCATGGCACTGGCGAGGTGGTGGCGATGTGGAGGAAAGGTGGTGGTTGGAGTCAAGGACGCTGATGAAGTGATGATTTGTGGATGATGTAGGATTTTTTTTTTTTTAAAATAAGGTGGATGATGTGGAAGAGGAAGAGGGAAAAAAGTGTGAATTTTTTAGTTTTGTTCTTTGGTTGGTTGTGTGGTTTTATATCCTAAATTTGTTAAATTAGTTGTTTTGTATCAATACCTGGGGTCCAAATCCAATTGTGGTATTTGTTTAACCCAATATGGCAGAGATTGCTGCTAAAAATTGGTTTAAAATGTACAAACTGAATTTTATTACTAATTTTTAGTTTAATTATAATAATCTCTGAGGAAAGTTATCTTCTCTTTCTATCCAGTTAATTATTAATTTTATCTCCTCCTTTCCTCTCTTATGTTCTCACTAATCTTTATGAAGATCACAATAATGATGAATAAAAATCAGAGAGACATTTTAAAAGATATTGTATCAATTCATTTTGTTTTGATCAAATTATTTGTTTAAAATGGCACATATAGCTGCCCTTGTTGTCTTGGTATGAACAACCCCAGACAAACATCAATCAACAATCAACAATATATGTGGGATCTTCAATTTGTAAAAATTTAGCCTTAGTGTTTGTGCTTTTTAGCATGATCAGCATCTTCCATAATCTATATTTTATATATGTATTGGTTTTCTCGCGTCTGATTATGTGTATTATTGTACTAGACCATATTGACTGCCAAGTCATAACTCATAAGTTGCCTAAAAAAAAAAAAACAATTACGTCTATCCCCACAAATCATTTAAGCAAATGTGTGAGTGTGACGTTAATTCGTGTGGTGTAATACTCTTATACTCTAATTAATCTAAAAGATTCTCATTCGATACACAAGTAATTGCTGCCTTTTGGTTCCGGATCCGGAGAATAAGATTCTAATTCGGTACCCAATTGCACATGACCTTAAACTAAAACAAGCATTAATATTGTCCGAAAAAAGAGAACTAAAATATGACCCATGTCATGCGGGGCATCTACGCTAAATAAGTAAATAGTGGGAGCAATACAAATCTATGCAAGTTTCAGATATCTAGTAATACTTCTCTGATCGGGGGATTAAAAAAATAGCGAAGTAGAGATAAGATGCTGGGCATGTAGCATAATTTAGTGATTTTTAACGGAAGAAAAATGAACTAAAGAAGTTTTATTTTTATTTTTTCGAAACAAGTAGGCCATAAAAACCCTACCACTTCCATTTACCAGAAGCAAAAAATTACAAACTAGAAAAAGAAAATAAGAACCCTGGCTAACGCACTGGTACCAAGCCAATCAGTTCCGGTACTAGTGCATAACTAATATCTAACTCTAAAAGTATGAGTCCATAAAATCAACCAAATCCTCATTCCTCCGGTTTGTTTTTTCCCATGATGTAATGGGTCATGGGGCTTGAACAGATCGAGTTCCTCCATTTCAAATTATTGTGAAAATCATTTCAGATAAAACAAGGGTACCAACTTTAGGAAATAAATAAGAAATTAAGAAATCCAAGTTGTTTTTCTATGATTATTGTTGGTTAAACATTTTCTCTCGATTTGCCGATTTGCAAAACAACACCGAAACCTTTGAACTAACATCTCTCTTTAGTGTTTTATAGCTAAATTTATTGAAGAATGGATTAAAGCAAGTGTGGCACTTAGTTTGAAGCTTCAAGAGATTGCTTTGGTCTAGTTAGAGTCAGTAATTAAGGTTTAATTAAACTCTAAACTAATCTCAATCAATTTGCTGGTAAAATGCTCAGTTTTTCTGTCCAGCGTCATACAACGCCAGTGGCCGTTACACAACGCTGAGTTAATTCGATTTTAAATTGCAAAATCTCTGACAAGGTTGGAACAGCGTTACACAACGCTCAGTAGCGTTGTGCAACGCTAGTTCATTTGTTTTTAAACCAGTTAAATCTTTTTTCCCCTTGTCAGAACGTTGTGCAACGCTAAGTAACGTTACACAACCTTTCCACCCCTACGTTGTGTAACGCCACCCAGCGTTGTACAACGCAGTATGCAGCAGGCGTCTCTGCATTGCTCAGACATCGATCTGCATCGATGCTGCATGCATGATGCCATGTTCCATACATTGTTGCGTTGTGTAACGCTCTAAAATTCGCTCAGACTTCGCTTTTCCGCCCTGGTCGCGTAGAGCAACGCTGACTAGCGTTGTGCAACGGCGACGTTGTGTGACGCCAGTCAGCGTCGTATGACGTTCTGACAATATTGTTTGAGTTTGTCAGTTCTGCCTTGTTCTCTTCTTGACTTCGTTGTGCAACGCTACCTAGCGTTACACAACGCTCTGACAAGTTCCAACGGAACTGTCGAGGTTCTGCTTTGGATTCTGCTGAAGCGTTGTGCAACGCTATACAGCGTTACACAACGCTCTGACAACTCATAACGTTATTGTCTGTGACCGTTTGATTTTTCAACGGCTATTTCAGCGTTGTACAACGCCATATAGCGTTGTATAACGCCAGAGTCTGTTTTGACTGGTCTTTGGAGCTGTTGGCGCCCTCTATAAATATGGGGCCTCTTGGAACTGTTTAGACACTTTTGAAACCTTTGAAACTCCTCCCTTTTGAGTTCCAACCAGTTAGACATTACTCTCTCTTGTGTTTGAGCATTATTTTAGCAAAATCATTGAGATTAGAGTGTGCTAAACCAATCCACTAGTGTTAATTGCTAGATTAGTTGAGTGATTTGGTTAGAGCCTCAATCCTTTGTGTGTTTGAGATTGTTTAATCGAGTTAGGCCAATCCACCTTGAGAGTGTTTGTAACAAGGTGATTTGGTTCGAAGTTGTAGTCCCGTTCGTGTGGAATTGAACGGAGCGCGCCCATTTCGAGGTTGCGAAACTCCCGAAGACGTACGACTAAGGCTAGCACTTCCTAGCGGGTCGGAACTCCGTAATACATCGCGTGTTCAATTTCTCTCTCTCTTTCTCTCTTTATTATCTTGCTTGAATTGAATTGCTTGTGCTTTGATTGTTTGTATTAGACCAAGTTTGAATTGAATCAAATATTGACCATACCGGTTTAGAAATTGTTTTTTGTGCCTATTCACCCCCCTCTAGGCCTAATTTTAGGGAAAACAAAGTGGTATCAGAGCAGGGGTTATCTTTTGACCATCTTGTTAGGTAGATAACCTCGATTCATGGCCTCTAGGGTGATAGAAAAACCGGACAAGTTTGGTTCCACTTGCAAGAACTTCCGTTATTGGAAGAGATGTATGGTTGTATACCTTAACTTGATTGACCTTTGGGAGGTTGTTGATAAGCCATACACACCAATTTGTGATAGTGAAGGTAGAGAAACCCATGCCTCTAAGACCATTAGGACCAAGAATGATAATGCCGTGAATGTCTTGTTAAATTCGGTACATGAGTCCATAGCGGCAATTTTTGGTAGTTCTACTAGTGCACATGAAATGTGGGTTTCTCTCTTGAACCGTTATGAGGGAAATTCTCTAATCAAAAGCTCTCGACAATTCGAGTTAGAGTCTAGATTGGATAATTTCCGCATAAGGGAAGGTGAATGCATCGAGGAGATGTATACTCGGTTTATACAATTGCTCGATGAATTCACTAACATAGGAGAGACCCTTTCTAATAGTCGTGTTATAGGAAGATTGCTTAGGGCTTTGGTGGGAAGACCTCAATTCGACACTCTCATCTCGACTCTTGAGACACAACAAAGGTCCCACAACAACCTCACACCGGAGATCATCTACACTCACTACCGGTGCGTGGAGGAGAAGCTCAAGCAACTTGGAGAGTTGAAGTATGAGCCCAAAACCGTGGCATTGGCGGCAAATGACAACAAGGCATCTCCCTCCAAGAACCGCCACAATGACAACCACCAAGGGAGACACCGCCACTCAAGTGACAAGGCCAAAGGCATCATCGACCTTGATGAGGACAAGCAAGGAGCCGTTCTCTCAAAGATGTTTCGAGCTATCATGGTGTTTGAGGGAAAGTTCAACAAAGAAAGGCTTGAGAATGACGAAAGAGCTCTTTGCTTCATGTGCCAAAAAGAAGGTCATACCATGTACTCTTGCTTCAAGCTCTTCCCTCACTTGAAGAAGGACAAGGAAGATGGTGGCAAGAGAAGAGGTGATGGCCGGTTCAAGTCCAAGAAGGGACACTACAAGAGCAAGAAGAAGAGTGAGAGAGCCATGCAAGCCACTTGGGACAACGATTCCGATTCGAGCTCAACCTCTCAATCCGATTCGGAATCCGAGTGCGACTTTGACAACCTTGCTCTTGTGGCTCAAGTGAATGACGTGGTGATGCCGGTGGATGACGACCTAGATGACTTGGTGAAGGAGGTCTTCAACGAGTTCAACCGAGGCAAAATCTATGTGCATCCATTGAGCAAAGCTAGCCTTGATGAAGCATCATCCTCTACATCGACTCTCACACAAGCTCCAACGACTATTCAAGAGGAACCATTCACAATTGCCATTGAAGTGCCCAAGGTCACAAATGAGGTACTTCTAAACTCATTCTCTAGTAGTGATAGCGATTGTGATAGTGAGAATGACTTGAGTTTGAATGATGATGCAAACTTGCAATTTGATAGGTTGAATGATTATCTTGATGAGTCTCTTAAGACTATTGCTAGTCAAAAAGAGCAAATTAGTCTTTTGACGACTAAGGTGCATGATCTTGAATCTTTGGTGACAAGGTATAAGGGTATGATTGAAAGTTTTGAAAAACCAAGTGTTTGTGAAAAATGTCAAACTCCTTTGAGTGAGACAAATGTTTTGAAAAATGAAAGGGCTTCAAGTTCGTCTAGTGCTTCTCATAGCACCAAGATGAATCTTGATAAAATGTTTGTGGGACAAAAACCCAATGACAAAACGGGTCTTGGCTTCAAAAAGAGGAATCAATCCTTTTCTAGACCAAGAACCATGTCAAGCCCAACACAAAATGAGAGACTTTATCAAAAGAGCACCAATGGTAGGAACACACACGGGCAAGGGCAAAAGAATTTTGTTGGCTCTCAAAATGGTGCTCAAAAGAGTTTTGGTAGGAATAGAAATGGGACTCAAAGACCTCAAAAGAACTTCCAAAACAATCGGGGCCCAAACAACTTGTATTTCAAGGGACCCGATGGGTGTTTTCATCCTTTTCAAAACAATGGTGGGAATAGGAATAGAACACACACTAGACCTCAAACCAATGGGGGAAATCAAAAGGTCTCTCAACAAAACAAAAGGAATTTTCAAAAACCAATTTTGAGAAACTCTCAATCATACACTTTCTCTAAGGATCCAAAGATTAGGGCCATGGAGCTTAGGCGTCATTTTCAAACCCATTTTGTTAGAGAAAGTTCACAAGTGAACAAGCCAACTTGTGCTTGTTGCAACTATTGTGGTAAGAATGGCCATGTCACACTAGAATGCAAAGTTAGGAAAGCAAATCATACATCCGGTTCAATTAACATGATTTGGGTTCCTAAAGTCACTTCCACATCCGTTTTGATTGGTGGAAGTGGTTCGAGTGTGGCTTAGTTAGCCATCTTCTTTCCCCAAGGTTATTCTTGTCAAATCTTAAGGGGGAGAGATTACAAGAATATATTAGTTGTTTGTTTCTAACTAATATGCATTCTTGTAGGTTTGTTTGTTATCATCATTCAAGAGAAGTGCTTGGATCATAGATAGTGGTTGTTCACATCACATGACGGGTGATGAATCTTGTTTCAAGACACTTGAACCTTTTGATGGTGGTGAGGTTACTTTTGGTAATAATCTTAGGAAGAGCTCTATTATTGGTATAGGCTCGGTTGGAAACCAAAATTTAACGGTTTTTAATGTTTACCTTGTGGATGGTCTCAACTACAACCTTTTAAGTGTGAGCCAATTATGTGATGCGGGATATTATTTGAAGTTTGATCACTCCTCTTGTTTTGTGCATCAAATTTCGGATAATTCTCTTGTTTACACGGGACAAAGGAAAAATGATGTCTATTACTTGAACTTTGATCACTTCACAAATGGTGAACAATGCTTTAGTGCCATAGCTACCGGTTCATGGTTATGGCATAGAAGACTTGGTCATGTTTCTCTAGACTCCATTAAGAAACTTGTGAAATTGAAACTTGTCCGTGGTCTTCCATCACATAAACTTGACTTAAATGGGTTGTGTGAAGCTTGCATGAAAGGCAAGCAAACCAAGTCTAGTTTCAAAACCAAAGAGATCATCTCAACCACTCAACCTTTGCAATTGCTTCATATGGATTTGTTTGGACCAATCAATGTCTTGAGTATAAGTAAGAAAAGGTATGTCTTTGTGGTGGTAGATGACTATAGTCGCTTTACTTGGGTTTTCTTTCTTGCTCACAAGGAAGAAGCATTTGACCATTTTGTTAAATTTAGCAATCGGGTTGAAAACGAAAAAGGGTTGAAAATCTCTAGAATTCGTAGTGACCATGGAAGGGAATTTGAAAATGCTAAATTTGATGAATTGTGCATAGAAAAAGGATATAAACAAGAGTTTTCCGCTCCACGCACCCCTCAACAAAATGGTGTAGTGGAGAGGAAGAACCGAACCTTACAAGAATTAGCACGCACCATGCTACATGAATTTGCCGTACCCAAATTTCTTTGGGCCGAAGCGGTAAATACGGCATGTCATGTAGTAAATCGTGCATGCATTCGTTCTCAACTCAAGAAAACTCCTTTTGAATTATGGTTCGGTCATACTCCTAATATATCCTATTTCCGTGTATTTGGCTCCAAATATTTTGTCCTTGATGAGTCTCCTAAAGTAACCAAGTTTGATGCCAAGTCTTTGCCCGGTATTTTTGTTGGTTACTCAACCACAAGCAAAGCGTATAGAGTCTATTTGCCAAACTCAAAGGTAGTTATTGAGTCTATTAATGTCAAATTTGATGAAAAAGTCCTTGAGGAATCCAAGGAAGGTAATTCTATTGTAGGTACACAAATGGAAGAAACTACACAAGAAATTATTGAGGAGCCTTTGAACCGGGTTGATGACATTTTGATAGGGGGAGAGACTCATGAGGAGGGCATCTTAGACACAACTCAAAATGAAATGCCTCATGATGATCCTCAACCTCAACCGTCTCCCCAACCGGTTCATGAGCCTCCCGAAGTGCTTAGAGAAGTTTCCTCTCATCCTCTTACTAATGTCATAGGTGACCCTAGGGAAGGTGTTAGGACTAGGTCTAGTTTGCACCAAACTATTGGTCATTGTGCCTTTGTTTCTCAACTTGAACCAAAATCTTTTAAAGAGGCAAATGTTGACCCAAATTGGATTGTTGCCGTGCAAGAAGAGTTGAACCAATTTGAGAGAAATCAAGTTTGGGAACTTGTACCATTACCAAAAGGTAAGCAAGTTATTGGTACCAAATGGGTTTTTAGAAACAAGCTAAGTGAGAATGGTATTGTGGTTAGAAACAAAGCCCGTTTGGTTGCACAAGGTTTCAAGCAACAAGAAGGTATTGATTTTGAGGAGACCTTTGCACCGGTTGCTCGTCTTGAATCCATTAGAATGCTCTTGGCTTTTGCCGCTAACAAAGGCTTTACCCTATTCCAAATGGATGTCAAGAGTGCTTTTCTAAATGGTTGGATAGATGAGGAAGTTTTTGTCCAACAACCACCCGGTTTTGTTGACCATTTCAAACCGGACCATGTGTATAAGCTTCACAAAGCTTTGTATGGTTTAAAGCAAGCTCCTAGAGCTTGGTATGGTAGACTTTGTACCTTTCTTCTAGACAATGGCTTTAGTAGAGGCAAAATGGATACAACTCTTTTCACTAAGAAAAGAGGTGACCATTTGCTACTTGTGCAAATTTATGTGGATGATATTATCTTTGGCTCTACTAATGCAACTCTTGCCCAAGAGTTTTCTTCTTTGATGAGTAGTGAATTTGAGATGAGCATGATGGGAGAACTCACTTTCTTCTTGGGGTTTCAAATCAAACAACTCAAGGATGATATCTTTGTGAACCAAGTCAAATACGCCAAGGAGTTAGTGAAGAAATTCGGTGTTGAAGATAGCAAGAGTTTAGACACACCCATGGGCAAAAGTGCGAACATCGATGCGGATGAGAAAGGCAAGCCTATGGACATAACTCTCTATCGGGGCATGATCGGTAGCCTCCTCTATCTCACGGCTAGCAGGCCGGATATTATGTATGCCGTATGTCTATGTGCTAGGTACCAAGCCAATCCTAAGGAATCTCACCACAAAGCGGTAAAACGTATCTTGCGATACGTCAAGGGTACTCAAAATCTAGGTCTTTGGTATGGTAGACAAACCGAACTAGACTTGTTAGGTTATACCGATGCCGATTTTGCCGGTGACCGTATTGACCGCAAAAGTACTAGTGGAACTTGCCAATTTCTTGGTGGTTCACTTGTATCTTGGTCTAGCCGCAAGCAAACTTCGGTTGCTCTCTCCACCGCGGAAGCGGAATATGTAGCGGCCGGTAGTTGTTGTACCCAACTTCTTTGGATGATGCAAACCCTTAGGGATTTTGAGTTAGATTTCCAAAAGGTACCAATCTTGTGTGACAATACTAGTGCCATCCTTATATCCAAAAATCCGATATTGCACTCTAGAACCAAGCACATAGAGATACGACATCATTTTATCCGTGATCATGTTGAGAAAGGTGATGTGGAATTGGTCTACATCGACACAAAGGAGCAAATCGCCGATATTTTCACCAAACCTCTTCCAACACAACAACATCTTGAACTTAGGTTCAAACTTGGTATGCTTGAACTCAAAGATTAAATTTATGCATGTCATGGTGTTGTCTTTGTTGTTTGGAGCTTATTTCAGTTTAAATTGGTTGTATTTCTTTTGAAAACCTTGAAAAATAAGTTTTTAACTATTTTTGTCTCAATTTTCTGAATTTTCTGGTTTTCTGAACTGGCGTTACACAACGCCATTCAGCGTCGTGCAACGCAAGAGTAACGTTAGTTTAAAATGAATTTTGAATTCTGTCGAGTTAAACGTTGTACAACGCTGCATACCGTTGCACAACGCTGGTTTGATTTTGTCTTGTAACGTTGCACAACGCTGACTATCGTTGTACAACGCTGGCTTTGTATTTTCATTTTCCTTCGCTGAATTTTAAAAATCTGTCGAGTTCAACGTTTTACAACGCTGATCACCGTTGTACAACGCCAGTCTGTTTCTTTTTACTGAACGTTGTACAACGCTGTCCACCGTTGTAAGACGTTGTTTTGTTTCTTTATTTTATTTCTTTTTATTATTTATTTATTTGGCTTTAGTGTTGTACAACGCCCTTTAACGTTGCACAACGCTGGGTGGTAGCGTTACCCATCGCTACTCAGCGTTGTACAACGGAGCAGTCAGTTTCTGCTCATTTTTCGCTGTTTTGACTCCTGCGTTGTACAACGCCCTTTGGCGTTAAGTAACGGTGGACGCGTTTTTAACTGTTGCGACCCCACCTCTTATTCTTCTTCTTCCTCTTCTTTCTTTATTCCGAACCCCCTTCTATTTTTCTCTCTTTCTCTCCAACTCACACCCTTTCATCTCTCTCTCTCAATACTCTCTCAATTCTCTCTCTCCACTCCAACCAAAACCACCAAATTACTCCTCTCTCTCTCCTCTCCACTCTCATACCCTCAATTCTCTCTATCTCTCTCTCTATCCCTCAATCCACCGAAACCCTAGCCACCGCCATCACCGTCAATTCCGGCGATCCGACCGTCGGATTTTCGATCGGTTTCGGTTCTGTGCTCTCCAAGGCCATCTCATCCTCTCCGGCTCTTCAATTTAAAGGTTTAACCTCATCCTTTCTCTCTCAATTTTCAATGGCACCGAAAACCGCAACCAACAAACGGTCTAAGCGCAACCCCAAGGGCGCTTCCTCCTCCAACCCACCGGTTCAAACCGATCAAACCGATCAACCGATCCCAATGGATATACCCCCGGTACCCGTGGATTGGACCCTCTCATCCTCCAACAATTACCTCTTCAAGGACTCGGTCTCGTACATGCACTTTTGCCAATACCGCGATGTCAATCGCGAGTGTTCCGAGTGCTTCTACTTCGAGCACCCGTATGGGGTCTACCACTTGAATCCAAGAGAATTAACTTGGATGAAAGAAAGGATCGAATATTGGAACATGGCGGGTCTTCTCGCACACTCTCAACCATACAACCCGTCATTGATCAAGCTCTTCTATACCAATCTTACAATGACGTGGACCGAGGGCCACCCAACCGCCAACTCTTATGTCCTCGGTCGCCACATCTCCATCACCGAGCAAACATTGGCCAATCTCCTTAGCCTCGACAATGACAACTTGGAGATTTACATCCATGCCACTTGGCCACGTGATTTGCCTCCTTATGACGAATTTCACCGATTCTTTTATTGTTGGAGGAACTACACCGCTCGTCAATTCACCGCCACCGAGCTCCCGGCTTTGCACCGCCTTCTCTTCCTCTTCATCAACAATATCATCACTCCGAAGGCAACAATCAAAACAAATGTGGAGCAATTCGCCGTGTTTCTCCTTCGATCTCTTCTTGAGATGAATCAAAAGGTGAATCTCCCTTATATCATGCTTGCTCATATGGCACGGGTCGATACCTCTTCTCGCTTCTCATTTCCATATGCCCACATCATTCAATCTATTCTCATCGAAAACGGCATCTCTCATGACACACCCCTTTGGGGCGAACCCGTGCCCGAGAATGCCATTGCCACTCCCGAAAACCTCATGGCATATCTCAATGTTACCGGATGGATGGCCCAAGATGATGACTCCATTGTGCCCGGTCCTTTCCACCGCAACAACTACCTCTTCCGGCCCAATGCCACTATAAACCAATATGAAGAGATAGGCAATGAACCATTGCATGTGCCCGGCGGACGGGTGGAGGGTCAAGGCGCACCTCAAGACTTTCATGCATATCTTGATGCAAAATTCGCCGCTTTGACCACTCACATTGATACGCGGTTCAACACAATTGAGGAAAACTTGACCGCCTACCAAGCCAAGACCGATGCCTCGATCACTCATCTCAAGGATGAGATGATTAATCTTTGGGGGAAGATGGAGCTCCATCTCAAAAGGGGATCCGGTAGTGGCGCGGGGGATGATGATGAGGAGTGATTCTAGCCGAAACCCTCTCCAAGCCTTAGCTCTCTATTTCATCTTTATTTGCTTTGATTTTCGTAGTTTATTTGCCATTCGTATCTTTTGTGTGATTTTTCGTTGTTTTGAGTGTCTTAAGTTATGCTAAATGGATTTGGTTTGTTTTATGGATGTTGCATGAATGATGTTTTGTTTCTTAATAAATTATGTTATGTATTAATGTATTATGTTTGTGCTAAATAGTGTTGTTTTAGCTCTTTTTCTTTTATTATGCATGCATGGTATATAATTGTTAGTTTAAGCCCTCTTTAAACCTTGTTAGGTACCCCTAATCACATGAACTTAGTGGCCAAATTCTTTTCGAAAGGGGGAGGATTCTTATGGTTTCTATTCAAGGGCGTTTTGGGTATTCTTTTCCCTAATTGCAAAAAGGGGGAGAATTAGGTAATTTGGGTTATTCCGCCTTGTTGTATCTAGTCCCAAATATACCTTAGGTGTTGTTTTGCAACTCGGCAAAAGGGGGAGATTGTTGGTTAAACATTTTCTCTCGATTTGCCGATTTGCAAAACAACACCGAAACCTTTGAACTAACATCTCTCTTTAGTGTTTTATAGCTAAATTTATTGAAGAATGGATTAAAGCAAGTGTGGCACTTAGTTTGGAGCTTCAAGAGATTGCTTTGGTCTAGTTAGAGTCAGTAATTAAGGTTTAATTAAACTCTAAACTAATCTCAATCAATTTGCTGGTAAAATGCTCAGTTTTTCTGTCCAGCGTCATACAACGCCAGTGGCCGTTACACAACGCTGAGTTAATTCGATTTTAAATTGCAAAATCTCTGACAAGGTTGGAACAGCGTTACACAACGCTCAGTAGCGTTGTGCAACGCTAGTTCATTTGTTTTTAAACCAGTTAAATCTTTTTTCCCCTTGTCAGAACGTTGTGCAACGCTAAGTAACGTTACACAACCTTTCCACCCCTATGTTGTGTAACGGACCACACTATTTTATTTATTAATATTATATCGATATATTAATTATTGTAAAATATATTATCTCATTATTATTGTTGTTGTTAATTCCATCCTATTTCACTGATACAAATATTGAAGGTTTTTTCGTTTAAATTAATTTCATCAATTTGAAATTTAACTAAGGGAGATCTAGATTCTAAACTAGCAGGGATAATTATATCAGGTAATTATCGGCCTGCACACATTGCTAGCGGTTAGATCTACGATGCCCACATCTATATATTTATATTTTAGATCGTATGAATAATTATTGACAATATTACAAACTTCAAAAGTGACACATTTACGTAAAAATTGTTTTCCACACATTTTGTATCAATAAGAAACTTATATTAAGACTTAAATTACTCTCAGCAATGCCGGAGCTTCCACCTCTCATTTCGATCCTTCCAATTACTAACAATTAATTAAAATTTAATGTTTCATTCATTAAGATCTATTATTATGTGATTATACTAATTGATAAAAGTTAGTGTTCAAATTACACAATTCGAACTACGTACTTACTAATGGCTCTGTTTGGATGAAGTGTGGGAATAAGAGAATAAATTTATTATAAATAATCTAAACTTTTCACAAAGTTACACACTTTCCAATAATTCTTCTCACTTTTTTTTCTTATTTCTCTTATTCTCACGCCATCCAAACGGAACCAATATGATTAAATTTCATACTTTATAAAGGGTGTAATTAAAAAGAATAAGCAGGAACCGTGTCCTCAGGTCTGCACTCTGCAGAGGGCAGACTATTCAAGGATCCTTCTGTTCTTAATCCAATGGCGTGCACGGAAAAAGGAAAAATAAAAGGTCTAAGAAACTGCCCACTCGCGATTCCCGTGCAAGCCCCACTTCCGCATGAAATAAAAATATTATATATATATATATATATATATATATATATATATATATATTGCTAAAATGCTATGCATAGTACGGATGGCTTTCGTGCTACGGATTCGTTTTTGAATTTCATGCTTCAAACAACCGATCCAAACCGTTCATTATCTTCTTCATATTGAAATCTCATTAGAAACCAAATTTTACATTTTTTAAAATTTTTTACTATTTTTCTCAGATTTTTTTAAATACTTAATCTAATAAATTTTGGACCCTTCAATAATAGTGATTTTCAAAAATCTGAGAAAAATAGTAAAAAAATTCAAGAAAAATGTCAAATTTGGTTTTTAATAAGATTTCAATATGTAGAAGATAATGAACGATTTGGATCGGTTGTTTGAAGCATGAAATTCAAAAATGAATCCGTAGCACGAAGGTCATCCGTGCTATGCATAGCATTTTAGCAATCCTCTATATATATATATATATACACACACACACACACACACACACTAGCAGCAGAGCCTACCCAATGTATGGGCGAACTTTAATATGCGAAAATATTATTTGACATGAAAATACCATTAATTTTCAATATTTAAGACCAACATAATCATGATCGACATTGAAGATAGCAGCAATATTCACTAATTTTAACAAATATTTTTTAAAAAATCCTCTAGTTTCGATCGAAACACTCGAGCCGTTAGGTTGGGTCGGTAATGCGCAATTTGTTCCTGCAAAGCTCATCACAAATAGAAAAAAGGGACAATTTGGTTTATGCCACTATAAAAATCTAAAATTCATATTCATAATCCAATATATTACAATTTGGTTTATTCATATTCTTGCTTCTGTATTGGTACGTCTTCAGATTGATAATCATGAGATTGTCGCTTCGCTCCTCCATGAAATTGCTTTCCCACAATATTCAATTACAAATTGTTCTTCCTGTACATATTTTAATATTTGCATCAATTCATGGCAATTTTGTTCTGATTCAATTAGAATTGTTCATTGCACAACAAAGATATATGATAGCAGTGCCTGTATTGATTAACCAAACCAAGACGTACCAGTACAGAAGCACACAGAAACAGTACTACAAACAGGTAATGAATCCTCAGATAGTGAGAGACTACCAAAGAACTAATTCAAAACTTGAACATTTTTTTGTTTCATTCTTTGGCTTTTTGAGTTAAATTTGTGTTACAGTGCTTTATATTTTCATCAGCCAAGAGACCCCACCCACGTCCTTAAGTTTTAATATCTTGTCTTAGCATATTGGCATTCCTGAAATATCTGTAATTTTTGTAATTTTCGTCAAAAGAGGTGTTACAGAAGATAAACTTGATAAATGTTACAACAATATGCTTATGATAAGTTGAAGACAAATTTTAGAAGTAATACAAGCATATAAGAAAATTTAAACGGTCTCTTTTGAATTGGGGTTATTTTAGCTTAGACAAGCTCTATAAGAAAATAAGTGCTAATTAACTACAAGATTATTCTGCAACATATTAACAGGGAGAAAGCATAAAAAAAAAGAACAATAAAAAAGATGGGTGGAAAAACAAGTAAACCTGAATTTTGCAATACTCGCCACAAGGGCAATAACCAGGTGTACACTCACTACTGAAAACAAATTTAAGCACTACTCCCCACACGCACTATCACAGGATTGTACTTGCATACACATATGTTTTAGTATCCTCTTCCTTTTGCTTCCTATGCCTGAATACAAAAGCAAGATAATCCAGATTTGCTCAATCAAATATAAAAGTGCTAAGACCACCAACCAAACACCACACATGCACACACGCAGAAAGAGAGAGAGAGAGAAAGAGAGATTCATAGGGAAATTCCTACCTTCGATATGAAAATTTATTTCTAACAACATGTATATAAGGCAGAGGCTGTTCAACTTCATTGTCCTAAGCAAGGATGCACTTTGCATTAAAAATAGATAATATAATTTAAAAAGACATGGTAATATATAAAGTCAAAGTTCAAATATAAAAAGACCTGTCCAGGTATAAAATAAAAAACAGTATCTGGTATTCAGTACCGAAAAACCCAAGTCAACAACCATGAAAATAATTTGGTTTAATACAATTATAGGTATTTCAATTGCATTGAGGCAGAGTAGGACTTTACATTGTTTCATTTTAGTTTTACTTCAACAGAAAAGATAAAGATAACATAATGGCTCATTAGAGTATACATTTGAGCAAACCAAATCAGAAGATACTATTACCATTTTATGCCTGATCCCTGGTGTATGCTAAGTTAACTGACTGAATTCTGTATTTGATCTGGAAACAAAAATAAAATTATTTATGTCAGAGTAGGTAATCCACAAAGAGTTGGACAAAACAAAAAAAATAAAATAAAATAAAAAATATGAAGGTCTGCCACCGCACCGCAACACTGTCCATCACATCATACTCAAGATCATCAGCATCATTACCAATTTACCATCACAAATTCCATCATCATAATAGTCATCATACATGTAGTCATCTTCATTTTCAGGATCAGAAGTTTCCATGGCCTTTCAAATCCTGCAAAAAATTTTAATAGTACAATGACTAAGTAGTTCAATTCTGGGTACAAATCAGCCAACAATGAATAGCCAATTTACATGGATTTCTCATAATTCTGGTTGAATACGAAAATACACCAAGTCGATTAGATTTCTTAAGTATTTGCGGATGTGAAAAATATAAGGAATAAGGAAAGCACATTCGAATACCCCATGGCCTAATGAAATTTTTTTTTTTAAAAAAAGAAATGGTAAATCAGATAAAACATGCCTTTTCTTCACCAAGGGTGCCGGCGCCGGCCATTCTCCACTGCACGCAGACGAAACGGGTCACGCAATACACCACAGGGAGGGCAAAGAGCAACGCTAATCAGAGACGACTGTAGGAGTTGAGGCCTTCCGTTGATCAAGCCGTGACCATCGCTAGGGTTTAGTCCGAGAACGAAAATGAGTACACCACAAGCACTATGCAAAATTGCAATGGAGCAAATCGGTAGTGAACAACCAAAAATAGCCTCCTGACGCTGACGCTCGCCCTCCATCTCTCTTCTTATGCTCTCGCTCTCTCTTCATGGGTTCGATTGTGGCAAGAAACTGTTCTTCAGACGGAGGCAGGGGAGGAGGTAGAAGAACTGAAACTTGCGCCTTTTCGATTAGAGGAGGAGGAGTTTCAAAATGCCTCAATTAGAAATTCAGAATTCAATTTGGGGAAAGATTATTGAAGAGGGGAATCTAGCAAGTGCAGCGCTCCAAACCAAAGATTAATTAACTTTTCGATCGGAGATTGGCATCTGACCATTTATCAATGAATTAATGAATTCGAGATAAAATCTGGTTCGTTTATCAATTAATCGATGGTACAGATTGTTCAGACCAAAATTGTATGCTGAGATATTACATCCTTCCATTGGTGCTTTTAATATAGTATATATATATATATATATATATATATATATACACTATAAAGAATTCCCGCCAAAAGTTGAAATCGTTGAAGGATTCCAAACTGTCAATTGCTGGTTTTGATGACTTACTAGCACGTTTTCTTCAAAAGTTACAAGGTTTATTGTCAGCACTCTTATCCATCGCAGGTCTACTTGTACTTCTTGGCTCCATTTGGATAGGTGTGGGAAGAAGGGAAGAAGTGGGAAGAAGTATTGGGAAGTGTGTAACTTTGTGAAGAGTTTGAATTGTTTACAATTTTTTTTCTCTTCTTCGTTCTTCTTCTTCTTCTTTCTTCCAACGATCCAAACGTACTCCTTAATGCTTGTCTCTCTTCCTTGCCAGTTTACTAAATGTTAGTTTTTAGACTTCCTAATTGGTTGATTAAGAAAATAGACAGCATCCGAAAGCATTTTCTTTGGCATGAAGTGTAACAAGTAGGTACATCTTTTGCAATGGTTAATTGGAACACTGTCACAACACGAAGAATGTTGGTAGCTTGGGGGTCTTGGACCTCAAAATTTTCAATTTTGTCACTGCTATCTAAATACTTATGGAAATGACATTCTCTAGATGAGAATTTATGGAAATCACTCTTGGCAACTATTCAAGGAGATGTTCTCAGTCAGCAGGTACCGATGCATAGCACATTGACCTCAACCTTTCATGAAATGTCACATTTATTCTCTCTGGCTCCATTTGGATGATGTGGGAATAAGAGAAATAAGGGAAGAAGTATTGGGAAATGTATAATTTTGAGAAAAATTTGAATTGTTTATAATAAATTTGAAAGTAGAAATAAACTATTCCCTTATTCCTGCACCCATCCAAACAGAGCCTCTAGGTTTGCGCTTCAATTTGAGAAATGGGTATACCTGTCAAACGTTAGAGATGGAAACGGAACAGCCATTTTCATTTAATGTTCCGTTTCGGTAACGGAACGAAATGGCTGTTTCATTTCCGTTCCGTTTCGACAAACGTAACAAATTTCTGTTCCATTTAACGTTCCGCCTCACATTTCCTATTGATTTCAGCCCATTTCCGTATTCCGTTCCATTTACGTTAACAAATTTCGGTTCCGTTTCCGTTCCGTTTCTGAAAACGGAATCCATTTCAACTTTCATTTAACGTTCCGTTTCGACGGAACGGAACGGAACAGCGGAACGGATGTTAATATTGACAGGTCTAGAAATGGGGAAGCAATATTCTCTTTTGGCACTTTGACTAGGGTATTCAAGTTCCCAAAGTTGTTTTCAATACCGGTAATTTCCGGTAATATCGGACCTGATCCAGTATGAATTTTTTATGAATAAAGATGAAGCCTACTGCCTACACCCACGTGGCCACGTGCAAAGTATATGAATTCAAAATTAAGGGTTTGGGTGAATCGAACTCAGGCAAATAGGGTGGCAACCAACAGCCTTATCCACTGTGCCGAAAGCTCACGTATGAACGTGTTGCTTGTAAAGTATATGTACTATATTAAAATCAATCTTAACCGGTACTTACCGGCACAAACCGGTAGAACCGGTAAAATCGCATATCGTCTTCCTCGCCGGTTTGATGGCCGTAGGGTATTAAAAACATTGGTTCTCTTTTGCTCAGGATCACCTAATCTCGGTTAAAGATTTCTTTATCCATCTCCACAACCCTTTGCAACTGTTTCATGCTCTCCTACCTTCCTCGCATGCTGCAATGTTCCAGTTACATAGTTTAATTGAAAGAATTTCTGATTTCCTGTCTCAGTTGTTTCCTGCAACATGTGATTCTCCCTCCTGGAATTTGCTTTCTGATGGCAAGCCTTTCTCCACAAAATTTGTTTATGTTTTTCTCAAAGAAATGCCCAAATTTACAGCTGATGTGTACAACATTTGTTTATGGTTTTCTGAAAGCACCACCGAGGATGAAGATTTTTGCTTGGTAAGCTATTTTAAACAGAACACCTACAATTGACAATTTAAAACGTAAGGGACTCTTCCTTGTCAACTGGTGTGTCATGTGTAAAGTGCATGAAGAATCTACTTGCTGGCTCACCTATTTTCAAGTTGTCCCACTTTCATTACAATATTCAGATTTTGGCTTCTCACTCACAACTTGTTGCTGAGATTCAAGCTTCATCAGCACCCCCCATAGAAATTTCTGTGTTAACCTCCAAGCTACTTTCTAAAAAGGCAAAAGAAATTCTATTGATAGCATTCTTTGTTTTTTGGAGAGAGAGCTGCAGTAAAATTTTGAGAGGCTCTATTAAACCTCTTTCTTCGTTGGTGGCTGATGCTCTTCATAAGTGGCATGTCTTGAATAACATCTTTTAGTTTTTCTTATTGTAACTTCTTGTTGTGCTAATGGTTTTTTTTTCATTGTGTTATTTTTAATTTTTAGATTTTTTTTTTCTTTAGAAGTTTTACTTTTGGCTCTTTTCTGTAATTATTTGGAATTAGCCACTGGATAAAAAGTACTGTTTCTTTATTAAAATATCTCAATTAGTTTTTGGTCAGTTTCTGCAACAGAACTTACAGAAGTTTATGTGCAAAATATGAGTGTGGCACAATGCAATTACATGTCTTTATACGCGACAAAAGGTTCAGCTTACATGTCTTTATAAATAAAAATAATTTTTAGGTTTTATGTGCAAAATCTATGGACTAGCGGGTCTGATCTTTGCAAAACTAGTTGTGTTTATGTCGACTAGCTGGTCGGATCTTTGCAAAACTGTCTGTATTTAATATATACTTGTTGCATGGGTACTTATCGACTGTTGCATATTGATGCACTGTGGAAATTAGTTTGAAACTTGGTACCAGCCCAGCACCGATGGATATGGCTTACTGGTACGCAATTTTAGCTCTGATTTTAATTCTGTGCAGCACAGTATTCTAGCATCAACTGTATGTTGTTGGTGTCAACTATGAAATCCAATTTACCTTTCATTTCTCTCTCCAACAAAATTCAAATTGACATTTTCATATCACATTTTTTTTAAAGATAAGATGGGGTCAAGCCCTCCAACTTATTTCGAAATTAAATGTCACAAAAACTCCCAGCCGGTTTCGAACCCACGCCCTCTTATATCAGAATGTCATTTTTAGGTCATTAAACTGATATTTAAATTCAATTTGTTAATTCAACATGAAACAGTGCAATAAGCTTCGTGTATTTCGCAAGGCTTCACATCATGTAACAGTGCAATAACCAATAAGCTTTATGTATTCAACATGAAACAAATAGCAATATTTTTTGAATGAAAGATCGTAGGTTTAAAATCTAGCTAAAAGAGATCTTTTATAGACATTTAATTTAATAATAAGTTGGGTGCCTCGACCCCAATTTATCTTAAAAAAAATATGTCGATCCCAATTTATCTTAAAAAAATATATATTCAACATGAAACAAATAACTCAGAAAACTCGTACCAATAGTCAATTGGCATTTGAATTAATAGCAATCACACACATATAACTCGAAAGTCAAATTAAAATGAAATTGATAGCGTAGTCAAATCTCATTGATGTATTAATCCATACAATATTTTCTACAAATGATAGCATATTACAAGCTTCAAATGACATATAAATAGATCCCTAATAAAATTACAATAAAACATCCACAATTAAAAACAACATTTTTTAACCATTGCAATGTTAAATAATAGTGCATTAAAACATTGAGAAAATTAGATTTTTTCCACCTCAAAACTTAGAAATTGAAAAAATACCACCATAAAATTAAACTTTTGAAAAATACCATCTCAAATCAAATTCATTCAGAAAATTTGCCACTTATACGGTTTACATCAACCTATTTGATAATATTTTGTATGGGCCAAAATATCCTCCGGTCCCATCTCCCTCCGCTCTACCATTTACCCCTCCTACTCGGCGCTCTCTCTGCCCCTTCTTCTTTCATTTAACCCTTCTCGATCTCACAATCCTTCTCTGCATTGCGCTCGCCCACCTTCTCCGACGAGCCTCGAACCGCCGTGCGAGCCTCTCTAACCCAAGCTCTTTCGCACCACCTCAGCATCTCATATTCCATGTCACTCAGGTGCTCTACATACAAGCTATGATTCCCTCTGTCCGTGCTAATTAAAACTTGATAACTATTGATTGTTTAATGTTGATAACTATTGATTGTTGAATGTTGATAATTGTTGATCAATTTTGGATATTTTGATGGAAAAAGAACTAGCACCAGTTAGAACAGTAACACGAAAAATTTTAATTTGGAGTAGTTAAGAAATTAGAGTTTCACAATTTTGGTTCATTTTGATTTCCTTACTATAGTAATTTCAGGCTTATGACAATTTCATTGCATCTTTAAGTTACCTCCACTGATTTTCATACTCGATTTTTAAGAGACACTTTTTAGAGGGACATGCGCATATTATATAAGCTCCCTGAAATTTCGTAATTAGATCATTTTTGACAAATTAAAGTCGAAGATTAAGATCACTTTGCCCCAAAACACTTATCAACAACATTGAAAGTGATGGATAGAAGATGCCGAGGTTGAGTGAAAAAAAGAAGGGGCAGAGAGATTGAGAGAAAAAGAGAGTCGAGAGGGAGGGGTGTGACACCCCAAAACCGAATTCATGGAGTACCACGACCCGCCGCGATTACGTGCTTACCTTCACGCATCCGCAAGGCTTACATATCACAAAACATTAAGTAAATTGCATGAAGCATCACAAATCTAAATGTAAGCAATTATTCAAAGGTTAACAAATATCGAACTACATCATGGCATATGGCAAGTTTCAACTAGTTAGACTTGTATATATATAATATCAGTTGGCTTTACAATATCAAAAGTACAAGTTAACTATACAAAATGAACATTTAGAAATCTCACGCTTCATGCTTCTACTCAAAATGTAGATGACTTACTCTGCAACTCGATTTCCGCTCGGTCTACAACCTGGAACCCACAAAGTGGAGAGTGAGATAATTATAAAAATTATCCCAGTGCGGTATTTAGTTCCAGTCACACAAATCCCGAAGGTACATGATCAGGAACTAACTACTGACTGAGTTAAAACAACACTTCATTATACAAACAAATAATATAGCAATATACATATCAATTAGTTCAATCAACCTCTCAATTTAAATCATGCAATGCATCATGAGCACGGTCATTATGTCCCTTCAATAAGGATTTCAATTACAAGATGACATTTCAGAAACCGGCTCGAGTTGGACAACATATAACATGCAAGTCTGGTTATAATCATTACGACTTCCTTCACAGATTTTATAGTCCTTAGACTCAGATTTTATAGTCCGTAGACTCACATTAACACAATTCAGACAATTCGTAATCACAAACAGTACCACAAGTTGAGAACATCGTCAGAATACCGGATCAAAGCGCTTATCACTCGGGGCTCAAGGAACGGGTCATGACTCCGTCCTCGAGTCAACCAATGTCCATTCATTCATACAAGTAGCACAGACCTTTTGATGTCATTCAATCGGTAACCATTCATCATGTATAACAATTACTAATAATATTAACATACGATATAATTACAAATATGCATGCAATGAATGAACAATTCAACATGATGCAATGTCAGAATTAAATTGCTAAGATGCATATTCAGAGCGAGTGTAACATCCGCACCTGCAACACAAGTAGACACAAGCAATGACAAGCAAATCCTAATTACCACCGGTAGTATCGGCCTCCCCGAGTCCCGATATGTCCTTATCCAAATCTACATTAATAAATTATTCTAAGTACTTACTCAAGACATATCACACAAGAAATAAGTAAATACAATCAAGAAAAACTGAATACAAAATTATAACTCATTATGTGGCCGGGATAGGGTTTACCACGACTTAGACACGAACGATTAAGATACGAATAAAGTTTAGGGTCTAAATCATAATTTTCTGACTTCTAATGTATCAAAGAACTTTATGAGGTTGTAGAGCTCTTCAAGAGCTTTCAAATGGGTTTTGAATCACCTAAAATGGACTCCGGACGACAAAGTTATGACCAAAAGAAAATCTATTCTCATATGAGACAAATCCAGACCGGATTTGAACAATCCGGACCGGACTTTTAGGAGTTGAAAATTCCAGAGAGAACAATCCGGACTGGATTGCAACTGATCCGGACCGGACTCTAGCCCCTGAGCTGAAATACTGAATAAGGGCAAAATTTGGGATTAACCTTGGGGATTATTTGCAAAATTTCTTAACTCTAATACATACGAAATTGGTTAGTTCAAGCATTGTTTAACCACCAAAATTCATCAATTAACTCTTTGGAACTAACATAAATTCAATTGAACAAACTAAAGAACAAACAATTAAAGGACTAAACTTAAAATTCGTTTTTCGACCAACCCATAGAGCTAAAATGCTCAAAACTTCACCAAATCAAACCAAACTCGAAATGTAGCTACTAGAGTATAGTACTAACTTAAACCAACAAGAAATTTCAGTTATAAACCTCAATTCGAACTCTAAATTTCAGAAATTACTCAAAAATGAAATATTTCAAAGTTCAACGAAATACTAACCAATACGCCCTCAAATCCGAAAATAGATGGGTTGCATGTACTCTCCTTGCCTTCCTCCCTTCAATTCTGATTTTTGCCGAATTTTTATGAATTTTTCTGAATTTATTTGAGTGGAGGTTATAGAGCTTGGGTTTAGAAAGGAGAATGGAGAAAAATTTCAGTGGAGAAGAAAGTGGGAAGAAGGAGAGAGAGAGAGAGGTCTGCTGGGGAGTTTTGGAGTAAAAGTGTGGGGTCGATTTTTGCAAAATAGCCCCTTAACTTTTGTCAAAATAGAGGTACCATCATATTTTCGGATTTGAGCCTTATAAAACCCAGAATTTTAACAATAACTTATAGTACTCTTAGTATAGCTTTAGTACACAACATAATATTTATACTATACTAACATACTAGTATAAAATCCAAACAATCAAGCATGCAAATTTTGGTCAGAATTTCAAAGAATTGAAAACAACATAAAATTAACACATTAACACCTAAGTACTCAATAAAATAAAAACTTAGGTATTACAAGGGGTGAACGGTAGAGAGAAATGAGAAATGAGATGGAGGGTATTTTGGTCTATACGAAATATTGGGTATGAATAGGTTAGATTTATACGGCATAAGTGGCAATTTTTTTAATAAATTTAATAAGGAATATGAATAGGTCCAAATTTCTAAATCCTTATTCACTCAACATCCAAACACTCAGGGCTTGTTCCTTGTTCTCAACAAATTCAAAGGGCTCATGAGTCGCGCTTATTTTTTTCAGATTTTTTAAAATGGCTATTTTTTAACGGTTTAGAACTAATTAGATTAATGTTTTTCTAAAATTTAAAAAAATACTTAATATTTTCGAAAAAATATAAAATTTGATCAGCATGTACGGAGATCGTATTAGACGGTTTGGATCGGTCATTTTAAACTAAATTTCATAATTTTAATCGCGACTCACGGACCTTATGGTGAGTGACCATAGAAAAACTCCTCTTATATATACCATGCATATAAAAGATGATGAAATTTGATGCATGTTTTACTTCACCAGAGCAATTCATATTTTTAATTAATGACTCAAATTAAATGAATTTTGATTAAATATCAAATTTGACATCAAACACAACATATTTGTAAATTTCAATTACTCAATTTTAAAAATGTTATCAAAACTATATAATAAAATTAAATCTAACTGGAGAAGTAGCATCTTTCCAAGAACATTAATGTGTATCGTCTTTTTTCTTTAGAGAAACATTAATTAACTATATATCTTCTATTTTGGATTTATAAAACTGCATATATCTGGGTGTGTTTGGATAGGTCGGAAATAGGGAATAGGGAATAGCAATAACGAATTTCGATTTGCGTGCTTATTTTTTATTCTTGTGCAACCCAAACAACACAAGAATAAAGAATTTGAGTCCTTATTCCTATACTAACAAAACCATAGTATAAGAATAAGGAATATGGATAAGCACGCAAACCGAAATTCCTTATTCTTATTTTCTATTCACGGCTTATTTCGTTGCATCCAAACACCCATAATGTTTTAGGCTAGTGAGGGAATGTTTTTGTCAATCAAGGTGTGAATCTGGATGAATTAGAGTTCTAAATTAAATGGTCCCGAGTAGGGCTGTCAAACGTGGCCAAAATGTACAGAACAACATGTTTCGTTTGCCGTTTCATTAAGGAACACAATATAAGATTTCATTTCGTTAAAATGTTTTGTTTTTGAAATGGTATAGAATATCATACATTTCGTTATTCGTTCCACTTCAGAATTTACATATGAAACAGTTTGAAAAGAAGCGAAATGGTTCGAAACGGTATGATTATGCCTTTCATTTATTGTTTCGTTATTGGGACGGAATCAAAATGGAATCTGTTATTCGTTCTGTTTCGCTTACCGAAACGGAATCACGTGTTATTTTGTCACGTTGATAGCCCTAGTCTCGAGAACTAGTTGTTAGTCTAGTGATAAAAAATAATATATCTTGAGTGAAAGTTAGATCGCAGATTCGAACCCGATTAGAAGGTTATTAATAGATATTTAATTTAAAAATAAATTAAGATACTTCATCCCAATTTATTTTTTTAAAAAATAAATCAAATGGTCCTATGTCGACCCCTAGTAAATTATTTGTCCCCATGAAACCACGTGCTTGTGATCTTGTGGTATTAAAATTTAAAAGGTCTCGTGACGAGTGACGACTGACGACAATTATTCTCCCACATTGAAACAGAAGCAACTAGCAAGCAAACAATTACTTGATCATAATAGCTGGATATATAGTATAATACATAAGACCACACCATCTTTTGATCAGGCCATATCAAATATAGAGCTAAAATAATACAAAAAAAAAACACAGAAAAAAAATAAAAAAAGAGGGAATTAAGGTCCAACATCATGGGGCATAGCCGCATAGTCAAAATGGAAACGTACGAATTTAAGATACGAAAGTAGAAATTAAGATGCATATGATTTAAGAACTTTTTTACATTAATCATATATTCATATACAAGTACTATGTATGAATTGTGCATAGAGAAGGAAAAAACAGCAATGAGGTGAAAATTCACAATAATTTACATTAACATTCGAGAACGAAGGAAAATTCACAATCATTTACATTAACATTAGAGTGAGTTTTCGACCTTTAATAACAAATATATACATACACATATCAAAATTTAAAGGATAAACCACACCTCAAGCTGAGAAACACCTTAGCTCCACTTATGCAGAATCGCGGATACCTGTGTCTAAAAATAGAAATAAACACCAAACACATTAAACATAACCACACATATATATGCACCACTAGCACCATTGCACTATCTGCCAAATACCAATCACTCTTATCACTAAATAAAATTTAATGAGAATTTCCGTTCGGTAGATATCTTTCACATCCACTTCCTTTCTTCCACAACGCCACCACCTCAGCCAGCGCCTGACTTGCGGCCCCACCTTCCTTCAGCCCTTCAGCCGACGAATCCTTCAGCTCAGCCACTTTACACCGAACCCGCTTCCCGTCTTCTCCTTCCATGAGCGCTCTAACCTTTCTTGCTATCTCCTCCTTCCCAACCACGCCATCCTCCCTTTTCTCCAGCCGCAGAGCAATTCCTGCTCCTTCAGACAGCATCACCGCATTCTGTTTCTGTTCGGCAAACAGGGGCCATGCTATGATCGGCACTCCATACACCACGGTCTCCAATGTTGAGTTCCACCCGCAATGGCACACGTACCCTCCGGTTGCCTCATGGGCCAGCACCTTAGTCTGCGGGGCCCATGATGACACCAACATGCCTATATCTTTTGTTCTCTCACGAAATCCTTCTGGCAAAAAGGCAAAAGGATCCTTCTTGCTCTCGGCATTGTAGTAGTTGCTATTAAAATCACCGGCATCACTCGGGCTTCTTACAACCCATAGAAATCTCTGACCACTCAATTCTAGGCCATAAGCCACCTCATCAATCTGTTCCTTTGTTAGTGTACCGCCACTTCCAAATGAAACATAAAGAACAGAATTTGCTGGTTGTTTGTCAAGCCAATCAAGACACTCTTCCCTGCCTGCCTTGTCTACTGTTGAGCCGGTTTGGATCAACGGTCCAATCGGGTAGACCGGCGGCTGGCCAGGCTCAGGCCGTCGTAAAATTTTGGCTGCTTCTGGTTCAATCGTATCAAACGAATTCACCAAAATTGCCTCTGCCTCACAGTACTTTTGACCGTGGTGTACCATCCATCTGTAACACTCGTTTGACCGGTCCTAGAGCGGCAAGAGAATTTCTGTACCGGGTATAGGCACACACCCTGGTAATTGTACTGGTTCTGCCAACTCCTTGAATTCACAGGTGAGATTGGCGTCGATTTCAGGCAATTGCAGCATAAGGGAAAGCGTCATAAGATTACTAGGGAAGAACAAACATGAGCGCAGTCCGGCATCTCTTAATCCACACGTAAATTACTCAATTAATTTGACACTGTAATTAAAATGACCAAAAAGAAATTTATTTAATCTGTTTGTATTTTTTATAGTTATTTTTTTGCGCCTTAGTAGAACGAAAACTACCAGAATTTATTTTTTTAAAAAAAAGGAGTTACCTCAGGTAAGGAACATATTCGAAATAGAGGCTTATGTTGTGAGAAGTGAGGTCTATCTCTCTAGACTAATAAAGGGGTTGTAGTGAGAATTCCGCCCGGGAAAAAGGCTTTAAAGAAAGGAAGCTCGCTCTTCTAAGTCAGAGTCTCCCTATTCTCTTTTTCTATTCGTATTACCCGGAAATATGGGGTTGATAACGATCAGATTCCATCATCCTTCGTCATTTTCTGAAAAAGTGTATTTATATTTGAAAATCTATCGTAATTGTTATTTTCATTTTTGGAAATCTAACGCTCGTCCTCTCCTCTCTGTTTCGCTCTCTTCCCCTCCCTTGTGTTTCGCTCCCTCCCCCTCCCTTGTGTTTCGCTCATTTCCCTTCTTTCAACGTCACACTTATCCTCCGTACCACCCCTCCCTCCTAATTGTTTTAGTTCTAAAGACAAATATTCTAATTAATATAGTAATCATTCTATTTAATATGTATAATTGTTCTAGTTAAATCCACAATTAAAATATCAGTCTTATTAAATTCACAATATTTAGATAAAAATGTCGGCCTAATATAAACATGAGGCATGCTGCAAGAAAATATATTTGATAAATTTGATTGCACTAAAAGATAATATTATTTCCATTAATTTCACTATTAATTTTAAATAAATTTATTTATTTATATATATTTGTTAAACTAAACTTTTTTCTCAAACTCTTAGTCTATATTATTTTAATTGATTGCATTTTAATTTAAAAAATTATAAAAATAGTATTGTAATGCATCTACTTAGTTAGAGGGACAATTTTGTCCATAAATATTGTCCAAAGAAAATTAAACGTTGCCCGAAGGAGCTGCCAACTGGGACGTCGTGTTAATCTCAGTTTGACCCATTGACGAAGCTATGTACTGCTTGGTGGGTCATGAATTTTTTTTTTACTTAATATTGCATTTGTTTGTAAATAAAAAAAAATTACAAGAAGTCAGGGATCCATCTCAAAATTTGAAGGACCCAGATGGACATGTCGTGTTTGATTTGAATTGCATAACGACGTTTAAAAAAAAATCATATAGGGGCCCACGTAACATTTGTTCCTGACGCGTGAATCGTCTTTTTCCATCCTCCGTAATGAATCTTATTAAAGACAAAACTTAAAATAGAATGCAATATGTTTGGATGAATGATTATTTGTGGCATATATATTTATATACTAGTGTGAATCTCACACATTGTATGATTCATCTATATAATGTGTTGTATACTCTGGGACATTATAAACAAAAGCTACCATAGAAGATAAAAGTACTATTTAAATATTATGTAAAAAAACTGCCACTTAAAATTTTAAAACCTATCTCTAAAAATCCTAAAAACTATCTCTGCAAAAAAATTCCGAGCACCACAAAATATCCGAAAATATTGTGGTTTGAATAGTGTCCGAACTCCTCCATAAACCTCTCATCTAAAAAAAAGTGCTCAATGAGATTTATAATGAACCTATTATGCAAAATCATGAGAAAATAAAAATTTATAGGAAATAGTTGTATTTTTTTTAGTTATCTTGATTTTTGAATTATTATTTTATATATTGAAATTATTATTTTAGATTTTATGTTGTATATTTATTTTTTCAAGAATCTTTTACGTTACATTATTTTTGAGTTGTTTATTTAAAAATCTTATTATACTATGTCTATATTAGACATTACATTATGTGTGTATGTGTGTGTACAGTTTTATTACGGAGAGTCGTGCTAAAAAACTCTTAGATCTAGTTCAAAATGACCGATTCAATCTGTCCAATACTATCTCCCTGTATATTTTTAAAAACTGCTGTTTTTGAACTATTCAGAACTAATTAGATTAACGATTTTCTAAAATAAAAAAAAATACTTAAAAATTTCACAAAAAATATAAAATTTGGTCTGCATGGTGATTTTAATAAAAAGATCGTATTAGATGGTTTAAATCGGTCATTTTGAACTAGATCTAGGAGATTTGAGCGCGACTCATGGACCCTTTGTGAGTCAGGACTCACATGAGCCGCACTAAAAAACTCCTATATCAGGTTCAAAATGACCGATGCAAACCGTCTAATACGATCTTCCTATTAAAATCTCCATGCAGACCAGATTTTATATATTTTTTAAAAATTTTAAGCATTTTTTTCGGATTTTTTAAAAAAAGATGTTTTTGAACGGTTTAGAACTAATTAGATTAACGATTTTCTAAAATTTGAAAAAAAATTTTGAAAAAAAATAAAATTTGGTATGCATGTAGATTTCAATAGGGAGATAATTTTGGACGGCTTGTATCGGTCATTTTTTACTTCAAATTATATATTTTGATTTACCACCAATCTATATATAACCAACAATATGTCTACAAATAATTTTTAAAATAGTGGCATATATCTAATTATTCGAATTATTTATAAGTTTTATTTAATTTGTGTATTATTGTTGTTGTTATTTGTAATTGTTATTATTCGTACTATTTAAGTTTTCTTTTTATCACTTTACTATTGCTACGGTAAATAAAAAGTCTGGACTTTGGAGTTGATTATCCGTAACTTGTAAGAAACAGAATACTGCACTTTTTAAAGAAACTAATTCAGAAATTAAAAACAAGATACTAATTAAAAAAAAAAAGACTAGGGATCGACTTGCTGTACTTTTATCAACATATCATGTTAATATTCTTTGTGGTAACTAGTAATGGTAATTTTGACCAATAATTTAAAAAAAATTAATTTATTTGATAAAAAATAATAAAAATATAAGTAATTACATATAGATTTAATGACTTGTCAATCTTATGACAAACAATCTCAATTTTCTCTGCCAACACGAGATCTATCTTTGTCATTTAAAATATAAAAAATTAATTTATTTTGTCACCAAACAATAAATAATGATACTGTCATGAAAATGATATATTTTATAGATAAAATATGGCACTGGGTTAATTAATAAATTACTGTTTGACATTTGACCAGGGCTTCTTTATGGCCGCAATTGATCCTTGTTCAAGAGTACGTGAGACGTGACCACAAATTTAATTATGTTTTTCTCACCAAATTTTCGTTTTCCAGCGGAAATTGAACGTGTATGGTCTGATTGAGACGTGCTTGTAAAAGAAAAGTCTCTGTTTATTTAATATGATTTGCCAAGTCACTCTAGAACATCTATGCCACATATTTTGGTGGTAGTCTTACAACTTACAAGGAATATGAATTTGATCTTTGAAAATCAAAATAGATTTTTTTTATTATTTTCAATTTACTTGGTGTCTAAAATCCAACCTTGGATCTAGTAGTTAGAACTAATAAGGCTTTAGTAGAAATGACAGGTCCAAATTCCAACTGAGTTAGAATTAATTTGGCTTAAGTAGAAATGACAGGTTCAAAATCCAACTGAAAATTTTCTTATTATTATTTAAAATTTATGAAATTTAGAAAGCCCTTTTTATCTCCAAAATATTTACTCGTATAATCGTACAGCCGCTGTATATGCGGGTGTTATGTGGGAAGTCTAATCATCATATATTAAATAGATGTACCGCGGTTCGAAATTATAATTAAAAATAAGTATTTAAATTGAAATAGTAAAAACTGATTCATCTTTAATTTAGAAGAAAACTTGTTTCTCTGAAAAAGACACTGTAATTGAAAAAAAAAAAATCAAAGATAGAGTGCAGGATATATATTAGTTGGAACTTAGAGATAAACAAAAAACATTTTAATTAACTAATATAATTCTAGAACTTTAGGTAGAACTGTCAATTCTTAATTTATTGTCAATAAATTGGATGCTGATTGACATCAATCGGGTCACAAATTGACACCATATTCATGAGTACAACTCCATGATTCCTTCAAGTGCGTGTAAACCTGATGCGACAACGACATTATTGTTTTTTTTTTTTTTTACTCAGCAACCCGAAACATTTAATTTTTAAAAATTTCAAGAAGTAGTTTTCTTCTAGAAAAGTCTCACTCTTCCTCGTGATTTTGACTTTTAGGGACCAGCGATGTTGGTTTGTACATGACTGAACGAGGCCATTTGGCGAAACAATAGACGTACTTGCTAAATATATATTGCTGTCTATATGTGTTAAATTTATATTCCTTTTTTTTATTTGATCTATATGTAAGTTGCTTCGTGTCACTAGATCTCTCCTTCATTTTTGACGTATAAGAGTTCTAATTTGCTGCCACATGCAGTGGGCAGTTGATATTAAAAAATATAATGAAGGCACGTAACGTGATTTAATTATTTGAATTAAATAGATCATATGCGAGATTTATTCTTGTAATGACGAAAGGACTTTTTAGATTACGTCCAATTTGAACTAAAAAATAAAAGTATATGTCATAAGTTTAATTAATATTATTATGATTATGACAGCACTCAACCGTTAAGAAATTAACATAGAATTAGTTCCAGTTTCATATCGAAGTGAATAGTTTATGGTTAATCTAGTCGTAGAAAGCTATCTACCTGTAAATCTAACCATATGAATTTAATTCAGTGTAGAACAGCATATCCAAACAAAAAAAAATATTATCTATGCATAGGGCTGTAAATCGGTATGATCCTCACTTGTAAAATTTTCTTTACCAATATCCTATCCTTACCCGTTAAGAATTAACGATAATGGTAGAAAATGGTACATAGTAGGTAATAATAATATTATTAATTTAATAAAAATTATAATGTACTAAATAAATAACATCAAATAAATATACAAATAAAGTACAATATTAAATAATACTTTACATATGAAAAAAAATCATGCGATTTATTCTCATGTCAATTAATGACATTAAAAAAATTCTATATAACTAATTATAAATTATAATATGATAGAGCGCAAATTAATTTTTCCATCAATATAAACTAATCGCGATGAAGATCCAAACTAATACCATATCTTATGAAATATGCTAATTATATAATTATATATTACATATATGTTTGTAAAATTTTACCCGTTAGTTAATGAGTACGAAATAGCCCTTCTCCATACCTATACCCGTTAAGTGAACGGAAATTTTTCTTTACCCATACGGTGATACTCATTTCTCTTAGTCTAATGAATATATATGGCGAAGAAACATAATAGATAGTAGTAGTACTACAAATAATTTTCTTCAAAAAAATGTACCAAAAATAAGTAGCAGAATCAAATAAGGGTTGCGCGCTATCTCCACCCCAAATGAGCATCCTTAGCTACTGAAACTCTATAAGGGTGAGATACCTTAATTTAGCACTTGAATTGGTAAATGCATTACTTTCATAAAAGTGGATTTTGAAAAGTTTGGATCTATATAGACATAAATATTCGTGGAAGTTTACAAATCATTTTCAGTCAATGTTTGGTAATGCCGTAATGGTAAGAGAAAAGTATGGGCTCAAACTAGGCCTAAAGAGAACCCCTAGAACATTTTGGGCTCATTATAAGGTCACAAATTATGGGCTTAACACCCCATAATTTGTTTGTTCTTCGTTCACAGTTACGGGAGTCTGAAAAAATTAAAACTGACGTTACTGTTCACTCGAATTTCGATAATAACAGTTAAAAATTCGAAATTTTAAAAATAATATCGTCGGATCGTCATTCCGATTGGCGAAATCACAAAATACTTGCATAGTCATCTAGGATGACGCCTCAGACTTGCATCATCATTCCAAACGACGATCCAAGTTTGGATCGTCATCCAGGATGACGACCCAAACCAAAAAACTCAACTCACCTTTAAAACCCGAAAAACGACAAAAATAAAAATTATATAAAATCTCATGCTCACATTGGGTGTCAGAGACGTTCAGAGAAGAAAATTTTGACTAAATAAAATAATACTTTTGCATCAAAATTCCTATTTGTTTCAGATTTAAAAAATTCCCAAAAAATTATTTCAATTCAAATATGAACTAAATAGATATAATGAGTATATTACACGTGATGTATAAGCATTTCATTGTACATATTTTTTTAAAACACGTGTATAATATCATTTTGTTTGAAATATTATTTGATCTTTTTGTAAATAAAAAATTAGAGAGGCTAAAATGTGAAAGATAAATTTGTAGAGATAAATAGTAAAAATATAGGGTTATCAATTATAATGTTTGTGTATTCGCCGATAACCCTACATTTTTACTATTTATTTCTGCAAATTTATCTTTTACATTTTAGTCTCTTTATTTTTTTATTCACAAAAGGATCAAAAATATTTCAAACAAAATGATATTATACACATGTTAAAAAAAATATGCACAGTGAAATGCATATAAAGTATGTGTAATATGTTCATTATATCTATTTAATATATATTTAAATTGAAATAAAATTTTAGAAATTTTATAAATATAAAACATGCCGTGACTTTGATGCAAAATATTTTTTTAGAAGTCTAAATTTTCGTCCTAACTTTAAAATAATATTATGCAACAAAGTCCCTGCATATTTTATATTTATAAAATTCCTAAAATTTTATTTCAATTTAAATATGTATTAAATTGATATAATGAACATATTACACATACTTTATATGTATTTCCCTGTGTATATATTTTTTTGACATGTGTATAATATCATTTTGTGTGAAATATTATTTGATCCTTTTGTGAATAAAAAAAATAAAGAGACTAAAATGTAAAAGATAAATTTGTAGAAATAAATTGTAAAAATATAGGGTCAACGAAAAATAATGCACAAACGTTATAATTGACAATTTTCGTCGATAACCCTATATTTTTACTATTTATATCTACAAATTTATCTTTTACATTTTAGCCTCTCTATTTTTTATTTACAAAAGGATCAAATAATATTTCAAACAAAATGATAATATACACTTGTTTAAAAAAAAATATGTACAATGAAATGCTTATACAGTACGTGTAATATATTCATTATATCTATTTAATTCATATTTAAATTGAAATATTTTTTTGGGAATTTTTTAAATTTGAAACAAACAGGAACTTTGATGCAAATTATTCTTTTATTTAGTCAAATTTTCTTCTCTGAATGTCTCTGAAATCCAATGCGAGCATGAGATTTTATATAATTTTTAATTTTAACGTTTTTTTTTTGGTTTTTAAAGGTGCGTTGAGTTTTTGGGTTTGGATCGGCATCCGAGATGATGATCCAAATTTGGATCGTCGTTTGGAATGACGATGCAAGTCTAGGTCGTCATCTGGGATGACGATCCGAGCGTTTTGTGATTTCGTTAACGGAATGATGATCCAGAGATGTTATTTTTAAAATTTCAAATTTTTAACCTGTTATTATCGAAATTCGAGTGAACAGTAACGTCAGTTTTAATTTTTTCAGCACAGGAGTAATATTTTTACAAGGATTCGCACAAGTCTGCATTATTATTTTATTTATGCATTTGACTAGCAACCACATCATTACTTCGTTAGTTAATCTTATGGCTTTTGTGCTTGTGATGTTCTCTCTGTTAGTTAATCTTACCTTTAAAAAAATTTTCTAAATAAATTGCAAAATCATGCAGCATGTATTGGTAAAAGGGGGTTAATATTTTCAGCATCATATATAGCTAGAAGATATGTTTTACTTGAATGGTACCATTAGAAGATAATCATTTTGTTGGCATGGGTAGAACAAATACAAATATGAAAAGTGCTTGCAATGGTTGCCATTGGTATTATTACGGAGGTAATACAAATACCGTACATGGGCCATCCGACTTGTGCACCGCATTGTTGATCAAATTTCTCTCAAGACAAAGCTAACTCTAGTGGCCGGCAGTTTGAATCTGCAACCCGTCATGCACACCAAGTGCATGATGAAATGCTTCCGAGAGCTAATTTAACTCGAGGTGGTCAACACCACTCTCCCTGTTGTATCTTTTAGATTCCGACCATTGCTTACAGCCTTTTTAACTATGATTGTCCCTTTCTGAAGGGTTTCCTATTTGCATATGCGGTGCTTGATGATATTCCTAAGTGGCATCTCACCACTGGTCTTACTTGAATAGTTTTTCCTGATTCCCTTTTTGTGGGATTCTTTGCTTGAAATAACTAGACTGACACGGATACCAGCTAATACTACATGAGAAGACTTGAGTTCTTGTGGAATGTGAACTTGGAATTTGAACATTCTCTCGTCTCTTCTCCTCTCTCATTTCACTATGACGGTGGTCGAACATCTCTGATATTTGATAGTTTATATTAATAAAACATAACTTAAAAATTTGTATGGAATAAGTACTATCATGGAGCACTTTTTTAACATTCACATGACTAGAAGACATCAGAGAAGTTGCGCCTCTCAACCACAACTCCGTCCCTGTTTGAAAGATAATACTATAGAGGCAAGAATCTTTTAGACCTGTCTAACGTAAACGATGGTGGCGAAAGTAGGAATTTTCGCTATCCATTTCGCTAACATAGCGTAAGTATAAATTTTTTCGTTACTCGTTGCGTATTTTGAACGGAAGTAAAAAAAAATTTCGTTGATCGTTTCGCCTGGAATCGCGAAAAAAACGATCAATCGCGATCAAATGTAAATTTCACTGTGAAGACACAGTTCATATAAGATATAACAAAGAATAATTCAAAAAATGCACTAAAATACTTAAAAAAAGAGCACAATAACAGAAGACTGTAAACGCATGTTTCATTTAAAAAATACATCAAAATAATTTCAAACTAATATCTAATTTAACAAGGGATTATTTCCATATGAATTATGGTGGTCTCAGTTATAAGTTCAAATCATTGGGAAGATATCAACAAACCCAATAATTCCGACTGACCCATCGAAATTACTAAGTAAGAGTCCCATCCCCTCGAACAAGCACTTGGCAATTTTGTACCCTTCATCATTGACCCATCCATATAGACTTAATCCCATTGTTAAATTAACAGACTCTCCTTAGTCCTATAGGCAACAAAATAAACAAAAAACCAACTGTTTCTTTATCAAAAAAAAAAAAAAACAAACTTGCAATCACCAAGTTCACCAAGTTCAACTATTAAAAAAATCATAATACAGAGATCATTCAATAATCTCATCAATTGCATCATCATCTGCATCACCAAGTTCACCATCACTTTCTACATTAATATCAAACAAAAGAGAAATTAGTAATAATTGAATTGAATTAAAATGAAAATTAATTACAAATACTTCAATTCTAAGTCAGGTTTTTACTGTTCAATTATCTGAACCGTTCCTTTCTTCCGCTGGGTCTCTCCATGTGATCTCCTCCGTCCATCTTCGCTCCTGTCTGGGCTTGGTCCTTTGTCTGGCTGCTTCCTTGATCTTCTGTTGCCTTTTGTTTTCTCTATGGTTCCGAGTGTTTACTTTCTGCGCTGCTCTTTTCTATGCTACGTTGCGTGCCTGCTGCCTTTGTGCTTTCCTTTTCGTTGGCGCAGCCGATCCGCCTCTCCTCTTTTCTCCCCCCGACCACGCCCCCTCCTGTACCTTCCGGTCATTCCGAGTTGTACGGCTGCCTGGGTATCCCTATGGATCCAAGGCTCTCGACATTGCTTCTACTCCAAAATCAGTTCCCATTTCTTTCGATCTCTTTCTGTGTTGTTCTTCTTTCTTGCATTCTTCTCCTCCGTTCTCTCTGTCAGGTACTGTTTCCCTCCGATTTTTCTTTCCTTTCTCCCCTCTGCATTCTTACCTCCATCGTTCTTGCTGCCGACTGATTTTTTCCCCTTTAATTTTGTTTCATGGTTGTTCCTATTGGTTTTTGAAAATCACAGTGCTGGGTTATTTTCCCTGCAGGTTTGTTCTCCTAGCACAACCCAGCTTTTCCCCGTCTTTCTTTCCTCTGCCTTTTTATCTTCCTCTTTCATGGTACTAGAGCGGTTTTTTCCTTGGTTTTGAGCCGCCATTGTTCTTCTTCTGGACTTTAATGTCGGCTTTTTTTCTTCTGCAAGTTTGCTGAGCTTCCTTCTGCTGTCTTTGCTTTTGCTTTGTGTGCCTCACCTCTTTGGTTGGAAGACTGCATTTCACACAGTATGATTTCTTTTGCTTTCTATTTTGGTTTTCGTTCTTATCACAAAATTCTTCCTGTGGTTTCTCTTTTCTGTGCAACACTGGGCCTCAACGTTGTTTTGGCTTAACAAAAAAATTGTGGTTGATTTTTGCTCTTTTGTACAGCATTGGGAATGGGAGGTTCTTTCAGATCAGCAAAAAAATGCTGCTAGATTGAGGGGTCGTTTTTGCTAGAAAAAGTGCTTTAATATTGTTCTTTCTTTTCTGAAGTCATGGTGTTTGGTTAGGTTGGGGGGTTTTTTGCTGGGAATAAGTATTTTTGTTTATTTTTTTTCTTTTTTTCATTGATGGTGTTGTATTATTTTTCCCTGAAAAAAAGGGCAGATGTTCTGTACAGGAATGAGAGTGGGAGATTGTTTAATATCATAAAAAAATGTTGCTGGGTTCAGCCGTTGTTTTGCTAGGTACTGCTGCTCTATTTTTTTCTGATGCAGAAAAAGTGTTGTTATTGTTGTTTTCCTTTTGTGCAGTGGCCGTGTACGATTTTTTGGTTCTGTTTTCCTTTCAGAAAAAAAAACAGTAACAGATCTGGGGGTGCAAATGAATTTATGAGTAAGGTAATGTCTGTCAATCTATTTTTATTTACAGTCATTTTTTCTTGACTATACATAGTTGCTACATTTGGATTTTTATTTTTATTATTTTTTTATTTGCAGCTTTTCTGTTTTGGAACTTTTCAAGGAATTATTCATGAGGCTGAGATTATTTTATATCTTCTTGACTATACATAATTGATACCAAGACGCAAGTCCAAGTTAAAGTAATTTTTACATAATTTTGATTTTCTGATTTTTTTTTAATCATGCTCACATTACAATATTAGTGAGCTAAGGTACTATACGTTTGATTTCCATGTCTTTTTTGGGATTATGTTCCCTATTGAGTACTTTGAACTTGATTTTACTGGTAAGTCATTACTGTATTTCTTTCTTGTATTTGCAGTATGTCTAAAAAACTCTACAAATTGAAAGATTACAACAGCATTTGGAATTATTTGGTTTTTTAGTGACTCTATGGGCTTTCAATTGCAGGGTTTATTTTTGGAAATTTTGGAGTGGGAGTCTTTTAAGTGCGTAGTTTCCTCCCTTTGTCGTGACATCAGCTATCTACCAGGAGAAGGATTGCTGGTCGGAAGAAGCCCTTTTCTGCTCCTGCTGCGCCGGGTCTATCTCTCTATTGGTTGGTGGGTTGTCTTGCACCAATTTTTCTTCATCTTCTGTTGATTAGGTACAATCCTTATAGCTCCCTTAACTCATATAAAGTGAATCCTAATATCCAAGAACATGTTCTTAGATTGTGTGGCTGTTGGGGATGATATGATAAATGTTTTAACTAAATTTACACAAATTTTTATAGGTGTTAAGAATCGCGGTTGGTATATTTTTCTGTTCTTAGAGACGGTATGTTGATAAATCGTCCCATTTCTATTGAATAAAATATTATTTATGATCAAGAGCTTTATAATTGTTTGATGTTTGTCATGCTGGCAACTACTATGGCAAGCAAGCAGTGTGTATGGTCAGCTATGAAAATAGCTACTGTGATTCTAATTAAGGGGCTTAATTGTAATCTGTATGGTCATGTTTATATACGGAATGTATTTCTAAATTTTTATTTTGAATAAATTTTGACAACAAAGGTGGTGATTTGTCAAAGAGAATAACCTTATTTAAATTTTTATTATTTATATTCTTCACTCAAAAAACAAAATAGTTTCTATTTAGTACATGTGTAGAACTTTCATACCCAACTTTGAAAGTTATAAAGTAAAAAAGAACTATTATAAGAACAGATTAAATATAAAAAACACTGATTACTCTTGATTATTTTGCTCACAGTGTCTTTTGTTGTGTGTTTTTTTAAATATAAAAGAAGCATATCTGTGTACTCATCTGGTACTTAGGAGTCAAGAACCCAAGAGAGATAGCTTAAACAAGTTTCTAAGTTCATTTATTTCACTGAGGTCTTAAAATTTATTTCATGACCTTGCCTTTTTCAAAATTCCCCTTTTCAGGATATACTCGTGGATATCAAGGAGTATCGATAATCCTCTCTCATACATGGAGCCAAATACTTAGTAAGATCTAATCTGTCAATTCTTCAATTATATATATTTATTACTAATTCATTTTTCGTCTGCTAAAACTTTCTAGCAAATACATGGATGGTTATGCAAAGAAAATTTGAAGGATGGTTACTTGATTGCACTTAAAAATTATAAAAAAAGAATAATAAAAAATAAAAACATGTTGTTCTGTATAATTAAAGTGTTTATAGAAGCAAGCATTTTATACATGTTGTATATTAATTGAACAATAATAGAATTCATCTGTTTATATTTACTATACCTTTCAGTCACATATTACCTCCAGGGTAGGCATTCAGGAGCTATTAAAGAGTAACCATTTCCATCAAGTTATGAAAAGTTGCTTCATCACGAACAATGTATCACTGAAACTTTTTCAGAAAAATAGTTTTACTACATTTTGCCATTTGTATATTTTGTTGCCTTGCTGAAATGTAGACGCATGTTTACATATGGAAAAATAATATAACAGGAGATCAACGAAGTTAGCTATAAATGACATGGTTCGATATTTAGTTCGAAATATTGATTATCATATTTTTGGATAGAGTTTTCATCTGCTAACTTTTTCAATTGATTTAATCATTTCAGCTTACATAAAAAACATGTGAGGTGGCTTTGCGATTGGGACGAGAGGAGCTCCTTCGACATTGCTGGATCGTCGGACAAAAGGTGTGAATTTAAGGACATATATTGTTGCTCCTTGATGAGCATGACATTATATTTGTACCGTATCAGTACTCATAAGAACTGTAAAAAGAAAATATTCTATAATCTCAATAATAGTACTGGTATCGAGTTAGTACTGGTACAAATTGTTGTATTTTTCTATTCATTATATGTGGTTTGATCGATATCAATTCCTTCTATAGGATATGCATTACAAAATTTGTTTTGGATCTGCCAAGCAAATTTGAGAGACAAATGTTTCAATACAACATTTTCTCTAGCATCTAACGACATATTGATTCATGTTAGCCACGATAGATTTCAGTCATCAATATTTTCCTAATAAAAAAAAAAACTAACAAGCACGTCTTATATCGCGCGAAGCGCGATACTATAGCTAGTTATAATTAAAAATAATACCAATCACTGTTGTCCTCAACCAATTCTATGCACACACTAGAGCTTCAATGCTCTCATCATTCAATGAGCTTCTAGTTGGGCTAAGTGTTCTACCAGCAGTACTGAATGTTGACTCTGATGCCACAGTACTAATTGGTACAGCCAATATGTCCCTAGCCAACTTAGACAAAACTGGATATTTAGGGGCTTTTAATTTCCACCATGACAAAATGTCAAAGTCATCATCCAAGCTACAAGGATCAAGTGGTTCAGATAGATACTGATCAAGCTCAGACAAGATGGGGTCAGCATGCTTCTTATCATTCAAGAAATTTTTCAAACCAGCCCTTGAATCAGTTTCTTTCTTTGATCCACTAGAACTGAAAAGAAGACATTTTCAACTTTGATTGCAACACACATAACAAAATAAAAAAATATATATACATATCACATGTGCTAGTGGAGTACCTTGGTGCTGTACTTTGACTAGTTTGGCTCTGTGACTGTGGTTGTTTGTTGTTTGAGATCAAATACTCATTGAACAAATCATCAAAGCAAGTCTTCAAGTTGGTCATAAATGATTGCAACTCTTCAGGATGCAATATTTTGAAGTAGTACTCAACTACTGCTAGCTTACACCTTGGATCTAGAGAACAAGCAAGAGCCAACAGAACACTTCCAATTTTCCAATACTTGTTCCACTTCTGGAACATTTTTTGTCTCATATTCACAACAAATGTATATGGACTACTATTCATTTTTTGAATATTCAGATAAACCTCACAGAAATCAGGAAAATACAAATTCAAGGTTGGATACTTGGCCCCACTCAATCTTAGAGTTGAATCATTGAAGACTTTCAAATGTCCATGTAGGACTTTCACATGATCCCAATCCTGATCAGATAGACAAAAAGAATAAGTCTTATCTAACTCTGCATACCTGATGATAGCATCCTTCAATTGTAATGCCAACTCCAACATAATATATGTGGAGTTCCACCTGGTCTACACATCCCATGCTGGTTTCTTATCAGGAGCATTTACCTAAAAACAAACATAGACAAATTAATTAGTGCATATTAAAATAACATTAAAATAAATGAAATAAAAAAAATAAATTAAAATATATATAGATATAAGTATATAACATAGACCTGAGAAGCAGCCAACTTGAACTTCTCCATTCTAGGTTGTGAATGCCTAATAAATTTCATGGTTTCCCTTATGGCATCTATCTCACCAGACATCACACTCAAACCATCTTGCACAATCAGATTTAAAATGTGGCAATCCACATCTTAGATGACAGATGTGACCATAACAAGGTAGGTTCTTTCTAAAATGACTCTTACTCAACAAGTCCTTGATGGCAGCATCATTAGCAGATGCATTGTCCAACACCAAACTAAAAACTTTTTTGTCCAAGTTCCACAAAACTAACATATCATAAATGGCCTCTGAAATGTATTTTCCAGTGTGAGGAGAGGGCATTGGGGTAAAGCTGAGAAGTCTTTTCCTCAACTTTCAATTGTCATCAATAAAATGACAAGTGAGAGCCATGAAAGCTCTATCTTTACCCTTACAAGTCCACAAATCACTAGTGAAACTTAACTTACAATCCATATTCCCAAGTAATTCATACAATTTTAACTTCTCTTCCTCATAAACACCCATACAATCTGACCTAAGTGTGGTCCTTGATGGCATTTTAAAATAAGGCTGCAGATCAGTTGCAAAAACTTTCAAAAAATGATGTGTTGCACTGTTAAAAGGGTACTCATGGCCAATTACCATATTTGCCAAGTTTTTTCTACTTCTTTTCTGGTCAAATTTCCAAACTGAAGGCTTGGGTTGACCTGACAATTATACAATACATTATACATATTAGTGCCAAATGCCAAGTAACAATTATATATTATTGGTGACAACTGACAAGTGCCAAGTGAGAAGTATACCTTCACCACTGCCAAGTGCAAGCAGTCTCTGCAAGGCATCAGGTTTCATCCTTTTTGTGGGTGACATTTTTTTACAACCACCCTCACAATGATGCAACAGTGAGCTAGTGCTCCTAGAGTTGCCTTGCAAATATTCAATGCCACAATACTTACAAGTGGCTGTAAAGTTACCATCTTCATCTTTCTCTGTACTATCAAAGTGTTCCCACACTTTTGATTTCCTTGGATTGTTCCTCTTTTTTTTTGCTGAATCAGCATTATCAGCAGCAGGTTGAGGTTCATTTAGGGTTGGAGTACCAGTACCACCATTAGCATTTGGGGTTGGGGTACCAGTACCACCATCAGTCAGTTCAGCATCAATTTGGATCCTTTCAATTTCCTCTACAGTTTCAAAATGCAATCCTGGTCCCATACTATAAATTGGAAGCAATCAAGTCATACATACCAGATTACTAGAGATATAATAGTGCATACCAGTGCATCAATTCAACAGATTGCCAAGGTTAGGGGAATTGCTTTCTACACGTCTAAAAATTAGAGATACACGCCCTACGATAAAAATACCCCGCACTCCCCCTCTCTTCTTTCTTTTTATTATTTCTTCTCCCTTCCGCTGGATTTCGAGTTTCGACTCTTAAATTAGTTTTTCCCCAACTCTTCCTCGTTGGCTTGCCTGGCTCCATAGTTCCATTGTGCTCCCTCTTTAGCGAGTTAAATCGGTAACCTCGTTGATTAGAGCGGAAGCGCCGCCGCAACTGTCGAAGAAGGAGAGGAGACGACAGAGGAAACTTGATCCTAGATAACAAAGCGTCGCAACAGCCGAAAAGCTTCTCTAATCCGGAACGTGACAAGCAGGTTGAGGAGGGGTGGCCATCGTGGCTCGCCGCCGTCGCCAGAAAAGCTGTTAGTGGGTGGAATCATCAGTACGTGTAGAGAAAGGAGTGCGGACTGCGGAGGGAGAAGAAATAATAAAAAAAAGGAGAAAGGAGTGCGGAGGGTATTTTTGTCAAAGGGGAGTGCATCTCTAATATTTAGACGTGTAGAAAGCAATTCCCCAAGGTTAGTCATGATTGACATCCACCCCTGACATAACACTTAATTTCTACCTGCTCAATTCAACATGTTGCCATGACTGGATGTCAGTCATGACCAACTCAAATGATAATCTTAAACAGTTCAACTTGCTCTCTACTCTACATAACCATAACATGCTTGCAAAGGTGTGTCATGGGAGACATCCGCGCCTGGCAACCATGAAACAAGGCACATAGCAAGCACAATTGCACAAACATTCAAACACACAAAGCACAAGCATACAACATATAAATAACATTTTCAAGCACACATATGAGTGGCATTAACATACTGCCAGGAATGGATGTCTCCCATGTCACACGCCAATAACAAGCAGAAGTATTAAAAACATAAAAAATAATCATACTCATCATCTATTAGATCAAAATCTTCCTCTTGCACACTCCCTCTCTGTGAGTCAGCCATGTCAGGGTACTTTGAGATTTATGTAAATTTCCTACAAAGAGTCACAGAACACAAATGAACAAGAAAAGAATTAAAACCCAAAAAAAAAAATAAACAACTAATAAAAATTAAAATCAAAATAGAAGTTATGAAGTTAATACCTTTCTGTCTCTCTTTACTTTCGTTCTTCTTTTTTTCCTATAAAGAACAAGAAGTAAAATTAAACTTAAGTTAAGAACTAATAGATAAAAAAACCAGAAAAAAATAAAATAAGATAGAAAATCAAAGAAGAAATACCTTTCTCTCTCTCTTCCTCTTTTCCTTCCTTCCTTCCTTTCTGTCTTGTTTCTTCATCTTATATAGCCAACAAACCCTGACAGAGAGTACTAATCAGTCTAGAGTTTCGATACTAATGATGAGGATTTCATCGAAACCAACAGAAAAGGAGGAAAATCAAACATCGAGATGACTTGATGCCATCAATCGTCAATCATCAGCTCTCCAAGAGCATGCGTGAGAGAGAGAGAGAGACAGAGAAGATTATAGAGACAGGGAATAGAGAGACAAAAGGAGATCTCGAATCGACAGAGGCAACTGAAAAAACATGGCGCCGCTTCAGAGAGAGAGAGAGGCGGAGAAAAATAGATTAGGGTTTGATCTCTCTCTGACTCTCTCCCCAGTGGGATTATATATACATAATTTATATTAATTATGTTAAATAATTTAATATTAATTAATATATTAAATAATAACGCATTTTCGCGAAAGGATACGAAACGAAAGGATATAGCTAGTTTCGTAACTCGTTACGCTAAACTCACGAAATCATAAAACGTTCCGTAGATCGTTTCGCTAATCCAGACGAAACCAGAAAATCTTTCGTAGATCGTTCCGCAGCAGACGAAACGCATGGAATTACGTAAATATTTTTTCGTTGTGCAGGCCTAGTTGTACACACTAAAACGTTAGACTGCTAAGCATATTGGAAACTTAATTTGCTGATAGAATCAAATATTCAGACCTTTGAATTTAGTCTCTCCACGTTCTTCCACCCATCTAATATAAAAAAAGTACTTAATATATAGCAATATGGTCTTTTCAGAAATTGGTGCCTAATTCTTAACACCATTCGTCCATTCCAATTCCAAGTTTGTGCTTTACACAATAAAAAAAAAAAAATAGCTTTCCCAGTTGGTAATAGAACCTATGGGCGTCATGTTTGGTATCAAGACAACAAATTTTTGTCGGCCGTGAAGAAACTGAAAATTATTGTCCAAGAGGAGAAGCAGTTTCGAACCGAAGTCCAAACACTAGAAATGATTCGACACACCAATCTTGTTGGCCTTCTTGGGTATTGTGCTGAAGGCAGTAGAACTGTAGAAGGCTTCTTGTTTATGAATTCATGCCCATGGGTTCTTTGGACTCTCATCTCTTCAAAAAAAGTGTTTACGTTTTAAGTTGGAAAGATAGATATAATATTGTACTTGGCACACCTAGAGGGTTGGCTTATTTGCATGAACAGTGCAGAGATTGCATCATTCATTGTGACATCAAGCCAGAAAATGTGCTTCTAGATGAAAATTGAATTTTTTTTTTTTGAAAAAAGAGGGAGGTCTTTGTCATCTAACTTTTAATGAAATTAAAAATACATACCGGTTTGAATCCTTAACCTCTTGAAAATCAGTCTAGTGCTCTTACCACTAAACCACTAAGTCACATGCATTGCTGACTTTGGAATGGCAAAACTTCTTGTGAGAGACTTCAGTCGAGCAATGACCATGATTAGGGGAACAATTGGATATTTAGCAGCTGAGTGGTATTCAGGTCAAGCAATAACACAAAAGGTATGATGCTTTTTGAAATAATATCAGGGAAGAGGAATGCAAGCAATTACTTAAACAACAGAAGGTATCCATACTTCCCTCTGTAAGCCATGGTCAGAATGAATGAAGGAGAGGTTATGTGCTTGTTGGATGAGAAACGCAAGGGAAATGTGAATGTACACAAACTCATACGGGCATGTAAGGTTGCCGGATGGTGCATACAAGAATCTGAAGCACGTACACTGGCCATCTCTGGGAAAAGTTGTGTGGATGCTTCAAGGTATATTGATGTGGGGATTCCTCCTGTTCCGCCTTCTCTTCTAAATCTTGTGGATGCTGAGGAATATTAGTTTAATGAAGATTACAAGGCTAACGCAATAAATTAGAAACATTTTCCATTATTAGTTTTAAATATTGAAAGCAGGCTTTCATTATTAGTTAGTTCTATAAAAATCCTAAAAACCAAGGCTAGAGGATTGAGTAGGTGTATAATATTAATTTATAAATTACGACGATAGTACGATACTAACTAAAGGCCCACGATCAGGAATCTGTAACAATATTTTGTAGCTCTGCTCTTATTACTGGGCAAAATTGGACCTTGGGTTGCAGTGGTAGGCCATTTGATCTCAAAAAAAAGGTCTGTTAATTTTTTCTGTATCCCTATCTAGGGCTGAAAATGGAAACCGTTTTAATCGTTTTTCCTTTCGTTTCGTCCGGACGAAACGGTTAACGAAATAATAAAACGGTTTCGTTTGGTTGGACGAAACGATTAATGAAACAATGAAACGATTTCGTCCATGTGTAAATCACAAAAATTTCGTTAATTTTGATTGTTTCGTCCGGATGAAATGATCAATAAAACTAAAATTCTGTTTCCTCAACGAAACTAAACGGTTAAACGAAATACCCTAGTTTCGTCACCGTTTCGATCGTTTGCAGCCCTATCCCTATCCTATCTTTTTTTTAGTATTATTTTGTTGATGGATAAACTAGAGTCTCTCACAAAATTGGATGCCTGTTATGCTACCATAAAACAACTAGACCAGGTAAAGGCGCAGTCTGCCTTTCTTGTATTGGCCAATTTTGCTATTAAAATGCTTCCAACCCCTTGATGATAGCTTCATCATCATGGATATTATTTTAAGATTACTGATAATAAAAGCAATAACCCTTTGCAATTTTTTTGCAGAGGCTTTTCTGCCAATTTTTCATAGGAAAAGTATAAAGGCCTATTAATCCTTTGCTTCTCGGGGTCAAAAAACAATAAATAAGGAATACACCCATCAGAAGCAAGATCCCATCTGACCATATTGTAACATCGTTTTATCCTGTTAAAAATTAAATAAAACAAATAAAAGAGGAAAATGCCTCCTTTCAATCCGGATATATAGTACTTGATTGCATTGCAAAATCCAATTCTACTTGAGCAGTTCAATCCAAAATACTAATGTTTGAAACACCTATTTATCATCCCAGAATCTGGATAACTATTCATCAGTCTACAATAATCTCTATCATCGGATTTAAAGTCTGCATGTCTATCTGGAACTTCCTATTAAAGTCATCCGACAAACAAACAAATAAAAAGCAAATGAACAAACATGAGAGAAAATTCTAGAGGCTCCAGACCCAGCCACTATCATTCCAGCGCTTTCTATTCTGACATCAACAAACCATGAATGATGGAAACAGCACCGCTTTGTATCGATTCCAACCGCCTTGACCCAATTCCGCACCAAAATCAAAGAAAAAGAGAGAGCAGAAGAGAGAACAAAAGTCTTCAAGTTCAAAACCAGAGACCATGACAGAACCCCCCAAAGAACCAAACCAAACCCAAAACCCTTCCATGAAGCAACCAGGTTGGCAAAGTGGGGTGCACTATCCGAACCCGCCAGACCCAGAAACAGCCCCGGCATGGCGAAGAGGTGTGAAATACCCAAACCCACCGGACCTGGTCAATCCGGACCCACTGACTCTGCGAGACCAGTGGCTGTTTGCTACTAGAAACTACAGCAGGTGGTACTCGCGTGCATGGGGAGCTGCAATTCTTGCTGGCGGAGCGCTGTATTTTATTGGTCGGATGCTAAAGGGTTCAGACCCAGTTCATTCTCATCCGACAAACCAGAAAGAAAACCCTAATCATGACACATCTGGTGAGACAAAATAAGAAGCAGAGGTTATTCATGTTCAGACCAACTTATGATTGTTACTAATGCATAAGGCTAAGTATCATGAACCAGTCTTTCAACCCATAGGCTCAAATTGTAGTTCCAAATTAGGAAAGTATAGAGAACAAACTTTTAGTAAATATAATCATATTTAGCATTTTTTTTTTACTAATAAGGAAGTTATTAGATTTTAGTTTAGCACAAACTGGAAAAAGGTAATCCTCAGCCAAATCTTTTAAAAAAAGTACCATCAGACGTTCTAATTGTGCCACATTTTAATTGTCCCATAAATCACACACAGACATCGTTGACAAAGAATAATTCACGCATCAATGTTTTGATACTTTGTGACAGATATCAGGTATTGACCGATCCGAGCAATAGGTTATTACTTCTGAAGTACAGATGACTTGTAACTTGGGCTAAAGTTGATTTTAATGACTCATCTAAGAGAAGTAATGACTTGTACCCAAAAACCTTTATCTCCTGTGTGAGTGTGTGTATTAGAGTTCTCAATTTCTCATTACTGTTTTTTGCTCCCCTTTCCCCATTTTTTGTACAAGTTCTATCGTAAAAGATAAGTTTTATTGTTAAAAAGTAGCAAGTAATTACTGTTGTCACTGCTTTGTCTGTAATTTGCAAATTATCAGAACAGTTATTTTGGGTTTTCAACCCTCAAAAAATAAATTTACTACTGTGGTTGTGTTGTAATTTTTTAATTTGATATTATCTAGTTAATGATTAATCTTCTCATAGATGCATTTTTTGGCATCAGCGATGACCAACAGTTTTAAGAAAAAACGTAACAAGATCTTTATTAGAGAGAGAGAGAGGAGGACTAAGTTCCATTTTTCCCTTAACTACACGTTATTACAGTAGTGTTAGACCAGGCACACACTAGATCCGCACGCTCACAAGCATAACTACACAAAAGCATGCTTGGAAACATTCCAAGTTCCAATCTCATTGAGATGGCCAAAAAACTAGAATGCCGTCTGCAAGCTATTGTTAGAGTACCTACTTCTTATTTTTTCTGAACGCTACAATGCTTGAAATACAAACTCAACATTATTTGAGAACCATGTCCATGATTATATCATTCCAAGCATCGATTGGACCCGGCACACACCAATGTAAGCAATCATACTGCACCTTTCCTTTTTTGTCTTTATGAAACCTCCTATAAGGCCCAACATGACCATCTGGTCTCATTACTGCCAGTTGGTACGTATCGATCAATTTCAAGTAATTCGACTTACCAGAGCTCTCCATCGTCTTTTTCGCCTTCTCAAACTCCTGGAACTCAATTTCACGCATCACCTGATCCACATTACTGCCATTGAATTCACCTTCTTTGTATGGTGCAGTACGATTACAGATGCCACCATCAAACCACTGACCATTTTCAAAATGGGAAGGTGCCCAGGTGCGAAAGATAACCACTGGAATATGTTTACCAACCAAATTTGTGATGTGCTGAAAAACGAGTTCAAGGGTTTTTCTGTAGGAGAACTCATATCCTAGTTCAGCATAATTTTTATCGGGGCAATAGTGGCAGCCAACTATAGAGTTGTTCTCCAGATAAACTGCGTGTTTTAAAAACCATTGGCCTCCTGATATAACAACATAATCGAACTTGGGATAAGTGCCAGCCCATGACTGGTCGAGGCTGTCAAGGTGAAGCTGGATGGGAGCATCAGAAACACCATTTTCATCTTCAAAAATATCAGCACTGACAAGAAACGGAGTCCAAATTAAAGACACAGTTAGGTTGTGTTTTTGGAATTGCCACTGCCTCGATTTGAAGTCGGAGCTGTGGTACAGTTCAACTGGCTCTTCTGCCTATACCATATATTAATTAGCACATTAATAATGGGATATTACAACAAATGACAAATACAGATATACATAGCCCCTTCCTGCCATCCCCCCTTCTGGGTATAAAGAAATTAATCCTCTTTTAAGGGTATAAAGAAATTTTCCCAACCAACTATCTTGCTCATAATTATTGTACCTTAGAAAGAAGGCAAAGGAAGGATTGGATTTGGTTGCGAAGGATGGAGTCGCCGATGAAACCCCAATTTTTATTCTTCATGGCATCCAAAAACAGGTACGGGTCAAATGGGGGTAAGTCACACTGGTACGGTTTCCATCCCCAATGTAGGTACCCTCTGTCAGGCCTGCCATTCATCAAGCAATTTTGATGATCTTCTATGAAACGACAAGTCAAATTGGTGTAAGCAGGTCCTGACGGATTTGGCATCCAAACCCCATTACATAGATTGCATTTCCCTGTACATTTAGTAAAAAGTCATGGTTAAAAAGGAGTGTAAGACTAATGTTCTGTGTTCTGGTTTGATTAAACAAGGATGAGGTAAATTTTATATTGTTTTCTTTATGAAACAACTGAAATTCAAGAACTGTGTATTTTGGAAGAAAAATTAATACAAGAGAAAGTAATTTCTCAGCACAGAGTCCAAGTCAGAAACAAAAATGTTGGACTATTCGCATGCTGGTTTTAATCAAAGTGGAAAGACATAATAAGAGAGAAATTACATGTGATTAATCTGATTTCTGAAATGCATAATAAAGTAGAAAGTAATTTTTTAAATTTAGTATATGTGATTAATTTTATTATGTCTCATTTGATTTATCTCTTATCTTTTTCTTGCCAAATTCTCATCGAAGAGAAGCTCAATTTATTATTCTAGTAGTTGCATAATTTAGAATAAGTTAGAAATGGATATGAATCTCAACACAGCAAATGCTTATCAAGCCTTGCCAATGATAGCAATCTAATTAAATGGATACACACACAGTGTTCTTTTACAATGACGTGAAAAAACAAGGGATGTCAATATGTCATAGAGAAAAGGAAGTGAAATGGATGCTACCATATTCTTTTATACCTTTTTCTGGTTGACCTTGCTTTATGCCGTTACACTCCAATTTGAGAAGTTACATAATATATACTTTGCAAATTGAGATGAGGATAAAAAAGTGAGCTTCATCAACTTTAACTTCCAACAAATATCCAACAATAAAGTTCTTTATTTGCTTCGCTCTATATCCTTTCCACTACCCTCCATCTAAACAAAATGTCTAAAAAAAAGAAAACCAAATAACAAATTAAATCCAGAAATATTAAATAATTCTAACTCCATTTCTGATAATTAAGGATGGAAAATTATTTATGTAGTTATATTTCCTGTAATTTTTTCTTTAAAAAATTGGTGGTCCCACCCACTTATTAAATAAATAAAACAAATTCCATTACAATCAACTCGCCCACCGAACCACACACAAACACAAAAAAAAAAAAACTTTATACAATCCCTCCACAAAGCCCGCATTTCCATCCCCATTTTTTTAGCAAAACAAATAAATTTTATTGATGAAAATTTATTGGCACTAAACATAAATCAGCAAGCATAATATTATTGTTGAATTATATACTGCTAGAATGCTAGAATCTATCAATCATTTTAGAGGGCTAATGACCAAATTAATCCTTTATGAATTAAACCGAAACCACTCCATGCTACGAACTCAATAACCGAAAGGGTATTATAGAATTATGCAAGTTAACTTTCATATGGAAAAAAATTATGTTTAAAATCTACCAAAACTTGTACACCCCAATTTCAATCATAAGAAAATTTCTAAGAAAAAGATAAATATAAAACCAAAAGTTGTTACCTTCATCTGTAGAATTTCGACCTAGGATTTCAGTAGTAGGTGCAAAGACCTTCTCACCAGAGCCATAGCGAGAGAAGAGAAGACGATAAGAGATGCCTATTAGAAAAATAGAAACTATGACCTTGACTAGTATGTGGTTTGTTTTTCGATGGAGAGAAGAACGCCATGGCTGTGAAATCCAGCTCATGTCTCGTTTTTTATTCGTCATACTCCATCAATAATTATTTTTTATTAGAGGGGAAGGGGTTTTGAAGAGGAAGAGGTGTGAGAAAGAGCAAAGGGCATGAGAGAATGAATGAAACGGTCGAAGGAGGTGAGGTGGACTCGAAGTAAGAACGAGTTTTTGTCGGTTTGGACTTTAGAGAGAGAACTAATGCCACTTTGGGTTTTGTGGGGTCTCTTTCATTGGAGTGTTTAAAGGTGCGATCTCCAAATATCCATCCTCTACAATGCATTCGGTAAGAATCTGGAACAGCAATTATTTCATGGCAAGAATGAAGAATGTATTGACGATCAATTTTATTGAGTACGCAAATAACTGTGTAACTTTTGTTGAAATTATTAATTTATGTGTGTGTTTTTTTTTCAAAATTACATTAACTGTTTATTAAATTAAAGATATAATGTGTATGTTTTTGTTCATAAGATTTGCCTTGTTATTAAAATATATTACAAACAATTTGTCGAATTTTATTTTTCATTATTTTATTGCATCAACATTGAACTTTTTAGCAAAAATCGACTGTTTCATGTCATGCATGTTTAACATATGGTATAATTATGGTGCTTAAAATGTTTTCTTAAAATTTTCAGCTGTTGCATTTGATACAATTTAGAAAGTATTTGTGTTTTGATTTATATAAAATAATTGCAGTTTAAGGCATACTTTAAACTCGTTAAATGTCAAATAAAATATATTGTGTGCAAAACATTCAATGTGTGTGAAGTTATCAATAACATGCCTATTTTTATTGGTCATTTTCTATAGTGACGTATTGTATTAGTGACAGGTTGTATTGTACGACATATTCATTGCGTCAATTAATTTTTTTTAATAAAAGTAATATGTACATTTCTTTTATCATTTTAGAGTAGCAAACATTTCTAGCAGCACCCACTTATGATGCCCACTATAAACCACAAAATGCCATGTAAATTTATTGCTGATATGCTGTATAACATGAGAAAAAAAACGAAAATATATGGATAGCTACTAAAAAATATATGTTTCTTTAAGAAAAAAAGGGTCTACATTATCTGATATGAATATGCTTATCCGATCATCTGCTAGTTTGTTATCAGTGCATGCTTAGTGCTTACAAACGTTTTAATCATATTACTCATAAGCAAGTCTGCATTGTCTCATTAAAATTGTATGATGTAGATTTGAATACCATGATACCAATTTTAGGGGGGTGGATAGCAGCGGAGCGTTGACAAAACTTAAGACTAATACTAAAATAGAAACAATGGAACATAAATTCCATCAGAATTTGACTTAGTTGATGGCATTTATTTCTTGAGCTATGAAGAAATCCTTTTGACCGCTTGGAGTTCTGCGCTGCATTTTCTCTAAGATGCAATAATCATATAACCTCTCCAGTTATCTATCCTATTACACATTTCTCATAGCAGGTCTAAAACTTCGTCCAACAAATCTGCACTTTCAATTTACTATTTTGCTTTAGAGAACTGGTATATCTTTTTGACATGTCACAATTGTTATCAAATTTAGCGGTTGGATCACAATTGATGGATGGTTGTGATTACAATTACTTAATGTATTGAAAAAGACAAAAATAACTCTTAATAATGCTTCTATTAAATAAATCACAATCATCAATCAATTTCATCCAATGGTTAGAATTTGGTGAAATTTGTCGTAGAATCTTGATTCTGTGCTTTTTTTTTAAGATAAATTGGGTTTAAACCTCCCAACTTATTTTTAAATTAAATGTCTATAAAAGATCCTCCAGTCAGATTTCGAATCCAGGGGCGAAGCCGACGTGGGGCCCTGGTGGGCTTACCTTATCATATAAGCCCTTTATCAATTCTCTGATTTACCAGTCGAATATATATAAAAAAAAAGATATTGTATAACCACTAGATTTCCTATCCTTTTCCATGGTCTAAAAATTGTAATCCACGTTCTATTATAGACGGACGGGTTGAATTCAACCCTTTTCCATGGTCTATAAGTCATCTGTCAAATCATTTTTTTAAAATTATCTTATTGCTGGTGCGGTTTCTGCTTGGATGTGTTTGGAGCTTTTGATATTTCAAATTTCTTGAATTAGATTACCACTTACCAACAAAGCAATACTAGGTATGATAATGACCAAAACACTATTATTACAAAATCTGGGTCAAAGGTGTAAAATTGATAACAAACTCGAAACTAAATGAAGCGACCCAGTGACACAAACAAGACCAGACTCATCTCTCTTTCCTCTTGTCTGAATTAACTTGGAAGCAACTGCAATTATATTTCTAATCGGTGTGTTAGAGCAAACTGCAAACACAGGTCGACTCGTATTAGGTACTTCTAGCTCAGGACTAATCACGTCGAGATCAAAAATATCAATGCCAACATCTTGCGCAGCCTTCATCCATATATCCTTTAAATCTAAGGCTGAGATTGAACGTGATTTTCCTCCAGCAACGGTTACTTCAGTTAACAAAACTACATCTGGTTTTCTACCTGACAATTTAAAAGAATAATGAATAGAAAGAAAAAGAACGCAAGGGGTAAGAAACACAGCAGCCAAATAGAGAAAAGCACAAGGAAGAATCAAACTAATTGTATCTTGTTCTTTACTTGGCGACTTTCTAACTCAATCATGTCAGCATACATTAATTTGAAGCAGCATTTTGACAACTTTAGTGCATGATCTTGCATAATATATATCTATCATAGCCCAAAATAACTTTTTGAGTGATAATACAATGGTCCCACAAGTCACTAAAAATACCAAATCCCTACTTTTTGAGTAATAATATATATCTATCATAGCCCAAAATAACTTCAAAGTAACAGCAGTAGGCAAAGTGCTCATCTTTACCACAAGAAAAAAGGAAACAAATATTGTGGCCTTAAAATAAAACAAAAGAAAAAAAAAAAGGCTCATATGAAATTGTGTACATCTTGGGTCAGCATATGAGATATTTCATTTTGCAGTGTCACCAGTAAAAATGATATTGTTGATATTTTGTGGGGTGTCATAGATATTATGTATTCCTTATCTAAACACAGTTCACCCTTTTTAGGTTGTTTCTGAAGGCTCTCAGTAATTTCAGGGACCAAATTCAAAGAACTAATAGTACCAGACAGCAGTTGCTTGGCAAATGAAAAGTGATCTTTATCACTAGCCATGGCTACTACAAGAGCTAATGGATGGTCCTGATGCACCGCCTCAATCACCTCTGATAAGCCCTTTGCAGATGCTTCCGTATGAGCTGCCCACATTTTCAAATAACATGTCAGCTGGCTTAAGCAAGAGTTTCAGAAATATTCAGGAACATTTCATGAAGTATCATGCAAAGCTTAAGTTTACGATGATTATTCAGAAAATGGTATAAACCTCCTATCTACCCCCAAAACAGCAGTATGATATTTAGATAGCCACCTTCATGTCCTGCAGGTTCTTAATTTAAAGGCCCAAAATAACCCTCTTTTCACTAAATCATGTAACGCAAAAGCAAACTGAAGGTAGGCCAAGTTATAATGGATACCTTCAATGTTTCCTCTCGCACTAATATTCTTATTTAGCAGAAAAATACAAATTTTGTTATAATTTTCTATAGGAAAGAACTACTAGGGGGGGGGGGGGGGGGGGGGGGGGGGGGGGGAGGAAGATGAGATAAAACAAAAAACAACCTCCATCAATTAATAACGAAATGTTGTCTGCTCCAATAGATGAGGCTTCTCTTTTCGTCAGAAATTGCATTCTCCCTTGTAAACAGGTTTGTTCTAAGCCAGCCCGAATAGACTCGTTTGAAACTATCAAGCCTTGATATTTACACCAAGAAGAATTAGAAGTGATTCAAAATAATGGAATTTCTAGCAGCATGTCATTGTTACCTTGATTACGAAGACATAATGCGGCACAAGTGGCCATCACAGCATTTCTAAGTTGATGGATTCCGAGCATTTGAAGTTTCAAACCCTGCAAGTTAATTTCCTGAAAAGTACTTTCTATGTCAGCTACAGTAAAGCTGGAGATAATAATTATTCAGGAGTACACAACATAGGCAGCTCCTCAGATTGATCCTAATAGATGCACAAAAAGGAAGGAAACTACCATGTTATTATGCATTTCAATGCCTATGTCACATATTTGTACAGGTCTTTCATAGTCAACTTGATATTGCTTTAGGCTACAACTAACACCAGGATGACATGCTGATAACACTGGGGAGTCCAGTAGTTGAGCTTTTTCCCGAATAATGCGCTCAATATCCGGCTCAAGAGGTCCACCAATAACTACCTGTAGTACAAATATAAAATCAACTCAGGGCAAATATGGGCAAACTTTTAATTATAATTCTGGTTAAAGAAAAGACAATATTGCAATGCAGTGGCTAGCATAAGAAATATAAAAATTACAGAACTGGACGTCCTTCTTTGATAATTCCAGACTTTGCCATTGCTATGCTTTGGAGGGACCCACCCAAGGCTTCCAGGTGTTCCTTTCCAATTGAGGTTATAATAGAGAAAGCCAACTCTGAGCTGCGTATCACATTTGTCGCATCCCTTGCTCCCCCCAATCCAGCCTGTCATAGTAGTAAACGAACAAGAACATTATGAATTATAAGATAATAATCATAATATCAATAACTTTGATAGAATTTTGTTTAGAGAGATTAAAGCTTACTTCAACTACAGCAACATCAACTGTCTCATGAGAGAAGACAAGAAAAGCAAGAGCTGTGAACACCTAAACATGTGAAAATGATAATTAGTAGAGTTATAGACAATTAAAACAATGAGACCTCAAAAGGAGGGAAGGATGCAGCAAGAAAATAAACGGCCAAACTTGAGATAGAAGCCATGATCTAGTAAGTAGTAACATGTTATAATTCATGTATAATCCCATCAGTAGGCATAAAATTCAAGGCATCAAATTTCGTTACGAAATATTGCCTAAACTACCTCAAAATGGGAAAGGGCTCCATTTTCAGAAGCTACTGATTCATCAATTTTACCCTTGACTTGTAGAAAAAGATTGTTTAACAGGTTAGCTGAGACGGGTTCCCCTTCTCTTCCAATTGAAACGCGCTCTCTAATAGTCAACATGTGTGGGCTGCATAAAAGAAGTTATCCCTGTAAGTTCACCAGAAGTATGCTTATAGGTTTTGCTTATATGAAGAAAAAGATGTAGATGATACCTAGTATAGGTACCGACTTTGTAGCCTTCATTCCTTAAAATATTGGAAATAAATGCAGCAACTGAACCTTTTCCCTTTGTTCCAGCAATATGTATAGACTGCACATATAACAACATAACAGATCAAGATATTAAACATGCATATTATAATAGTATGAGCAGAAGATGGTGGAAAGTGTGAAATGAGTATCGACCAGATATAGGTGGCTTTCACGTACCTTACCTGGTGATGAGTTTTTGTACCACCGCGTAATAGGACACGGGATCAAACCCTTCTAACAATAAACATTCGAGAAAGAAAGATAACAACATTGAGGAAAAATAAATATCTGTTTTCCCTTGATATTGATATGTGTCATCTTTATTTTCAAGCACATGACTTGCTTGTAGAAATACCCAGGTGAGATCATTTATGATACAAAAGGGACACTATAATTGGAAGGCACATTAATTAGAAACAATAAACATTAAAACTCATACAAAATCATTCACAGTCACTATCATTGTACATAGGGTTGATAATTAAATTGCTCGGAAGGTGTTTGTAGAAATGCCCAAGGCACAAAACACACAATAAGTAGCACTTCGTAGTAATGACAGCCACAAACCTTGAAGTGCGCGTGGGGGTCTCCAAGGCGGCCAAGCAGCCGCCGCATTCGGCCAAGATCAAACCCGTCGTCAGACTCTGTGCCGGCTCCTCTGGGCACACCGATTCGCTCATAGTTCTTCAGCCTCTCCAAGTAATCCATCAACTCTGGCATCTCAGCCATGGCCGAACAAAGCCGAGGTAGCCTCAACTGTGCAAAGAGAGCTCTGTATTTAGTAACGTTGGCGCCGAAATGTAGTGAGAATGGGGGCAAGAGGTGTGGAGGGTAGAGCATGGGAACTGGTGGAGAAGATAGAGAAAAAGGTTTTGAAATTTGATGAAGTGCAAATGTATTTAACATTTACGGACTAATTGTTACTTTACAGAAAATCAATGCCGAAATAAACGTGAGCAAGTTAATAACGAAAGAAAGATATACATTTTCACTAGAATTAGTAATCAGGCCCAATAAAGCCCTTTTACTTATGCTTTAACGGGCCGAGTGTCCGTTCCAGATCAGTTTCTTCTGTAGATTTCGGAAATTGATTAGTGACATACGGGACATACCAACAATTTGACATTCCGTAGATATAGACGGATTAACGGACTGGCCTAACGTGATTCATTTTGCACACTGCAATTTGGACACCAGCCATCAGATGCTGGACTCAACGTTACGCTGACATCATCAAGATACTGGGAGTATTGAAGTTAATGTAAGGAAGTATATAAATGTGTTTTTAATTAAATTTAAGAAAGTTAATAACGTTTATAATAAATCAAATTCTGACATTTGGCGCTATCCTTCCTTCCTGCCTCCATCCATTGGTTGCTTCCCTTTAAGATCTGTTGTTTTCTTCTTTTCAAGTCCACCATTGTGGCCTTCAATATCATCAACAATTACTTTCCCTTTTTCTTTCTCTAGATTTTTATCAATGGAATGATGCCCAGAATTAGTAGAACCTCCGGCTAAAATTACAAAAAATGTAGACGTTGTTACTACCTTAATAATGTACATACTTTAAATAAAAGTATTTATTAACATTTCTAGAACACAAGTAGATACTCCCTAGCAAATAACTACATACTCCTTTTGATCAAATTACATACACATCGAATAAATTACTCTAAATAAACTGAAGTATATATTCTATTATTTTGTTACAAATAAAATCAAAGTATTTAGATAAATCTATAACATATAAATAGATAATTCCATTGTTCAAAATAAATACTACCTATGATCAAATGACATACACATCCCAATTTACTAAACAATCAACGCCTCAAATAGTTCATCCCAATTTAGTAATTATATACTCCCTTATGCCAAAAATAAATGAACTGATAGTATCAAAATGAGCCCTCAGATATATAACAATATGTACTCCCTCAAACTTTTATATATACTCCATCATGATAATTTATTTACTTCTTCGAAAATGACATCAAAGTTATTAATGTTATTCAACCTCAACTCAAACTCAATTCGGTACAAATGTGTTATAATGAATTGTGCAATTTAGGTTTACATTAATGTAATAAGTATAATTGAATTCAGACGATTGTAAAACCTAGTTCTGATTTTGAATAATGTTAAAATGCAACATCTTAATTGTTAAAGCAGAATTAAGAATATATAACAACAATTAAGCGAAATTGACATCGATTAAGACAAATATCTTGAATACGAAGAAGATCGATAAAAGTAATCCCCTATTTGGAAAATTAGCATATCATTATTTTATTTGGAAAATTAGCCATGAACTAAATGAATCTCCTCAATGAAAGTAATATTTTTTAAATACTCCCTAAAACCTTTTTTAAATACTCCTTTCACAGAATAAACGTAATCCCTTATATACAAAATAAATAATTACTAGGAAAACTGAGTGAATAATATGCTGAACTTTTGCATCAGCACAAATGAACTAGTTTCAAACATTCATTAAAACCTTTGATCCGATTATACAGCGAATAGAGGAAAACTAGATCAGATGATATTCATTGCTTTGATATCAGACAATTGAATTTCACACAAATTTGAAATTTTATTTTAAAAAACTAGATTAGATTTGAGCAAATTTTCAATTTCAAACCAAAATTAAATGAAAAACTAGATCAAATCAGATCAGATCGAGAATTGATATCAATTAAACATGAAAACGATTAGAGGAATTCATACAACGGATCCTGATCGGACCAGGGCTGATTAGCTTCGGCTAGGTCCAACGATGGCGACCTTGTTCTCTTGTTATATCAATTTCCAATGGAGAATTCGATGGAGAATACGATTCATGCAGATTTCGGTCTGAACATGCTAGGGTTTGGTTCTTCGTTTTGGAGACGAATCTGACGATTGAAGAGAGCGAGAGAGAGAAAGAGAGCGAGAGAGAAGAAGGATCTGATAGAGAAAGATATATAGAGAGAGTACCGATCTGATGTAATAGAGAGAGAATAGGGATTTGAGAGAGAAGATGAATGCCAGAAATGAAAATTCAAAGATTTATAAATTTCACGTGTCTCTCACGTGAGAATATTGGGCTAGGGACGAACAATCCATAGGATGGCAGGATTGTTAGAGTTATGTCCTAGAAGTCAATAATTTAATGACTTAATTATTAGTTTATGTTTTGGATGAGATTTTATCATCTGTTCCTAGGTTTATTATTGACAGATCATTCAGGTTGAGGATCTGAATTGTAGATCTCTGTTGATCATTCTTTAGAATGACAATAATAAATCTAAACGGTCCATAATCTTTATAATTAACAAGGAACATTAATTATCATATAAGATTAGTATGCAAGTTAAGTGATGATTAAGTTCTACTAATCATAGGTAAAGAGTTACCAACTTAATTGCATATGTGTATGTTATGGAACATAGCACAGGACTTGACCCATCGAAATAAACATATGGATTGTGTTATATGTCATTGTTTATTTCGTTATGATTTTGGTTCTAAGTTTGAGATGTTTATCTTTTCCACATGAGGATAGGTTCAATAAATATCGTCTACCGTTGATTCCCGATAAGGGCTGCTATACGGACTTTATTTATGTTCTCTTGAATTGTGCGGGGAAAAGTTAATCATCAAGAAAACCGTATGTCCCTCATTAATTCACTTAGTGAGTGACGATATCTGTTTGGGCCCCTTGATGGAGATAGATTGTTTGCATGCAACTTTATACAATTATCTCTAGATCAAGAAACGTATAATCTGCAAGAATGACACATTCCTATCTTGGATTATACGATGATATCGTGTGACATAAGAATAAAAATAGGGAAATTCATTTATTCTCTTATGCAGGATTTAAATACTGTAGCAGTACACTATTTATGCGAATTGGGAATCGTAACGTGTTGCTAGATACCGCTTATGATTATTGGAATTAAATAGCGATTTAATTTCATGTCCAACTTAGCATAAATTCTCAAAGGGTCACACAAAATAGAGTTTTGACCAAGACAGTGCATTATTTATTTATTCGCAATAGCTCGTATTGCGGAAATATGATAAGTTGATTAATTAATTACATACCGTTATAATTAATTAAGTCAAATGGATCATATTGAAATAAATTAATGTATTAGCTAATCCTAGAATAATTATTAATTGGTTAATAATTATTTTAGTTCAACTCAATTTAATATAAATAGTTATATTAATTTATTGGGCCAATAGTACAATAATTTCCACCTATCTCTTGTGTCGATTAGCTTTGTACTAGATCCCTTTATTGCTTGTGTTTTAATTGGATTAATTAATAGTAATTAGTCTAAAATTAAAATTGGGCAGTTTCCTAACAGTGGTATCAGAGCACATGGTCGTACTTAAGCTATTTTGACACTTAATTAAGAGAAATTGGCTAATTAACGGATTAGTAGAGATGATGCGTTTGTTTGCTGTCTGGAAATGGTATTTTCTGTGTTGTTTCGCGTTTTTCGCTTTGATAAGTTCTCTGGAAGTTTTTCCCATCTACATGAAAGTTGTAGATCTGTTGATTGTGATTCTTTTGGCGTTAGATTCACATTTGTCTGAATTAGTATGGATTTATTGTGAATAAAATGGCGACAGTGCGCAGAACCAGTTTCTGCTCGTACTGTCCTGTTTGAATGGCTTGAAAGATTTATATTTTGAATATAAGTACCAGTATTCTATGGCTAGAAATAAAGAGGACTTGAAGCTCTTTCTGAGCATATATAAATTGTTGCATGACTCGGATTAATTTGTGGGTTTTCAAGTATGAAAAGGAAGATCTTGTCAGATCCAGTTTGTTGAGCAAATCAATTGTTCTAATAAACTGTACCAACTGAGAACTCCTTTAAAAATTCTGTTTAAATGGAGTTGTTCTATTTTGAGTTAGGATTCCAAGAAAATTAATTTCATAATTTTTCGTGGAAGTTTGGACCTTCAACTAGGTTAAAACATTTCTATCGACAGTCTGTTCCAGTACAGAATTTGTTGATTGTTTAGCATGTAACTTAATATTATTGAACTGAACTTGGTTGTTTTCTTTTCATTAATGGATAGCCTATAGTCTAAAAAAGTTTTTCTATGTATATTGTATATATAAAAACTGGATAGAAGGTGGTCTAACAGACCAAATGGTTTAGAGGATAAGCTGAAAATCTCATAACGGTGTTTCGTGCACTTGTAAGAGATTTGTCTTTTTTGATTCTCCCAGATGGTTTAAGATCTCTTCTTGAAATTTTTACTGGTAATCACAATTATGATAAGGAGCTTAAGTAATTTATTTGAGAATTTTTGGAGACCAAAAACTGTTGATTTTGTTGGATTCCATTAGTTACGTTTTTTGTTAAATTACTGTTTTTCTAAGTATTCAAACTAGTTGAAAATAATTAGAAAACTCCTTGTTTGATCTCCTTTCAGTTATGGGATGTTGAAAGAACTTTCTAAATGAATTTAAATAAGTTTGGTTGTTTAAAATTGAGAATTTGTACACGGAATTTACTTATAGCAAACGATACGCAAAGATGCTTGAAAATTGTTAATTGGAAACAAAGTGCTTGTATGTGCTAACTTTGTTTTGTAGGTGGATAGTGGGTTTAGTATGGCTCAAGACTCAATGCCTTGTGGTTGTAAATTGAATGCATGTGTGAATGTTTGTAATGCGGCCTTTGGTGCCATTAATTAATTAATTTGTTGATTAATTTTTTATGTAACTTGTGAAGCTTGCATGCCCCTAAGGCTAGGATGGGAGTAGGATATTTTTCACATGTATTTTGTACCTTTATTTTATAGAGAATTTAGATCCTTATAGAATTTAGTGGGAGGGACAAGGATTAGATTAGTTTTGCTCCATGGACGATGTGGCGAAACTAATGCAAGCGGGAGCCATACAAACCCACAACTATGAGATGCTTATATGTGATTGCTTGTGATTTCTATGAATTATCATAGGCTAGGTATGTGTGTATGCTTACACGACCACCAAATAAGTGTCATATGATTGATAGTCCCAACTAAAACTCGATTAAGTGAAATCGCCCTCCTTCTCTCTATTCCCTTCACGCCGATTGTCACTCATGGCGCGGTCCGCCCAAGCGGGCGTCATGGTTGCCAATTCGGTAGTCGGGGTGCAAATAGCTAAGATTTGCAAGGAGCAAATAGTGAGAGGTTACTTTTCGATGGACCCAACTAGAGTTTGGACATCGGGGCGAAGTTTGTAAATATACTTAGATATTCACAAACCAAGAATCATATGGAACGATATGATTGGTTGGAGAACCTACCTTGTCTAATTAAGTAGGGTGACGTGCCATAGCAGGCTCTACTTGATGAAAACCGGGATCTTGGAAAACCAACTACATTTGGGACATTAAATAAATGTAGTGAGAGTTTTATTTGTTATAAATAAAACAATTGCATAAACTAATTGACCTTAAATTGATTTTGTTATAGATGTTAAAATTGTTAATTTTGTTGCGATCAATCTTTGAAAAATTAACAAACTCGTTTCTAAAAGGTATTTACTTAAAGAAGTAATACCGATTCCTAAGACACGATCTTAGTGAAGAGAAATTTGAGTGTGTCAATTCCCAAAACTTTTCTCAAACTACCCGAACGTAGCAACGCGGTGATTGATTGACTTTTGGCGAAAAGTCATTCAATAAAGCGTATGGCTAATATCCTCATTTGAAATTTCTAGACCTTTGAATTAGCGAATTCAGATGGACTAGATTTAACTCGTACGCTATTATTCACTTACTCAAGAAAGTGTTCTTGGAGAAAGTAGATATTAACTCCATCATTTATGATCGAGTATAAAGAGTATGAGTTGACAAAGAGATTCTTCTTTTATAAAAGGATACATGAACTTTTCATTGGCTTACAAATCGAAAGATTTAAGTAGCTAATTGATAACTAGAGATATTGATCTCCGATATCAAGAATTATTGATATTGTCATACGATTTCTTTCTAGTATTAAAGGATATGACGTTACCTTTTACGCACACTTGTTGGTGAAAAAGGTAATTGGTTAAGTATTCAAGAAATACTTCACCAAGGTATGAGTTGAAATTTCGAGACCCTCATTTATGACCATGTGTCACATGAAATGTTTCATTTGCCGTTTATGGGAGGCATTTGAAAAGTTGTCTGAAATACCATGATTGTAATGATCTAATCCTAAGAAGTATTTGTCGTTCAAATTATCTCACTATCTCTAATTTTACACTAGTAACTTGATACTAGTTCATATGCTCACATTTAACGAAATGTGTTGGCAATGAAGAATAAGAGAATGTTCGAGAGATATAAAGTAAACTCCGTATATGAAATGACTTGTTCGTTTAAGTCATTACCATTGAATACGCAGAGTTATCTTTATTAAGAGATTGTTTAGGAATTCAAGGTTGCATATCTTAATCCTAACCTCTCAAAATTATCTCCATTTCATATTCGATGATGGATGATTATGTTTTATAAAAGACAAGTTCTTTTGATTATGGGTTGTTTATATGATTTCATGCATCTTGATAGAATTTGCTTGAAATAGATAAACAATTTTTGAATAACAAATAGGATGCGTAAGATTTGACATAAAGTATTTGACTTTCATGTTATATATAACCGCTTAGTCACATACATAAACGAGAATCGCATTTCGAGAGTCTCCGTAACGTAGAGCTCGTAATTCAATTCGATTTCAAATCGGTTGATATGCGAATCATGTTTGTTAAAATGACAAAAGCGCCTTTAACCTATGAAGGTTTAAGGACAAGTGAACTAATTAGGACTTATACATATCGATGTATAAAGACCTATAAGTACTTGTGTAATGAAAGGTTGTTGATACTTTACTACTTAACCAACGATCATTGTAGATATTAACATATCTATTTGATAAGGTATAAGTATGAACCTTTTGACTAGTTCAAAGAAGTTCAAAAGTGAAGTTTAAAAGACCGTTCAAGAAAAATGGAAGTCTTACAATTAATCGTGGTAAATAAGTAGTTAAGTCATATGATTTGAAATATTATCTAAAGAGTATGAAATTGGTTTCACTACTCGCTCCATGAGGAATAATATGTCTAAGAATGGAGGTATCGAACAATATTTAGTATAGTTCGATCGGTAATAAATCAAATTGACTTATTCGACTCGTATTAGGAAATTATGTTTGAGAACAATATTGTTTACACTGAATGATGTTCCATCGAAGTCTATTGAAGAAGATATCTTACGAGATTTTGATCTCTAAGTATAATACTTCTCGAGATTTGGTGTTGAGAAGCTTATTTCAAGTATTGTCGACTTGTAAGCTTAAACCAAATAAGACACTATAAGTTTGTAGGATATCTTAACTTAACCGAAAGGTGCTACTTCTACAAACATGATAAGAACAAAGTAGTTGTTGCTAATCATAACGTAATCTTGTAGAATGATATTCTCAAGAAGAAGTAGTGGGAGTAAAGTGAGCATTAAAATAGTTTATGCGTCACTACAAGAAGTACTTTTATAGAAAACTTGTCACTCCATACATGGTACTTAGTGGGAGTTGAGCGAAATTTCATTCACAAGTTGTTTTGAAAGAAGTTTAATAGTACGCTCCTTCCAATGAGGACTCAACCATCTCACGAGTTGATGATGATTCGAGAAACTCATGGAATATATGAGGAGTCAAGAACTCGTTCGACAATTCATTGTGGAAGTAGTTCATGAACCTCAAGTACCAATCCTACAAAAGATCAACGAGAGTTGATTGCCTAAGCCGTTTGGTGCATTGGCTTCACGATATTCTCAAACTTAGCATATGAGAATCCGTTGATAAACAAGGAAACGATGGAACGATCCGATTCCACATATATGGTTTGAATTCATATGATCTTTAAATAAAATCCATGTATAACAACAAGGTATAGACCTTGGTTAATGTTCATGAAGGAGCAATCCATCAAGAACGTTTAGATCTTCAAAAGGAAAGATCGACATGGATAACAAATCGACTATGTACAAAGCGCGGCTTCTCGCTTGTAGCTATGTCTAAGACGATGGCTAGTTGACTACGTACAAAGCACAACTTCTTGCTTGTGGCTATGTATAAGTCAATAAAGATCATTCTAGCAATAGTTGTATTTCATATATGTCGATATATGGAAAAACACATAAAACCGCCTTCTTCGTATGAATGAAGGAAGATGTTGTGCATTTGACACAAATCGAGGTTTATGTATTGCTAAAAACATACGCATGCTTCAAGGATCCATAAATGGATTAAAGCAAGTGTTGTGGAAATTGGAATAAAAGTTTTTGACAATGAAGTCAAGGAGTTGAACTTCGTCAAAAGTATCTTATATAAACAAGATATTCAGTGGGAGCATAATTGTATTACTTGTATTGTTCAAGATAACAATTCATTAATTGGGAATAGCATTAAGAAAATGAATATTGTCGAGATCTCTTTGGAGAATGCTTTCTCAAATGAGAACTTGGGCGAAATCACCTGATCCTAGGAAACAAATCTATGAAGATAGATTGTGATGGATGTTAGGTTTGAGCAAATATGCATATGTTGACGAAGTGTTCTAGAAACACGAAAGTTACACTCCAAGAAAGGATGTCTAACTGTACGTCACGTGGCATGACTTGAGTGTTTAACTCGGTCTAATGCAACTCAATTCAATAAAGTGCATGAAATAGTTCAAGCATTCTTTCAATATGAGTTTCATTTCGTACGCCATATTTATGCATATGCCCCAATGTGTAGTATCCAAAGGATATGACAAACAGTTGTCAAATGGATACAAGAGAGACACATTTGGACGATAATCAAGGATATCCTCGAGTACATTATGAGAAAGAGCGATATAATGTTTCATCTCTTAAGATGAAAGAAATCTCGTGTAAGTTGTTTCACTTATAAAAGTTTTTCAAAGGATTGATATAATCACGATTGAGCTACATATTTTGCTTAAAAGGTGGTGTTGTAAGTTTAGAAAGTGTTCTAAATGGAATATTACAACCGTTTCCGTCACCAAAGTAAAATACATAGCAACTTGTGAAGCAATAAAAGAAGTTTATTTTGGATCGAGTTCTTAGTCGAGTTATTATGGTTCTATGCATCTCGAACCACAACTTACTCCTAAAGAGCCCAATGTTACATTGGAGATTCAAATATGATCTATAACGATATCACTTGATATCATATGATGGTGATCAAGAATATATATAGAAGAATATATATATATATGGTCAAACAATTTTTGGATAGGTTCGCGAACACAGCGAACACTCTAGCACGACCTCTACCTTGAGCAGTATACGAGATGCAGTTATGCATCCATACGTGGTGGACGCATGAGTAACTAGCTATAAGCGTATTATTTATTTTGAGGTCCGAGACATGTATATATGTAGATATATGACATTGTTCTCAATTCTTCGTTGGCTAGAAGTCACTACTGATTGACTCTAGGCCAAGTGGGAGATTGTTAGAGTTATGTCCTAGAAGTCAATAATTTAATGACTTAATTATTAGTTTATGTTTTGGATGAGATTTTATCATCTGTTCCTAGGTTTATTATTGACAGATCATTCAGGTTGAGGATCTGAATTGTAGATCTCTGTTGATCATTCTTTAGAATGACAATAATAAATCTAAACGGTCCATAATCTTTATAATTAACAAGGAACATTAATTATCATATAAGATTAGTATGCAAGTTAAGTGATGATTAAGTTCTACTAATCATAGGTAAAGAGTTACCAACTTAATTGCATATGTGTATGTTATGGAACATAGCACAGGACTTGACCCATCGAAATAAACATATGGATTGTGTTATATGTCATTGTTTATTTCGTTATGATTTTGGTTCTAAGTTTGAGATGTTTATCTTTTCCACATGAGGATAGGTTCAATAAATATCGTCTACCGTTGATTCCCGATAAGGGCTGCTATACGGACTTTATTTATGTTCTCTTGAATTGTGCGGGGAAAAGTTAATCATCAAGAAAACCGTATGTCCCTCATTAATTGACTTAGTGAGTGACGATATCTGTTTGGGCCCCTTGATGGAGATAGATTGTTTGCATGCAACTTTATACAATTATCTCTAGATCAAGAAACGTATAATCTGCAAGAATGACACATTCCTATCTTGGATTATACGATGATATCGTGTGACATAAGAATCAAAATAGGGAAATTCATTTATTCTCTTATGTAGGATTTAAATACTGTAGCAGTACACTATTTATGCGAATTGGGAATCGTAACGTGTTGCTAGATACCGCTTATGATTATTGGAATTAAATAGCGATTTAATTCCATGTCCAACTTAGCATAAATCCTCAAAGGGTCACACAAAATAGAGTTTTGACCAAGACAGTGCATTATTTATTTATTCGCAATAGCTCGTATTGCGGAAATATGATAAGTTGATTAATTAATTATATACCGTTATAATTAATTAAGTCAAATGGATCATATTGAAATAAATTAATGTATTAGCTAATCCTAGAATAATTATTAATTGGTTAATAATTATTTTAGTTCAACTCAATTTAATATAAATAGTTATATTAATTTATTGGGCCAATATATATGCATTAAATATATAGCCCGATTAAAGAGCATTTGGAGTAGCTTTTAATTAAATGAATTAGAGGCTTGTTTGAGTGAGTTTAGAGGCCCATTAGAGCCCATTTTCTGGCCGGCCCTAGTGGTAGGTGGGAGTGGCAATTTTGTAAATAGATGGTTGGTGGTAGGTAGGGATGATGCACTATATATAGAGATGTATAGATGCAAAATTGAGGCTTCTCTCTTCCCTAACCCTAGCCGCCATTCCTCTCCCTCTTTGGCCGCCGGCCTCACCTCCTCTCTCTCTCCATTAGCTCATGGGTTGAGCAATATTCTCTCCACTAATTAAATTGTTAATTAAAGAAGAAGAGAGAATACCTTGGATTAGCTTTGTTCTAATCGAATCGCTAGCACGAATCGATTTAGACCTTGGTTAATCTCTAGGTGGACTCGAGGCGATTTGGAGGCGAAGGAGAGCACCCCATCGATTCCCATGCCGTAGGATCGAGCCCCGCGGATGCGATTTCGCGGGAGGTACAATAATTTCCACCTATCTCTTGTATCGATTAGCTTTGTACTAGATCCCTTTGTTGCTTGTGTTTTAATTGGATTAATTAATAGTAATTAGTCTAAAATTAAAATTGGGCAGTTTCCTAACAAGGATGTCAATAGATTAGGATGGTAGATAGTATTTCTGATTAGCGATGACTACCATCTGCAGTTTTGTCATCCTACTAAATATAAAGTGAACATATACAACAAACAAAGTGAACATATAGATAATTTAAGTGAACATATACAAACAAATAAGTTCAATGAAAATAAGTTGAATATGCATGTAAAATTCTTAACAAATTATGACAATACTTATTTGTTTGTAAGTGTTCACTTAGATCGCCTATGTTCATCTTGTTTGCTGTATATGTTCATTTTATATTTAGCGATGGTAGGGATGGAAAAACTGCAGATGGTAGTTATCATTCCTGATAGTTTTCAATATAGAAATCTAGCCTGAAAAAATTAAAACTAACGTAATTGTTCACTCGATAATAATAGTTAAAAATTCGAAATTTTAAAAATAATGTCGTTGGATCATCATCCGGATTAACGAAATCGCAAAATCCTTGGATCGTCATTCCAATTGATGATCCAACAAATAACAAAGTCATGGAACATTTTTTAAATTTGCAATTTTACTTTTTAACCCTCAATTTTTTTATTATTACAAAATATATAATTAATAATTAGTAATTAAACATAATTGAAATTTCTATAATGAAATATAAGTATATAATTATTATTTATGTTAAATACATAATATTGTATATGTGTATAAAATTAAATACGGATGATAGTATTACACATGTCGTAATAGAAATTATATTTAATTTTATACATGTATATTATATTTATAATTATATATATTAAATATACATACAAATACATATGTATAAAATTAAATAGTAATGAAAGTATTACACATATCGTAATATAAATTATATTTCATTTTATACATGTATATTATAATTATAATTATATATATTTGTATGTATATTTAATGTATATAAAAATCTTTTATATATTTTTATTTATATTTAATGTACAACAAAAAATATTTTATATATTTATATTGAGAATGGATTCAATCAAAGCGCTTTGACCGGAGTCTCAGTTAAACCCCGTCGGTTCTCAATTTTGAAAGTTCAAATGACCGATCCAAACCGTCAAATACGATCTCCATATTGAAATCTCCTTGCTGACCAAAATTTTCATTTTTTTTAATTTTTTAAGTATTTTTTTCGGATTTTCAAAAACAGCAATTTTTGTGGGGTTCAGAACAAATTAGATTAACGATTTTTGAAAATCCGAAAAAAATACTGAAAATTTTCAAAAAAATGAAAATTTTGGTTGGTAAGGAGATTTCATTATGAAGATCATATTTGACGGTTTGGATTGGTCATTTGAATTTTCAACATTGAGATCTGACGGGGTTTAACCGGGACTCCGGTCAAAGCGCTTTGATTAAAGGTTTTCTCATTTATATTTACATTTAATGTTTAAATAATTATTATAAATATATACAATATTATGTATTTAACATACATAATTTAATAATATACTTATATTTTTATAATAGATGTTTTAATTATGTTTAATTTCTAATCACAAAATATATATTTTGTAATAATAAAAATTTTGGGGTCAAAAAGAAAATTTCACAATAAAAATATGTTGCCAATTTTTTTTTATTTGGATCGGCAATTGGGATGCCGATCCAAACAAAAAAAATTGTTGACTTATTTTTTTAATGCGAAATTTGCTTTTTAGCCCCTACAATTTTTTTATTACAAAATATATATTTTGTGATTAGAAATTAAACATAATTAAAACATCTATTATAAAAATATAAGTATATAATTAAATTATACATGTTAAATACACAATATTATATGTGTGTATAATACTTATTTATATACATATTATGTATCATATATTTTATATATTAAATAATATTAATATCTACATTTAATGTATAACAGATTTTTTTCTTTTTGGTCTATATTGTAAAAATAATAATTTTAGTGTCATCTGCGAAAATATATTTAACCCCACCTTGTATTTCCTATCATCACCTTGTATTTGGGGACACTCAAATTATGGACATTGGAACCCTCATCAGAAAATGCCTGAATTTATCCGCAATTTCTAAATCATTTTTGTTTAAACCATAACCATATTAGGTTAAATTTAGATGCAATTAAATTGGGCTGTGAAATTGAATTATGACTTACCGAACTATAACCCCACCTTGTATTTCCTATCTTCGACTCATTTTCCTCTACAGAAAAAATCTGATTTTTTTTTTTTTGATTTATAAGGCCCATGGGCCGTCGGACAAACAAAAAGGAAAAAGAAAACGAAAAAAAAGAAGAAAAAAGAATAGGATGCTATGTAATGTAGAGCATCTTTCCAGGTAAGTCTTCTTGTTTTGTTGCTAGCGCATTGTCATCCGAGAGTAGCTCCTCTTTCCTTTTTGTTGTATAGGAAAAACTGGTAGGTTCATTCCTCTGATCAGAGGTCCAAGCTATCAATTTCTTCTCTTTAATTCTTTTCCTTGGGTGCCTGCAAGAGATAAGCTCGCTTTGGTATCCTTTCTTGATGCCAGACGCCATCGATTCAACCCAGGAGATCAGGGCATCTCCTGTTCATATGTACAGAAAAAATCTGATACCATAACTAGTCAGAACTCCTGTTCTGTGTTTATTAATGAGAACAGAGAATGGTTATTACTTATTAGGTGCGCATCATTCCAAAAACTTCTAATTCAAAGGGATTGCTTTGAATCCATCAATGCATTTAAAAAAGAATAAGATAGAAAACCTACCAGAAGAGTTCAAGCTTTAGCCCACTTCATAAAAAGTGGAACAAGAAGTTGCTATGCACTTAATAAATGGTCCCAAATTTTTTTGGAAGAATAAATGATTCCATTTTAGGTGGTACAAGTTGGCCTAAACATGTGGTTGGGGCTCTTTTAGGTTTTGTCATGTCTGTGTGCTAATTCTTGCATTTAAAAGTACGTTTAATAGCCTAATTGAAAATTATCATCGTTAATTTATATGCCCATATATAATATATGATGCATTTATAAGTAAGATGAAGTACTTCATTAATGTTGTATATAGACTTATATATGGTCTTAATGCTTGCAGTTCAACTATTATTGTAGTAGAATGGTTGCAAATCACAAATCATTTGAGTTAATTTTAATTTCATATATGATCAACTTATTTACTGCCAGTAGTAAGCAAGTTCCAATTATCATTGTTACAAAGACACTGTACCCAATTTTCTTTTCATTGATATCACCTCTAGTCTGTAAAATTTGATAACAAAGAGTACTGCAAGAAATAAGTGCATTATTGCATGTCATCTTATGTGTGAAGAGATTACATAATTTTTTTTTTTTGAAACAAGTAGAGTTTTTAGTGCTCTACCATTTTCATTAACGAAAATTAAAAAACATACAAAGTCTTACTGCAAAATATTGTAGAGTTTAATAGAATAACTCTACCCCAAGTTGCACGGTACTAGTATATGGTACCAATGTCCCCTTTTTATTATTTTCTACCCTTAGCACTTGACCCAACAACCTCATACAATCATAAAAAACAAGCATATAACACAAATAGAGTCTTAAGATAAATAACAACATAAATAAGCCAAATATTAGCAACATTTTTCGACACCCCTTCTTGCATAGATGTCGCCTCCCATCCACCTTTTATCAAGCTTGATCCAATTGAAGCGGAAGCTCATTGACATCAAGGATCATCCCAAAAACTTGCTCCTTTAATGCAGGTTTTCACAGAACTGACCAATGATTAAGCAATGATTTGATTAGAGAAGCATTATATCTATAAGTATGGTTATCTATAAGTATGGTGCTTATCTGACTTAAAGCATATCTTATTTCTATTATTCCACAGAATCCAAAATATTGCACCACAACAAATTTGGAAAGCATCTAAGAGAGATATATGTAAAGAGTTAATATATTGTAATAAATCTTCAAGAAAATAAGGTTCAACGTTACAATCAAACTGTTTCAGGAACCATAATCATATCAATCTATTATTAGGGCATCTAAAAAAAATGATCTATTGTCTCCAAACTCGGACAATAAACACATGAAGTGTCCCTTATCCATCATCGATATGCTAAGTTATCTTTTGTTAATAATCTACTTTTGCTCAGTAACCATAAAAAGATTTTAATTTTTAAAGGAACCTTTGTTTTCCAAATAATCATGCCCCAATCACTTATTACCCCTTGATGATCAAGCCACAGGTATAAGGATCTCATGGAAAAACATTCTTTATCTTTACTCATCCATCTAATATTGTCATTGCTGTCAGATAAAGAGAAGTAAGAGCTTATCATATATCTCAAAGAATCAAAATCTATCATATGTGAGTAGCTTAGTTGCCTCCTAAATTGCAAGGATTTCATATGATTGTTCAGGACATAGGCAATTGTGATTAACTTGTTTGTGCAAATATTATAAAGAGATGGGAATAAAATATTTATGGGAATAACTCCACACTACTTATCTGTCCAAAATTGTACTGAATTACTATTACCTACTTCAAAAGAGCAGTTTATCTTAACTATTTGTTCTATTTTTTTTAAAGAGCTCCAAAATGGAGATCATTTTTTTCTATCTGTGGTGGTGTCATATTTATAGGTAATTATATCTTTCCACCAACCATGATAATTCGGATGTTTTATATATTCTCCACCACCATTTACCTAACAAAGCATAGTTTATATTTTTTTTAGGTTGGTAATCTCTAACCCCCCACGTTCCTTAGTATGAGTAACACTCTCCCGATTGATCAAATAATATTTTTTCTTTATTCCAACATGCCAGAGAAAATTAGATCTAATAAGAGATTACATAATTAAAATATATATAACGTGAATTTACGACAAACCAATACTTTTATTTGTTCTATGAATCCGAAAGATTAGCTGATTGGCAGTGTGTGTGAATCTGTTATTGATGAAAGTGTGCGTGTAAAGTGTAAACCTAGTCAAAACCAATGTTGTGTATCACGTTTTAGCATAGAGACAAAATACAATTCAAACATTCAATGATCCAGCGTGACAATAAAGTATTAATTGCTTTTAATGACATTAACTTTATTAATCAACATTACACTTTTCCAGACTGATACAGCCGAAGTACCGTATTTTTTGTTCCGAGAAATTTGATTTTGTTTTGCTATCAAACTTCTACGTAACATAATGAGTCAATATGGTGATGCATTGTAATTAATAATCTTGGAATTCTGAGATAGTTACTCTGACAAGCACTTCTAAATTTTTATTGTTTTTCGTATGAGCTTTAAAAAAAAAAGAATAAGAAAAGAATCGGCTTTGAACCTGATATATATGCGCATGCAGGTGCATTATCAGGAAAACAATTGTTCAGAAAAAAATTTTTTGGTACCTAATCAAATAATGGAAAACAAAGGGTTGCGTGTTTCTTTCTTTCTGATATATTTGTCAGCCTGTAGTGACCTTAAATGATACACGTTACAATTAATACAAACACTAGAATTAAAAGTACGTATAATAATTTCTGACATGATTCTTGTAAGTTTCTTTATGTATATATATAAAATATTAGTGATATTTCTATTTTGTTTTGATGAGCATCACGAGCCTTCATGATACATAAACATGTGGACGATTTGTGTATTCTTTTTTTTTATGGCAGGTAGCAATTACCATTCCAACAAATTTGATTAATAAAAACAAATATTTACGAAGTCAGAAAAAAAGAAACTAAAAGGAGCAAAGTGAGAAAAACCTATACAAAAACTAAAAATAAAAGAAAAATCCTAAACATGTTTATTCCAAGACTATATCAGCACAGATTGTATTGATTAAAACCTCATGCGTAGTGTTGAGTGCTGACTGTTGACATCTGAAAAAATGCGTCTGTTCCGTGCCTTTGAGATATTCCAATAGTCGCCAACCAAATTATGTCCCAATTATTTATTCCGCGACTTCTTGATGAAATCCAGAATTTGATAATGCAAAACTGAAATACTGATCAAATTCTGATAGCGAATTGATAATGCAAAAGAAGGTGGTCTGCTGATTCGAGCAGATCACTGTCGTCACAGGATGGACAGGAGTCGAAAGATGGCGAACCTTGCAGCAATCTGTCCAAAAGTAACAATCAAAGGAAAATTTTGATCTTTGGAAAAAGCTTTAATTTGCCATAAGAAAAGGCGGAACTATTTTGGCCAGCATGAAAACATTAAGGCGCTTAAACAACCTTCTTAAGTATTTAAGTCAAATGAGTTATTGACATGTGCGTATACAATGCTTTCAATTAAAATAGATAGGAATAATATTCATTTGGTGACTTTATGGATGATTTTAAGTTGCAGACTAAAACTGAAATCAACTAAAAATATATATATATATATATAGCTGGAACATAACAAAAAAATCTCTTTAATATTAGGCGAGTACAAATATCTTTTTAATATTTTATTTTAGTAACTATTGTAAAATATAAAAAAAAGAGAAGAAATAAGTATCATGCATTTGCAAGTATGTGAGGTTAGGATGTATTTAAAATCCGTAGCTTGCAGTACACAAGCATGTTAGCGCGCCTCATGCATCCACATATCCCCGATCTTGACACTTGCTTCCTGAAACATCACACACCCCATGTGCTGAATCATGATACTTAGTCATGGAGCAACGTGTTGCACGCGGATCGGATGATGGTATGTGTTGTAGTTGCATATATGATTCGTGCAAGTTGTCTTAGCTTAGATTCATATATACAAACTCGATCCCCTCTCATCGTCCTAATTAAAAATAAAGATGTCTGTTTTTGAATGATCTATATATGTGCTACATCAGAGGCGGATCAAAGGGGGTTCCCGCTTAACCAACCACCATCATCGCCCTTAATTATCTTTTTAAGGGATATCCTACAGTACCTGGCTATTAATTTTTTTTTGGTCCAATTTGAGCCCTAATTGATCTCAGTCGTTACTTAATCAAACGACTAACGATATGCTTTTGTTGAGAAAACTTTAAGAAAATTAGTGAATAAATTAATTATAAGTTGGGATAATTTTGGATTATCGATTTTTTTTTATTGTTACCGTTGTTACATAGTAAGGTAAATTAGAGACTTATAACGGTGTACCCATATAATTAAATATGCAATATCTGTATTTTGTGTACCAACAAAAAAAGAAAAGCTCCGTTTATGATTCAATATCTGTCTCAAATAATTCTAACAGCTTTTCACCCTATATTGAAAAATGAGTCCAGTCCCCTACTAAATTTGCATTTTAATGTTAAAAAAAAAATCTGATATAGTGAGTACAACAATTGATATTAATTTTAATTAAAACAAATTAAATGCTTTATTTCTATTTTGTGCATATACTTGTGCCGGAGCGAGAACTCCTCCATGTGCTCGTAGGTACACAAATATTGGCCGTGTTGTTCTAACTACCACACAAATATTGGTCATGTTGTTCTAACAACTAGCACAAGTATTCAACCCTACTTGTGTTGTATATGAACGATGCCCCACTAAACATCATTCTTTGTACGTAATTACAAAATTGTACCATCAAGACTATATACACGTCAAATAAAGATTTGTCTCACTGTCTTCAGCTTCTCTGACAAGTGGGGTCAACTTGTCACGCATGACAAAGCATGTTTTGTGACCAGTATTGCTGTGCTGTGTTGGCATGACAGATGTAGACGTGTCATGTGTCGTTTGATAGAATGCAGGGCAACATGGTATATCATATGGTCAGTGGCGAAGCCATGATTGAAGAATGACGGGGGCCAAAATCTGACTAAATGAAATTGAGAACTAAAAAAATTATAAGTAGTATTAATTACCTAAAATAATACTAGCAACTATTAATTTTTCTTAACCAAAATATCATTGAGCATTATATTTTGAGTCTAGAGGAGACCCATCAAGCTTAATTATATAAATTATCTTAATAAATTAATATATGATTAGAAAATATTCCAATTATCAAGGCCAGTCCCCCTCTGTCTCCCCTCTGTCTTCGCCACTGCACATGGTCAAACAGTTGAACTTTTTGGTGTGAGATTTGTCTGTATCTTAGCTATCTTTATTAACAAACGAAGATGTTCAGGCATTTAATTAATCTAATGCCAGTCAAAATTTATTTGATACCTGCGTCAAAAAACAAATTCTATCGCCATCAGCATCTGTGATGATTGCAATTCTTATTCTATTGTCTTCATTAACCCTTGAAAACTTCGACTCTTTTCTAGGCTTTACTTTAAGTTTCTGATCTTGTTGAGCCAGGCCTTCATTGATTTTTTCCTTTACTCGTAAACTCTCTTATTATCCTTTTTTGTTAATTTCTAACACTTTTTATTAAATAAATATATGTTTATTCGGTGACAATGCTGGGCCAGCCTCTGAGGAATTAGAGAGACATTCATCAATTACTTCCACATGATCATAATTGACCAAAATTAAGTTGCATATCCATATGGAACTAGTACTCATTTAGGACCATCTCAACTACACAGAGATCAACTACAACACCAACCTAAAAAGCAGAGAGTGAGTGAGTGAGAGAGAAAAGACAGCATATCTACTGTACCATACCCATCGCATTCAAGATATTCTGATCAATAATATGCCATACTAAAGAACCTCTTAATAACATGCTCATTCAGTATCTCCAACACAGCTCTGTTTGCAGGGCCCACACACCGTGGCGTCTTGAACTGGCCCACTGATGTGCCTCTCGACAAAAAATGGTAAAGAACTTTCCGAAAGGTTCCCCTCTCCACCACATTCAGCTCGAGTGGCCCGATGGTGCCTATTCTCCTTGATCCTACATATCCTGGATCTACAAATGTGCGATCCATGCAATCACAACAACTTTGTAGAACCTCATCTTTCGCATCAGCATTTAATTCCCAAAATATTACATAATGGCCCGGGTCAGACACCATATCAGCATAACTGGTGAAGTCAAGCAAGTCGAGCTTTTTCTCAGCTAAGAGGAGCTTGGTTGCTTCGTCGACTGCAAGCTGGAGGTCTTTTTCAGTGTTTTTGTCGATATTTATGCTGAGAATTAAATTCCTTCGGCATATGAACTTTAGCCTTGGGGTTGAGTTGTAGAACCCCTCCACTCGTACCACGTCACCCAGTCGGTACCGGTAGAGACCTAATAATTTGATAAAAGATGTTAACTATAAGTTCGATAATGTCCCCATATGTAGGACGTGAGAGACAGTTAATTTTATGCCAATATTATAATCTCATGAAAGGGTTATTAATCATAAAATAACAGCTTTAAAAGATTAAACTAGGTGTGTGTGTGTGGGAGGGGGGAAGTCATCAAACTCTGATATTCTAATACTGGGCTTTATGTTAACTGGCAATCATTTAGTAACAATTTCACATCTTCAATTTTTTTTTTTATAAATGGAGAAAAAAGTATGTACAAAAAGGACAAACAGAAAACCAAGGCAAATATGTAATTAATTTTCCACTGTAGTTTGGTAAGATCTTGGTTTGCCACAGCTGTTAGCCAATTCCTCAACTACTACCTAATTTTGGATTCTATTTTACTGCTTTTAATTTTCCAGGACTTCTTGTATAACTGTTTTTTATTAATGAAATTTGGAGGCAGGAGTGCAGGACATGCACATTTTGTCCAATAAAAAAAAAGGCAAACAAACAGCTGCTAAAAGAGTACTATTGACTAGTATTAGCTGCAGCACAAGGGTCTGCGCTGACTGTTCAATTCATTGGAGTTGAATTTTCTTACATGTGAACTCATGATACTTTTTACTCGGCCATGTCAACTAACAATAGTAGCTTACAAGGATTAACAAAGAAATCCATACCTACAAGTTACTACCTACTATTATAATATATATCTCTAAACCTTAATTTCAAAAGACAACAAAGTGGTAAAAAACCTACGTCAAAAGTTTATGCACTTATTTCCTTGGATTCAAAATAATTTTCTATTTTACTTGGTCAAATTCCATGTATGTTCAAGTCAAAATGTAACTACAATATGAAATTTAGTATATTCTAGGATTTGTTAAGATGAAGAAACAACTCATGTTAGTATTGAAGAAGACATGGAAATATGTAACTCCCATTTTTTACTTTTTTTTGTGAATAGCCTTCGAACTTGCAATTATAAATAGAATCCAATCATGGTTGATAACTCGTTCAAGACATAAAAAATGTTCACTATCTACAAGTGATTAAAAACACAGTATTACAGTTTCTGATTATGAAATAAAACAATATTTAGACCTTCAACAACTCGTAGAAAGTTTCTTTATATATTGTGGGATGAGGATTTTAGTAAGGAAGATAAGAAAGCTGCTCTATAAAATACTTTGTAGATACTAAGTACCGTATGCTTCTAGAACCTAAAACTCATTAATTATGTCACATTCAAGAGCTATGTTAGCAAAAAGTATTATGATTGATGGTTGTATTACCAAATGCTTTTAAATACATATCAAGATTGATGATTGACGGTTCAACCATAGTTTCAAAAAGGGCATCAATTTCACTAAAAAAATAGTTAATGTATAAAATAACAAAGATTTGGGTTCTGGTTTTAGACATTTAATCAATCAGTCATAACAACTACGCTAAACATTCAAGCAGAAAATACCAGGCAATCTTCTGAAAATGACATAAAATATGTAAAAGAAGACCCCACTTGTCTAATAAGATCCTTTCTAACTTGAAAGTCATTAGAAAATTCTTACCCATGAACAGCCAACAGAATAAATCATGCACACTTGAGAATGCAAGTCAACATACAGAGCGGTAAATAAGCTAAATAAAGCAAGAGTTAGATAAAGGAACTTACCAGCAAAAGTGGTTATGATAATTTCATATTCCACCCCAACTTGCACCTCAGTGAGACCGATTGGCTCTGCATGCTCACAACCATCCATTCCTCTCAAAGGGATAAACTCGAAGAATCCGATATCAGGAAGCACCACAAATGTAGCAGAGTCCGGTGGTGTTAAAGGGTCCACATTTGCCCCAATCCACCCCTCTGATGATCCATATTCAGCACAAACCAATGGCAACCGTCCTGCATAGTGTCTCAATTTACGAGTATAGTGCTCCATCGAACCAGTCATTATACCATACACATATTTGGCATTTGTCCAGAGCTCTGGTATGACCCCGTACCAATTGCTCAGCCCCTCACACTTGCGGTATATTGAGCCGAAATTATTTAATATAAAAATTCATACACCAAAAAATTTAATACAAAGAATTATTTATTTTTTTTTTAATAAGAAGAAAGTTCCAACGCGTTTATAAACCGCGCCTCCCTCTCTCCTCTCGAACGCGTTTTATAAACGCGTTACAGGCCCTAAAACGCGTTTATAAAACGCGCTAGAAGCCTGAACTTTCGGAATAGTTAAAACGCAATTAACGCGTTTATAAAACGCGCTAGAAAGCTTTTTACTCGTTTATAAAACGCGCTAGAAGCCTGAACATTCCAACTTCTATCACTTCGATCAAACTTTAGTCATTTCAATCGAACTTTAGTCATTTCTGTCTATAAGTTTGTGAATTTATAAACGCGTTATTTGAAGTTATATAAGACTATACATTCTCGCAGAATTTAAATCGTCAACAACAGATTATCTCTTACAATTTAAAAACCTATCAATCAAATCCAAAAATGTCTACAATTACAATATATGTCAACCAATGTCCAACTTTTGGTGCTTCCTACTTCCACATCGGTTGTAGTATGCATACCACATTTGCTGAAATTCGAAATGAATTATACAGCAGGCTACAGATTTTAGAAACCCAGTACACTTTGAATATCCATGGTCGTTACAATGAAATTGTAAATGGGAGATATGAATCACTATTTCTTCCTGTAAATTCTGAAGATCAATGGCGCCTTTTTTACCACGAGACATTCGAGACGAGAGGGTTACCGATTATTGAGTTGCATGTTGATTTCATCCCCGTATATGGCACGGGACCAGATCTAAACCTAACACCCCTTGACGAGCCCGGTAGCAGTGAGCCAAACACTTCCTTAAACCTTATGTGTGGCCAGCAATCCACCCCTTACCAATACACTGGCGAACAGTCCGTTCCTACGCAAGACAATAACACATCAGGAGATGAAGTCGAGGTTGCCGATGGTGATGAAGATGAGGGTCCGGCGACTTACTCCGACCTTCCTACCGGAGAAGAATATACCGATGTGGATGACTTCTCCGAGAGAGAAATGCCTTTTTATTCAAACTGCGACCAGCCATACGTTTCAGGAAGGACGGACTTGCACCATCCTGTAAGTGAATTGTGTGATATTTCCATGTTTGAGTATGCTGGTATGCCGGAGCGTAGTTTAGGGCCACAAGGCGAACTTGCTGTTGGTAAACGATTCGGTTCCAAAAAACAATTAATTCTAGCTGTCTGTGATGTTTCATGCAAAACAAATCGAGAAGTTCGAACGAAAACTAGCAATAAACAAAAAATTGTAATGGTTTGCATGCAAAAACCGAATTGTAAGTGGCGATTGTATGGTAGACGTGAGAGTTATAATACAAATTGGAAGATCTCTACCAATCCAAATGAGCATATTTGTTCGAGACCCCCGGGCCAAAAGGGTCACGCAAACCTTACAGCTAGTCTCATTGCCGAACACGTTAGGGATGAATTGAAAAAAAATTTGGGAAAAAGTGTCCAGGACATAGGAAGCCTCATAAGGGCTAGATATCCACGTATTGAACCGACTTATAATAAACTATGGCGTGGGAGGGAGCGAGCGTTGGAGCAATTGTTTGGGTCCTGGGAAGGGGCCTACAATAAACTTCCACGCCTCCTGGAGGCAATGAAGGCGACAACCCCAGGAACGAAATACACAATAGTTTCTTGGCCTACAAACGATCCTAACGTTGGCGTCTTCAAGATGGCAGCCTGGGCTTTTGGTCCGTGCATAGAAGCGATGAAATATGCCAGACCTGTTATCTCAATTGATGCTAGTTTTTTATCGGGCCGATACAAAGGTAGATTGTTCTCAGTGTGTGGTTATGATCCAGAAAATCGATTAATTCCGGTTGCATTCGGATTGGGCGAAAAAGAAGATAAGGATACTTGGGGATAGTTTATGTCTTGGGTTAGATGTGAAGTTTTAGGCCGGAACACTAGATACTGTGTCATATCTGACCGTCATAAGGCAATAAAAGCGGTATTTGCATCCGTAGATTACGGTTGGAAGGCACAAGGTGCGCATGCAGTAGCGATTCATCGGTTCTGCATGCAGCATGTTGCGGAAAACTTATGGAAGGAGGCTGGCGGGTCACAAGATGCTGATTTGAAAAACTTTTTCAAATGTAGACTTGCTAACAAGAAAAACCCTTGACGTTTTAGAGAGAATTGGGGAGTTCTGAAGGAAAATAACCTGAGAGCTTATCAGTACCTAAGAAATTGTGGTAAAATTAATGAAAATAACAACAACGAGCGGCCAAAACTATATAAATGGGCTCAGAGTTTTGACAAGGGGCATCGGTGGGGTATAATGACGAGTAATGGATCGGAGAGTCTGAATAATGTGTTTAGAATAGAGAGAAGATTACCAGTGACAGCACTTATAGAAGGCACGTGGTATAAATGTGCCAACTGGATGAACAAGCGAACACAAGAAGCACTTCAAAGGTTGAGTTTAGGAGAAAGATGGCCGGAAGGAGTAAAGAATAAATTGATCAAGCATGATGGAAAATCACGTAAGTACTTAAAGAAAAAGAATTTAATTCATTCATTCATTTTAATCCATTTTGAACTAACTTCATCTTTTTGTTTCAATCTCAGAGGAGTTTATGAGCACATTCGTGTTAAGATTGGACCTTGGAGAATTTCGCGTGAAAGTTCGCGAGGAGTACCGTGATGGTGTAGGCTACGATTATTCCCATTACACAGTTCAAATTCCACCCGACATGGAGCAAACCGATGTGCAATTGCCCTTCACTCGAACCACATGTGAGTGCCAAAAACCACAATTGACAGGTATCCCTTGCGCACATGTCATTGCTGTTTGCAGGGAGACAAATTACAATGTAGATCAATTCGTGGATGGTCACTATAGCATGCAAAACCAGCACATGATTTGGTCAGCAGGTCGGTTTCATTGTTACAAAGATGAGGAAGAGTGGCCAGTTTATACAGGTCCGATAATTGTCCCCGACAAGAGTTTGGTCAATCGAGGAAGGCGCAAAATCATTCGTGCAGAGATGTGGATGGATAGGATGGAAGGAAGGAAAGGTGGAGGTTCCACGAGAAAAAACAAAAAGAAAAATCAAGGAGAAGCTTCAACCAGTCAACCGCGACTAGCAGCACCTCAACCCCCATATCCGATGGACGCATTGCAATCCGGTCGATACACCAGTAGACCACCAACAAGGGCCAACAGTCCAAGAAGGGCAGCGAGTACTGAACGTACGGTTCGGACTCGTCAAACACCCATTCAACCAGGACGAATGTCATTGCATGTTGATCCACGAAGCAACAATAATAGGGAGGACCAAGGATCTGTAGAACCACAGAGAAATTCTATAAGCATTGATCCACGGGTAAGAGATGTCGCATCTGGAAATATGAGAAGTGAGTCGGCTAGATTTCCAACACATCAAGGAAATACATCAAGGGAGAGAGGACGAAAAGGATTGTTTGGGGGGAAATTTGGCAATATACTGTCTTTCGGTAGGAAAAAAAAATGAAATAATTGAAGATTAAGGGTTGTCGTAATTTTATATATTGTAATGGAATGTATTGTAAGAGAATATACTATTATTTTATGAATTTCGAAATTATATATTACAATTTTTATGCATTCTAATTTTAGTTTTAATTTAGTATTATTTTATGTATTATTATTTTATGCATTCTAATTCGATCTGTCAAGAAGAGCATTGACAGACATGCATTCTTGTTATCTACAAAATCCTAAAAGGCTTTCAGAAGCAGTTAATTAACTCGTATAATGGGACCCTCAGCATTCAATTAACTATTTAGCGTTGGGAAGCAGTTAATTAGCGTTGAGAAGCAGTTAATTAGCTCGTTTTATAAAACGCGCTAAAAGGTTTTGTACCCTTTTATAAAACGCGCTAAAAGACTTTGTACCCTTTTATGAAACGCGTTAAAAGGCTTTACCCTATTATAAAACGCGTTAAAAGGCTTTACCCTTTTATAAAACGCGTTCAAAGGCTTTACCCTTTTATAAAACGCGCTAAAAGACTTTTTACTCTTTTATAAAACGCGCTAAAAGGCTTTACCCTTTTATAAAACGCGTTAAAAGACTTTGTACCCTTTTATAAAACGCGTTAAAAGGCTTTATCTTTTTATAAAACGCCCAATTCTCGCATCTCTCATTCTCACCTCTGAATATCATTCTCATCTCTCATTCTCACCTCTCTCATTCTCACCTCTCAATGTTAATAAGTGCAAAATTGTAATAAGAGACTTTCCGGTGGAATCTGTTATTATGTACGAAGGTCGGCCCAGATGGACAGCTCGCTAACTTCATCATCATCTGAGGTAGACCAACACTCTGCTGCCTACGATCATGGGTAATGGGCGGTAGAGTTCTGCCGACCCAATTAGGGAAGAACTCGACGACTGTCGAAGGCTCTCGCAGAATTGGGCAACTGTCCAAGAGTCTCCGCAAATCGTTGTTTTCATATTAATGAGAATTATTGTAATGAAAATTGTTATTAATTTAAAATCGTTGTTTTCATATTAATGAGAATTATTGTAATGAAAATTGTTATTAATTTAAATCGTTGTTTTCATATTAATGATAGTTATTGTAATGAATTTTTTTTTAAAATTTTTATATTAATTAGTTGTAAATATTACATATGAAGTTCATATTTTAATTCATACAATAACATAAATTCTAGATATGAAGTTCATATTACAAATTAAATTTCATAGAAAATAAAATAGATAAATTCCATTATTCTAGCACAATTAAACTCTAATTTTTCTCCACTTCCTTAACCTCTTTATTCTTCTCCTCCTCCTTATTCTCACTAGAACTCTCATCTATTTTAACCCCCATACTAAAATCAGGGCTCCTGCCACATCCTGGAGGGAAACGACGTACAGCCGAGACGGCCCTTCTCTTCAGAGTGAATTTTTTTATGAATGAATTTCGAACTATTTCTTATTTAATGGACACATCTTTGAAAAAATAAAAAATCTCAAATTATTAAAAGAATATCTATATACAAAAATCTATATGAGCATGTGATCTAGTGTTTCTGTGGTAAAAGCACTAGACTGGTCTAAAAAAAGTCAAGAATTCAAGCCCAACATGTACGTGTAACTTACAAAAAAAAAAAAAGTTTGCAAAAATCTCTCACTTTCTTAAAAAAAATCTATATGATGATACAATTGGTTTTTTAATACTTGACATTAGTCAATTTTACTTTGTTTATTGTTTGAATAAAATTAAATTGTATTTGCATATATTATATTATGTTGTAAAATAAAATACTAATATAACATACCAATCTTTCAAATAATATTTCTATCAAACAGTGTTAATAAAAGTTACAAGAATAACACTATTCTGGTTCTATCGGAAAGGCACTTACCACTGTTTCTAATTTATTAGTTTCAACAACGCTGCTTAACGCCGTTGTTTAATTTTGTTAAATTTATCCGAAATAAATAGATGCATGCATCTAGATCAGTCAATGCAACACATCGTAAAATTTTGGGAAGAAACAATCTTAAATATTGCAATTGACAATTCAAAAGATATCTGGAGGGAACAACCGAAAAATTGTAAAGAGTCTTCTCTATGGCTATGTTTGGATTGGAGTGGGAAGAAGAGAATAAGAGAAGAAGAAAAGAAATTTAATATTAAACAATCCAAACTCTTCACAAAGTTACACACTTTTCAATACTTCTTCCCACTTCTTCCCTTCTTCCTTTCTTCCCACACCTATCCAAACGGAGCCTATTTGTTCGTAGATATCTCATATCTACTTTTAAAAAGTGCTCTTACACATTAATTTGCAGATCTCATCCAAACAATATCCAGCTCAAGGTCTATGCAACAAATCGCCTACGTCCTCTAAATAGCCGCTATCTAGAATATCTAAAAATAAAAACAAATCGCCTACGTGTCCCCATTGCCACGGATATGTTCTATTTCTTCTATCTTATTTTAGAAAATGATACCCGTTTGTTACCACTTCTTTTCTTACAAAAATAGTACTCGAGTATATATATATCTAGTCATAACTATATTTCCATTATCTAAAATTAATCAAATTTGATGATTAGGACAGAGAGAGAAAATTAACATGTATGGAATATTAGAATTGGAATTCGACAACAGAAGAATGACAATAAATTAAAGAGAATATAACAAAAGTAACATACTTTAATGCTTAAATTTTAGCATTTTTTAAATATTGTCGGCAAATATTAAAACTTTTCAACGCAATATGAATTATTCAAATAATATAATTTTTTTTATACAGGATTGTGGGATCCCTTCTCCTGTTGCAAACTTGCAATTCTAATCCACATAAATACTTTGACTCGTACGAACGATATAGGCACAATCTATCATAAATTTCAAAAGTGAATTAAATCTTATTATAAAATTATCTGTATGCGGTGAACAGTACTCTAAATAGTGTCTACTTAAATTAGGAATTGAAGAGCCATAGACTCCACAAGCTGCGTCCTCCGCAGTACAAAAAAGGATACACATTTACTTCACCCTTATTAAAGTCAAGAAATGGAGACGAGTCGAAATAGGCAATGGCAAATAAGTGTAGTGGTTACGTTTTTGGTTATGGTTTTTCAATTATTAAGTTAGATCTTTAAATAAATTTTCTATTTAGTAGGAACATGCCACTGATAATTATTAATTATTGAGTTCAGTAGTAGATTAATTAGATCCTAGAGGATTTGCATCTCTTTTCTGAAATAATTAATATATAAGACAGCAGGCAGTACAATGTTGATCAATAAATAATATTATTTTCGCAATTCTTCTGAGAATGTTTTTCTGTTCTCTTTTTTTATAATTTCTTTGTGTGGAACCTTTCATATATAACCACTTTTTGTGCAATCAACTTTACAACTGGATCAGATTTAAGTCAAGATTAGCTTATAAAGTGTATGCAAAAGAAAGTTAACTTTACCTTAAATATTATATATATACGGTGATTTTTGTTAAATTAATTTTTGTAGTTTGAAGTGATGATGTTAACCTTTGAAATTAGACAATGGTCCTACTATATAAATACGCTTGCCTCTAATAACGTAGATTTTAATATGAAATTTCAGATAAAATGATAAATTTTAGCTGTCTTTTGTGGATAGGACATGAGATCAACTCTGACCGTACAATCTATGTCTTACGTGTCTGACTGACACAATTTATTAATATAAAAATAATATTTAATCTTATTAGGTATGTAACAAATCTGTATATGAAAGGGATATGAGTATATGACTCGTAGAATAAAAATGGTAGCGCAAAAATTGAAATTTTATTACAAAACCAAATTTTATATTTTTTTTATTTTTTTTACTATTTTTCGATTTTTTTAAAACCTGCCATTTTTAGAATTTCTTTATTATTAATTGATTTTCAAAAAAGAAAAGTTTTAGAAAATTCGAAAAAAATAGTAAAAAAATTTCAAAAAATATAAAATTTAGTTTGTAATGACATTTCAATATGTAGATTGGATTAGTTTAATAAGATTTGTCAATTTATAAAACGGTTGACTGATAATGATCGCAATATACAAAAGCCTCAATACATCGCGATGCATCGTAGCATATCTCTGTTTAAGGAGCATATAAAAAAAGTCGGTCCATTAGATTTTCCTGCTTATGTTTTATAATAGGGTGTTTTGCACATTCGCCCTCAGAAAGTTAACATTTGTCATTGGTTAACTTAGGAAATAAATTGGTCATCTATGTAATATTAGTAGTTCCAGACCCTGGTCACGTCAATAAAGTCGCTCGTGTCCAATAAAAAGTAAGTTTTGTTCCTGTTGTTATAATTTATAAGCAAATGCAAGATTAATTCAATGTCCGTCATAATTATTACTTTTCAATGTCGACCAGCGTATCAACGTCAATAGTTGTACAGTTGATGTACTGTACCCAGTAGCTAATTTAAAGTAACTCAACGATTCAACGTCCATAAATCACTATCACTTATTTAAGAAACACAAAGAAAGAAAGAAAGAAAGAACCGACGTGATTAATTAGTATCTTTACGGTACATGACATAATATTGTATGGGGTAATACGATTCGAAAGACGAAAGATACGTATCTTGTTGTTGTATCGATCAGTCGTTATACATAATTGATGGTTCATTATTCATTGGGTGCGTTTGGATAGGTGTGGGAAGAAGGGAAGAAGGGAAGAAGTGAGAAGAAGTATTGGGAAGTGTGTAACTTTGTGAAGAGTTTGGATTGTTTATAATTTTTTTTCTTCCCATCTTCCTTCTTTCTCTTCTTCTTCTCTCATCCAAACGCACTCATTGGTAAAAGTTATATGGCCGATAACAGATGTTATATTTATATTTCAAAATCTAATAGCTTGTGATATTATTAATTTTAATACTTTTTCCAAAAAAAATATTAATATCTTCAAGGTCTCCATAATTATGTTTCACTACCACAAAAAAGACCTTTTGTAACGGGATATCTGTAATGGTTTATATAAAAACCGTTATAGAACTGTGGGATATAGCGCGAAAAAAATAAAGCACACTCATCTGTAACGGTTTTAATGAAAAAACCGTAACAAATTTTCCGTCACAGACAAAAAAAAAACAGTTAACTCTTCTGTGACGGTTTTTATATAAAACCCGTTATAGAAACTTTTCACTTCTGTAACGGTTTTTATATAAAAACCGTTTCAGTTTTGGAATTTCAAATTGAAACGGTTTTTTAATAAAAACCGTTACAGATATATTTGGTCCAACTCCTTTCCTCTTTATTTTTCTCTCTATATCGAGCCGCTCCCTAATTCATTTTTTCCTACCTCTCTCTTTCCTCGAGCGAAGATCCTCGATCTCTCCGCTCTCCACCTCACTAATCCGATCACCGCCACCATGCCGTTTGTCGTCGTTTCCACCAATCCGGTCGCCGTCACCACGTTGTGCTCCACCCAATCTGATTGTCGTCACCACGCTTGAGCCGCCTTTTCACAAACTCGAAATAAATCTGTACCTCTGCCTCACCTTCGACCTCTCCACCAGCTCCGCCTCACCCTCGACCTCTCCACCACGACCTGCCATGGCTAATTTCGTTCTCCTTCCTTTTTTTCCTACAAACCCTAGATCTGATTTTTCACCCTCTTGCCAAGACCACCCCTCGCTTGTCAAAAGAGGATGACTCGTCAGGAGGAGGTGGAGGTGGTTGCGACAACCAAGTTCGCTGGTATCACCAAGAATCTCATTTCAGTTGATTAGTTTTTATTTATTGGTCCATTTTCTATTTTGTCGCTTCTAGGTTTTTTGTCTCTCGGTTTTGACCTCCTCCCTCTCACCTCTTTAGGTCTGCTTCTAATCTCAACGATTTATTTTTTGTTCATATATACAGCAGTGTTAAGATTTATTTCTTTTTTTTAATTTAGTATTTTTTTTTGGTCTATTCGTGGAGTGTTTGGATATGGTGCCTTCAAGGTGTTTGAAGAAATGCTTAGGGATGCGATTTGACTGGTAATGTTTTTTTGCTCTTCCCTTCTTGGTTCAACTATGAAGGTCTTTGCAATACATTCTACTGATTTTTTTTTTAAATCCGTGGAAGAACTCATTATTAATTTTCAATGCAAATATTACTATGAATTTTCTTTACAGATGAGATGAGAAGTATTTACTAGAGTACTACCGAGGCTTCTTTCAATTTCTTTGAGTTCCTAACTAATTTGTCAGTAATTCCACATTTTTTCATGCATTTATTTGTAAATTCTCATTTTCAACATTTTTCTAATTTCAGAAGCTTATCACTTATGTGAAGTTGCAAACTGCTACCTCATTTCACCGTTTTTTGACAACTGCTTCCTAATTACCAGAAGTTGCAAACTGACCTGAACCTGACTCTACTAGAACCATTGTCACCTGTGAAATAAGTACCCTAAATTCTGTACTACTGGTAACACGCAAAGGTTTTATTTGTACCTATAATCACAGCAGTTGCGAAACATCAACAAGCAGTGTTCATAGAATTATTTATTTATAATATATATTTTTTTTATTACTGTAATTATTTTTATTATAACAACAGGATACTAAGCATGTTCTGGACAAAGGATTTGGATTATAAAGGTGCTTCTGTTGACCCCTTTGCTGCATCATTGGAGGCACAATTACCAGCTTTAGAGCTTATGAAAGTACTGATTTCTTTCCTTCTCTCTTGAGTCTTGCACATGTCCAATGAAGCTCTATTTATGTTACCATTGCCTTTTATCTAATTCAATTATAAAATCATTTGGTCCTTCCAAGTTTGATCTATTGCTCATGAAAGTACTAGATGTTGTTTGGCTAATTCTAATGGATTAATGTTGATCTCAATTGTGATTATTTTCTGTTTCATCTGGTTTCTGCATGGTTATTTTTTGCTTATTTTATATTTTAATCTTGAGACAGGACTTAATTAATGTGCAATCTCAAAATTGGGCAGAAACTCCATTTATATTTTTAATTTATTTTCTCGTGATATCTTGGTACCCTTCTGGTTAGGGCAGGTAAGCATGCACACTTGTCATGGTTGAGAAACAAGCACTCACATTTGTATCAGATATGATTTCTGCAAATAAACAATACTTTAATTTACTTGCAATAGCCCTTGATATCCAAGTTATAGTTGAGAAATCTCTTTCTCAGGAAGGACACAATTTCCTTTTTAGCTTTGAAATGGCCAAAAGATATCCAAATATCTTGAGGATTACCATAAGTAAATGTTAAATTAAAACATAATTGGTATTTAGAATCTAAAGTATACTGATGTTGAATTTGTTAGCTGTTACCAAAATCTAAAGTATAATGTTAAACAGAATTGGTATTTTGGTATTCAGGTTAATGGTAGGAGTCATAGCCTTGTGAATGAATGTCTTGGTTGAGGGAGCAAAAGCTGTGTCAAGAGATCGGAAACCATGGTCGAGGGACGAAAGCCGTGGCCGCGGTTAATGATTTATGATGAGTTTTTCTTTCTTTAGTTAGGAAATTACAATTTGATGATTTTGTTAGCCCGAATGATTATGCGTGTTTTGTATTTGATTTTTAATTTTTTTTTTAAAACCATATAAAACTGTAACGGTTTTTGTAAAGAAACCGTTATACTTTTGAAATTATTTTTTTTATATTATTTTTTCTTATCTGTAACGGTTATTTCATATTAACCGTTATAGATTATAGCCATTTGTAACTGTTTTTTCCAAAGAACCGTTACAGAAAGGTAGCATCAATAACGGTTATTAAATAATAACCGTTACAGAAGCTGACTTTCTGTAACGGTTATTAGATAAAAACCGTTAATAGATTTGTAACGGTTATTAAGGCTTTTGTAACGGGGGCTACTGTAACGGTAGTCAAACCGTTACTGAAGGCTTTTATTAACCGTTATAGAAGACCAAATTTCGGGTAGTGTTTCAATTATTATGATTATATTATATTAATATCGGAATTTGATATTAATTTAATGGTTAAAGTATTTCTGACAGGTACAAGGGGAACATGGCGACGATCGAGGTCCATCCGTCCATGTCAACTGTCATGTACTAAAACGCAGGTAATGAGAGAGAGGTTGCTAATTGGTGCTCAATTAGCATTGTCTCGCCCAGCGGATTCACATCCTCTACAATCAAGGAATTTGGTTGCAGTACCGTCCAACTAAGATATTTTTTAAAATTTTAAAATTCAAATGTTAAATTTAAACCGTTGATCTTGTATGATTTTACGGGCGATGTATTTTCATATAAATTTTATAAAATTTGGAGTTGATTTGATACTAGATTAAGTGGTCAACGAATGAACGAATATGGTTAACTATCACTGATTAATTCTAATACCTTCATAATTTGGTCATTTAATCAAGTATTAAATCGACTCTAAATTTTATAAAACTTATATGAAAATATATTGCCCGTAAAATTGAACAAGATCAATAGTTTAGATTTAACATTTGAATTTTAAAATTTTTAAATATTAAAAAAATATATACCTTAGCTAGAAGGTACAGTCGAATGCTTGGTTGTAGAGGATGTGAGCAGATGGGTTGGCTTGTCCCTTTGCTAGGAGTCTAGGAGCCTAGGAGGGTCTGTCGTACATGCATAATTTTTTTTTTTTTTTGATAATGGACCCGTAGGTCAAGCTTCATTAAACCAAATTCAAAGTAGAACAAATTGCCCTCAGATACATTTAGAACAGTACACTGGTGCTACTGGTACGAAATTACCCCTCGAAGGTAAACATAAAGGAAAAATAAAATAAAACAAGTCTTGATACAAACTACATTAACCTAACTTAACACTAAACCATAAGTGCACCAGTAACCCCCAAATCAAAGAAAAAATCAAGGCGGTTATTCCTGGACGTGCTGAAAAAGGAGCTCCTCAATAACATCATTGCCCCTTGTGCTGTGCTGTAGTGTCCAAATCGGTTCTCCTTAGTACTGGGTTTCATTTCTCCTTGCCTGATTTGCTAGTTCATGCGGCTGCTTCAGTGCCTCCCTTTGCGCATACCTTAGAGTCACTGTACCATCTCTTCTTTGCATTCTCAGAATAATGTCTTGTACTGTTCCTGTTGCCTTCCAGGAAGGTAGGTCTGTTAAGTCTTCTTGGTTGACTGCCGTCACCAGGTTCAAGCAATCCGAAAAGAATTCAATCCTGATATTCGATGGCATATTCATATTGTCAAACATATATCGGATAGCTTCTTGCATTGCTATGGCCTCTGCATGGAATGCATCCTGAACCTGAAAGTAATGCATACCGATGGAATGCATACATCCTTTTTCAAAAACTACATATGCTCCTCCTGCCTTGTGTGTTGAGGCCCATGAAGCATCAACCAGCACCTGCCATGCATTACTATTGTAATTGTACCTTTCATGCTGCCAGTTCAGATTCCCTCTTTGCATTGCATTTGTCCGATTTGCCCCTGTTAAGATTCTAGCTCTCTGCAATACCTCTTGTGGCTTAAAAGTACCATGCTCGATAACAGTTTTGTTTCTCTCCTTCCATATCTCCCACATGGTATTTGCAAAGAGCACTATTCCTTCCTCCTCTAAACTTTCCATTACCTGTTGCAAAGTAACAGTAATGTCCATAGGCAGAAAATGCACCCGAATACCTAGGGGACTTGCAAACCAGACTTGTCTAGAGGTGTGGCAAAAAAACATGCAATGCAGTTCATACTCGTTTTCCTCATGACACCTCTGACATGTGGAACTCAAATGGTGTATTCGTGAGTGCATGTTGTTAGCCAAAGGTAGCTCCTTGTGCATCAACCTCCACATGAAAACTTTAATTTTTGGGGCTACTTTCTTCCATTTCCAAATCATGAGCCAGTCTATGCCATGTGTAATATGTGACCCATTATGTGCACTGATAATTTCTTTGTACCCTTCCTTCACTGAATATTTACTACTCTTTGTTTTTTGCCATACTAATTTGTCATCCACCGTACTGCCTGTGATGGGTAAGTTATCACCTCTCAATATTGTCTGCACCTGGCTTGGTTGGAATAATATGGTCAGCTCCTGCATGCATATTCCATCCTCCTGAGTCACCTTGTAGCAGTGAGCACACTTTCAATTTTCTATTCAACGGCCTTGCCTCCTCTTGTATTGAGCAATTTTCAAACCAAGGCTGTGATAGAGCATTACAAGTTCCCCCATCCCCTAGTCTCCGCTGCACTTGATCCACAAATCTGTCTCTCAATTTCAACACCTGCCGCCACATTTTTCCACACCCCGTTCTATTCCTGGCTCTCCAAAAACCCACAACTGGAAAATACTTAGACTTGCAAATTTTTATCCATAGTTTGTTCTCATCCGCCATTAAAGACCAAACCACGTTTTGAAATAAAGCCTCACCAAAGAATTGCAGATCTTTAATCCCCAAACCTCCCAGTTCTAACGGTTTGCAAACTTTGTGCCAGGCTATAAAAGAGAGATATCTATCCTGGTTGGTCTTTCCCCATAGAAACTTTGCTAGAAGGCTGTTAATTTCTCTTATGACACGTTTAGGAAACATTTCTAAAGACACGGCATAAACCGGTAGTGCCATCAGAACTGCTTTTATCATGACCAACCTTCCTGCCTGAGAGAGCATGTGAGACTTCCACCCAGCCAATTTGTTTCTTATTCTATCAAGCACCATTCTGCCATTCCTTTTTAAATCCCCTGCTTGACTAATCATCATCCCAAGGTACATCTCTTCTCCCTCCACCTGCTTAGCATTCCATACCGTCTTCACTCTGGTTATCTCCAACCTGTCACAAATCCTAGAAAACCACAGCCCTGATTTCTGTGGGTTGATGCGAAGACCAGATGCCATAGCAAATTGCTGCAGCAAGGTTGTGAAGACCAACACTTCCGATTCATCAGTGTCACCCATCAGCACAAGGTCATCGGCATAGATTGCATGTGTCACTTGTGGGCTTGTGCACGCAACTTTCACCCCTTGAATCATACTTTTATCCATCGCACTTTTTAACATCCGAGATAGAATCTCCATCGAGATGATAAACACATAGGACGACATAGGACATTCCTGCCTTAAGCCACGGGTAGAAGATAAGAAACCCTCTCCCCTTCCATTTATGTTTATCGTAATCCTTAGCCCATGGTTGTGTGATCCTCGTATGGAAATGTGCATTATTAGTTATTGTGATTTTATCTTGGAAGATATCCTCCTTTATTTTAGTTTATTTTTTCTAAATTTTATTTTTTATTTTGGGATTGGCAAAACTAGTAAGTGTGGCAGGTGAAACATCTATAAATTTATTGCTTTGGTATTGCTTGTTTTCAACTTTTCATTTTCTTTTTCTTTATTTCTTTCTCCATCAGTTGGGTATATTTTGACTCTAGAAAGAAAAAAATGAGAGATTCTGTCGGAATTTCTCTAGGGTCCCAACTCCAGAATACGGATTCTCTACTTCCCTCAGGATATGTTCTGAGTAGTACAGCCTTTGGATTCTCTTGAGATTCACGCTTTAATGTCCGGATTAATTCATCACACTGCTTTGTGCTATATGCTCCGGCGTTGCATTGAATCAAGAGAAATCACAACGCGAAATATGGAATTTTGTAACGTTCTATAAAAAGGATCTGTAACGTTTATGGACACGTTACAGTAGGCTCCGTTGCAAAAAGAATTAAACGTTACAGATCTGCAACATTCTTTTCAAAAAAAACGTTACAGATTATTAAATTAATATTTTACACACAGCTTTTTGAATAAATCTGTAACGCTCTATTTGAAAAAAACGTTATAGAATATGGGATTCTGTAACGTTTTTTTGAAAAAAAACGTTGCAAAATTATTTTATTTTTTTTATATAGCAGGTATTCTGTGGCTAGCCCATGTTGCTAGCCGTACAAACTGGTACAAATATATAATTAACTAGGTGGGGAAGCGCGGCTTCGTCGCGCCTTAGTGTAATATTTGCATTTCAATTTTAAGAACCACTAATAATTTATCATTAAGTCTAAATTGCAGTCATTAAGGATAATAAAATTGAACATAATCAGTTGTATTGTACTGATGAGCAGTTCTCTAAAAGGTGTATGGCCTTGAACCACCGACACAATTGCGCCATAAAACAGTAAAGAATTCAAGTTTTGTTCAAGTAATAATCTGTTGTAAGTAAACTGAAAACTGAATCAAGTGAAAGCTAACTAAGCAAAGTCCAGTTGAGTCCAAAAAATCAGGAATGCTTCTACACAATTCAGAATTAAGTCATGTAAATTATCTTATTCACGTAAATAGAAATTAATCTGTACTATATGCCAGTATTGTAACATATCCTGGGTTTAATAATGGAGGAAGAAGCTTGAAAAGAAAAAGTGCCTGCAGAGGCGATACATTCACATTTAAAAGCTTAAATCATTGAGATGCTCTTTTTGTCACTGGAACTCCACCACCTGTAAATATAAAAAAATTATCTCAAAGAACAACACAAATTAACCATGACATATGGACCTAAGAAATAGAACTCGCCATTAGATAGGAATAGAAAAGAGATCCTTAGTGCCTGTCAGAAAGCAAAGCCATAGAACTTAGTAATGTGCCCATATAAATAAAAGGAAGAAACTTCTGTTATTTTAAAATGTAATTAATTAGTTTTTGCTGCCATTACATGCTTCAGATATATTGGTCAAAATATAATTCAAAATATACACAATTGAGATGAAGAGTTAGGGGAATATTTATAATATCAAATCTGAAAGGTAGAGGTTAAATAGGCCAAGTGTTAATTTATATTTGTCCATGTTGGTACTGGTACAGTGGTACCAATCAGTGTATATGAAGACTATTTTTTTAACTATTTTTTTGCTTGCTTACAATTCCTGAGTTTACAAAGAAATATGAAGACTATTAATCAGGAATAAAAGGAAATCGAATTGATAGGTGTTCCTTATATACAAAATTAAAGAATGGAGAGAAATGAAAAATAAATTTTGGCAACAGCTACAATAAAGAACCAGCTCAAAAATGAACCTTCTTACCTTATGAAACTCAAAAATGAACCTTCTTACCTTCTTACCGTATTGAGAGAGAGAGGAGATGAGGCCGATGAGAGGAGCTTCGATTCGAGGTAGTGAGAGAGAGATAGAGAGAGGATAGGAGGCCGGTGAGAGGAGCTTCGGGTGTTGTCGAGAGGAGGCCGGCGAGAGGAGATTTGAGTGCCGTCGAGAGAAGAGGAGGTCGGCTTGTGCAGTCGAGAGGAGCTTTGAGTTGGCCGGCCAAAAAACGAGAGGGAGAGGAGAGCTGAGTGCAGTCGGCTAGGGTTTAAACGAGAAGGAGAGTCGAGAGAGAGGGGACTTAGAATTTTTTCGGAAAAATGAGGAGTCGATAGGTATATAGGAGTCGGACCTAGAATCCCTAACAAAAATATCAGGAAAATCTGTAACGCTTTTTATATAAAAAACGTTACAGATGGAAAATGATAATCTGTAACGTTTTATATATAAAAAACGTTACAGATCTGTAACGTTTTTTGTATAAAAAATGTTACAGAAGCTTTGACATTTTTTTTCTTTTTTTTTATGGAAAACTTGTAACGCTTAATTTATAAAAAACGTTACAGATTAGATCCACTTTTTTTCACCCGCTTATTTTTCGCAGATCTATAACGGATTTTAAAGAAAGCGTTACAGATGACCCGTTGCAAAAGCCTGTTTTTGTGGTAGTGAATGTTTTCTTCTGAAGTATATTAAAAAAAAAAAAGAAAAAAGAGAAAGAGGGTGGTTTCAACTCCAATGAAAAAAAAAAGAAAAAAAATAACGGGTGGAAAGTAAATCAAAATAACACTTTTGACATAAAAAATAATACAATATATACCTTATAAAATGCCGAAAGGTTTGTTTCGCTGGGCTATTTGGAACTATCTCCACAACCATTTGTTTGGCGGTTGTTAGAATAATATTCATGAAAGTATCCTAAAAGGCGACTTTTCTTGCATCACTTTCTTATCCTTGAAATCTATCCCACTATTTTGTTTGGATTATATTACAACAATTTAGAATATTCATGTGGCCTACAATCTAACACAATTTTATATGGTTATAAAGAGAAATAATCCATTTTAACTGTGTAGTGGTTGGCAATAAACGATTATAATTTATAACGAATGCACTAGCTAGTTGATGAAACAACGATTATTAATTTTATAATATCATTAGAATTACCTTTTTTCCATTCAATTTATGTTTGTTTAAAAAAATAATTTTAACATTTTACCTCTTTTTTTCTAGCAACGACTAACAAAACTGATTAGTTAGAAATAGTATCCTTACGATCATATATACTGTACATATGCGTTGATTTATTTTTTAACACTTTTGAAAAATAGATTACCAATAAGTCTTATTAACCGGCTACCAAACCGGATTATTCCTCCTTATCAGTCACTTGTCAAGACAAACTTATAGTTCTAAAATTTAAAAACATCAAACTTGCATAACATGTTAAGATGAAATCAAATCTCATTAAGATATACCCTAAAAATAATCATACTTCATGACAGAAAGTTTTTGTACAAAGAATTTTTTTATGCTTTTACTTTTTATTTTAATTCTCCAAGTATTAAAATTATAATAAATATTTCTTATTATATTGAAATAATTATAATTAGCATGAACGTATTGTAGTGTACAAATTGTATTTAACCAAATTTATAACAATCATTCAGTTAGTATACATTCTTCCTCGTCCAAGTACATTTAATTTATATTAGAAATATGTTAAATTGACAACAATTGACACAATGGTTATTAAAATAAAAAATAATTAATATTTAATATATACTCTATAATTTAGATATACAATTTATTAAATTTTGCCTAGTTTGGTAACAAATTGATTATTTATTAAGAAACTTGAAAAGTAACATTTTAGATTAATCCATACTTTTTTATCAGACCAAAATTCAAATAATTGTCACTACATCAAAGGTGTTATAGGATTTATTTATTTATTTAAATAATACACATCATAATTTTTCGTTCCATTTTTTTTTCAAAATTCTGATTTTATTTTTACTGTTGTCAAAAAAAATTAGCGGTGAGTAAATCCTTCCAATCGAGTTTTCAGTTGCGGTGATATTTGATTATGATTCTGAGGATGCTCATTATCAATTTCCAAGAGAAAGATAGTGGTAATTAGTTTTGTTTATTGTAAAAAGGAGGGTTCCTTTAAAAAAAAAATTGTCAAAAGCAAAACAACCGACAGACAGTGATTCAACAAAGTATACTGCTGTAACTTTTATTGTTTCCACTTTCTTCCAGAACAAGGAATTTCTTTATCTTTTCTGAATCCGAACCACTGAACTAAAAAGAGAAGAGATGGGCTAAAATCAGCCACGACTGACGGATGCAACCGTCAGTTACGATCAAATTTCAATTTTCGTGATTTTAACGGTCGATCCGAACCATTCAATGTGTTCTTCATATTGAAATTTCGTTGGAGACAAAATTTTATATTTTTCTGAATTTTTTTAGTATTTGTTTGATATTTTACAAAATTCTTAATCTAAACAATTCTGGACTCTTCAATAACTATGATTTTTAAAACTATCAAACAAATACTAAAAAAATTCAGAAAAATATAAAATTTTGTCTCCAACGAGATTTCAATATGGAGAACACATTGAACGGTTCGGATCGACTGTTAGAATCACAAAAATTGAAATTTGCTCGTAGCTGACGGTTGCATCCGTCAGTCGTGGCTGATTTTAGCCCATCTCAAAAGAGAAATATAATTGCATGTTTGGTCATTGCATTCCTCCTATTGGCTGTGTTTGGTAGGAGAGTAACGGAGGAGTAAGTTCTTTAATCCACATTTAATCCTCCAAATATGGATTAGTTGGGAGTAGGACTGTATACGAGCCGAGTTCGAGCGAGTTGAGCATAACTCGAACTCATTACAACTCGAGTCAACTCGTGACTCGTTCGGGAGACAGTTCCGAGCTATCTGAGCTAACTCGAACTCGTCATTTTGTAACTCGAGTCAACTCGTGACTCGGTATTCAACTCGTGAATAGATGCAATAATTATTTATGAGTATTACAATAATATAAAAAAATAAAATTTATTATCAAGTTTATTCTTTTCCATTGATTTGAAGCAAAATATGTCTTGAAATTCAATATTGATACTCATAGATCATGGTAATGATCTCCAAAAAATTAAAATTTATTACGCCACGAGTCAACGAGCCGAGTTGAGCCTAACTCAAACTCGACTCATTTATTAACCGAGTTGGTTCAACTCGAGTTATGCAAACTCGAGTTCTTTTAGCTCGAGTTATAATTGAGCTTTTCACGAATCGAGTTCGAGTAATTCACGAGTTACGAGCTTTTTGCTCACCCCTAGTTGGGAGTAGTGGCGAAAAATGGAGGAGTAAATTACTTCGTCTAAATAGGTGGCTTAAATTTACTCAACGGAGTAACTCATCTTAGCTGGGTCCCACACTTCTATTTTTCCACTACATACCCTCCGCAAAAAAATAAAATCCTTTAATAAATTCACTTCCGTACTCTGCACCTCTCTCAGGTGGGTCCCACGTCATCTTTCTCTATCGCCTCATCTTATTTTACTTATTGTTATTTTAAATGCTAACCAATAAATTTGTTAAATAAAAAATAATATTGAAAATTATGGAAAAAAGAAATAAAAGAATCTTGTACCGCATATTTTCTAATTCCTATGTGGTTCATCACCGAATGAAAAAAAATGACTAAGAGACAAACTTGTTAGTTCTTATAATGTATGGGTGGTAGTTTGGTTATTTTACAATCAACAATTTATATAATATTTTATATCCTCACTTACTCCTAATTTTTAATACCAAACATGACTTAAAACAAGTGGAGTAAAGAAAATTAATTATTTAATTCTCCTTAACTTTAATTCTCTTTTACTCTACCAAACACAGCCATTAGCAATTCATGAGACTTTAGTTGGAAAACTTTTCAAAGACCCGGTGTATGGACCGAACACTGTACCGCCCCCATGGCCCCATCTTTTTCAAGTAGCTGGCGAGAGGCTTAGCGACAAAAGAAAATTAAATTGTTAAAGTGTGAAGTGTGAAACCGTGGTACTTGTTCTATACAGACAAAAAAAAAAGTTAGAATTTAGAACAAACAGTAGGACAGATTCAGTTCATCTATTTTATATCTTGTATTTATTCTCTCATAAATGTCGAAGTCGGAAAGGAAAAATGGTAAGCATCCCAACAAATTTATTTTGGAAAAAGAGAAATTGTTACAATAATTTTCGAAAGGGAAGCTCGACCACACGTTTAAGGTTTCATGAATTAGTTCAGGAAACCGTCTATTTATCATTTATAAATAAGATTTTATAAGAGAGTTTGTACTATAAATAGAATTCTATAACCTTCGTGAGACTGTAGAACAGTATTTTGGATATAGCAAAACTTTCAGGAGCAGGATATATTGACAATCATAATAATAAAAAAAAGTCTCCAATTCAAAAACTAAAATTTTAGATATATTCTATGATTAAGAAAGAATATAAAATATGACGAAATTTTCAGTTCGTCGCCTATCAAACTCTAGTATATATAGTCTAGTGCATATTGCAACCAAAAAAAAAAAAATGACAATTGAACATGACTTATTAGTTTGGAATAAGTGCACTTGCCTTATTTAGTTAGATTAAAATTCAAATCAATTTTCCAATATATGTATTATGTAACATCATTGTTTTTTTTTTTTTTGATATTCTTATGTAACATCATTGTTGCTATTATAGCAGCCTAAACTTAAAAGATAGTTGGTAAGTAGTAATTTTTGTTAAGAATAATATCAGTAAAAAGCTCAATTATTCGCTCGACGAATTGTACGCGTACGCATGCATACAGTTTTTAGATTTTGCTATTGCAATCAGTCTTGACAAGTGGTTTGTGAAATTTGAAAACAGCCGAAATAATAGAATCTGGTGGTTGATTAATGGATTTAGTAGAGCTTTAATATTTGAGGCTACAAAATATTCTACCGCATACATCATTCGTAATGATTCAGCTACTGTTTGTTTACTGACGACCGATTTAGTAAATCATTTTTCAGAACAATAAAGGAATATATATAACAACCAGCTAGAATGCATCCAAATTTTTTTATTCTTAATTCTGGTGTTTATTGATTTTATTGTTATTGAATAGTTTTAATGTTAACTAGGTGGAGAAGCGCGGCTTCGCCGCGCCTTAGTGAAATTTTTGTATTTTAATTTTAAAAATCACTAATAATTTGTTATGAAGTCTAAATTGTGTGGTAGTGACGTTGTACCAGACAATTCAATACCGGTACAATGTTAAGCACCTTTCCACTAAGATTAATTGATAATTCTTTTTTCATATTAATAAAGTCAAACTTATCAAATTTAAATATTCATTAAATTTTTTCAACCCAAATTTTGAATCTGTTACCTCCATTTCATAAGTATTTTCTTGCAATTTTAATTTTAAAAGGATGCTATTTTTAATTTTTATGTGCATTCCAGTAAGATTTTATCTATATGGGATCAATAGAAATATATCTCCATGGTTTCTTTTCAAAAAATAGCAAACAATAGGAGTACAACAAAAAAGCACACACATACAGAGTATAAAATACAGATTACAATAGAGTGACTGCCTTAGCATTGTGCATAACCATTCTTAGGACCAGAATATAGATAATATTGAGAATAAATTTGACCCATTTATTCTCAATAATATTTTAAATTGGCACCAGTCAAGTGAAAGCAGTTTATCTATACATAATCTTTATTACTCTTTTTTTTTTTTGAAAAGAGACCGAACGCCCTCTTTCATTATATTGGAACATAAAAGTTTACAAAAAGAACAATACGTCCAGACTTCAGCTCTGGCGCTCTAAGCTTAAAATTCAAGCAGCAAATCACTCCACAATACTAATAACGAAGCTATGTATATCTAACAACATTATGTCCTGACAAAAACTGATAGAAAACATGAGTTCTAAATTATCACCAGCACTCAGGACCTTTAATTCCACGGTTAACCCATCATTTCCTCTTTATCGTCTGCAAATTACAAAGAAAATAATAAAATTGACAAATATAAAAGACCAATTTTATATTAACCCATCCTTCCCCTTTTCCTTTATTTATCTTTTCCCTTTTTGTTCCACTTGGTCTTCAGGTTGGAGGCATTATAATTTTAACATTTGTTTACTATATAAAAATGTACAATAAGGATAATACTTTGATGTTGCCAAGTCTAATGAATATAGGTGGTATACATAGAACTATTTTTATTTTTATTTCTTTTTTAAAAAATCTTACAACTGGTAGCAATTAGGATAACTTTTTAACCAATGATAATAATAATTCTTTACAATATAAAGTTCTCAATATAACCGATCAGAAAATTGTAGAGAGTCTAATTACTTATGCATTTGCTAGAAGGAGGTCATCCATCCATATTTTCCAACAGAAAATCTTTTCACTAAAGCAACTATTGAAGCATTATTAAAAGCTAATCTCGAACTTGCTACCTCTTGTACATACCATCACCTAATCTCGGACTTGCTTCTTACTGGTACGAAAATTTAGCACATGGAAATAGAAATTGAAAAATTGAGAAGTTCTTATTCTTACGATCTTAATTATGGTAAAAGATGAAATGTTGAAAGCTAAAAAATCATAACTAATTCCCCTCATCTTTTAAGTAATAATTTCATCCTCAATGTAGCTAAACAGTATAAAGAATGTAGAGATTTGAGCCTTAACAGCTAAATTTTAATATATCCATACCAACTATTTAGCTCCGTTTCTTTATACAGTTTAGCTCCCTTGAGGATGTGATTAATTGGCATCCAAGGCTGATCAATCAGTTAATCAAAATCTTCAACATATTGAACAAATGGAAAAAAATGTTCTTACCAATTAACATTAACTACCAATTTTCTTGTGCAACTTCGATGAGAATTAAGAATAGAAAAGCCTCATTCCATTAGTTTAGAGTTTAGTCAAAAACACCTCAGCATTAACAAATTTTAGATTCCTGGAATGCTCAAACCACAATAAAGTTATCACATGCGAATTGGAGATAAAATTATAGGTAATATTAAAAAGTAGGTAATATTTTGAACAATTTTTTGTTAATGTTAGTGGAAAATTAGCTTAAAAATATATGGTTAATCAAGTTTAGCGGTATTTATTAATTTCACTCTAATTGACCTTTTAATTGAAGTATTCTTAACAAAATTGTGTTTATACCTTAAAGCACAGATCAATATAGAGAGAGGCAGGAAGACAGCAGGAAGCACGTCAAATTATAGTAGAGTTCAACAATTTGATTCTCAAATCGTTTTCCAATGACCTAATGCACCCCATCCAAATTTGTTTCAGGAACATAATTGTTAGGAAGTGTGTAATTTTCGATTTTTTATGCTAATTACAAGTTAATTAAGCCATCGAAACAACACACACAACGAATCGTGCACAAAAGCCAAGTTAACACAAAGAGATTAAAGTGGAAATTATACCTCCCGCGAAATCGTATTCGCGGGACTCGATCCTACGGCATGGGAATCGATGGGGTGCTCTCCTTCTTCTCCAAATCGCCTCGAGTCCACCTAGAGATTAACCAAGGTCTAAATCAATTCGTGCTAGCGATTCGATTAGAACAAAGCTAATCCAAGGTATTCTCTCTTCTTCTTTAATTAACAATTTAATTAGTGGAGAGAATATTGCTCAACTCATGAGCTAATGGAGGAGAGGATGAGAGGAAGAGGTGGCGCCTATGAGGGGAGAAGAGGGGCGGCTAGGGTTAGGGAAGAGAGCTAGTCCAATTTTGCATCTATACATCTCTATATATAGTGCACAATCCCTACCTACCACCAACCATCTATTTACAAGAATGCCACTCTCACCTACCACTAGGGCCGGCCACATTATGGGCTCACATGGGCCTCTCATCTCATTTAATTAGGCCTCTAATTCATATAATTAGAAGCTACTCCAAATGCTCTTCAATTGGGCTATACATTTAATACATAAATATTGGCCCAATAAATTAATATAACTATTTATATTAAATTGAGTTGAACTTAAATAATTATTAACCAATTAATAATTATTCTAGGATTAGCTAATACATTAATTTATTTCAATATGATCCATTTGATTTAATTAATTATAACGGTATATAATTAATTAATCATCTTATCATATTTCCGCAATACGAACTATTGCGAATAAATAAATAATGTACTGTCTTGGTCAAAACTCTATTTTGTGTGACCCTTTGAGGATTTATGCTAAGTTGGACATGGAATTAAATCGTTATTTAATTCCAATAATCATAAGCGGTATCTAGCAACACGTTATGATTCCCAATTCGCATAAATAGTGTACTGCTACAGTATTTAAATCCTGCATAAGAGAATAAATGTATTTCCCTATTTTGATTCTTATGTCACACGATATCATCGTATAATCCAAGATAGGAATGTGTCATTCTTGCAGATTATACGTTTCTTGATCTAGAGATAATTGTATAAAGTTGCATGCAAACAATCTATCTCCATCAAGGGGCCCAAACAGATATCGTCACTCACTAAGTGAATTAATGAGGGACATACGGTTTTCTTGATGATTAACTTTTCCCCGCACAATTCAAGAGAACATAAATAAAGTCCGTATAGCAGCCCTTATCGGGAATCAGCGGTAGACGATATTTATTGAATCTATCCTCATGTGGAAAAGATAAACATCTCAAACTTAGAACCAAAATCATTACGAAATAAACAATGACACATAACACAATCCATATGTTTATTTCGATGGGTCAAGTCCTGTGCTATGTTCCATAACATACACATATGCAATTAAGTTGGTAACTCTTTACCTATGATTTGTAGAACTTAATCATCACTTAACTTGCATACTAATCTTATAAGATAATTAATGTTCCTTGTTAATTATCAAGATTATGGACCGTTTAGATTTATTATTGTCATTCTAAAGAATGATTCACAGAGATCTACTATTCAGATCCTCAACCTGAATAATCTGTCAATAATAAACCTAGGAACATATGATAAAATATCATCCCATACATAAACTAATAATTAAGTCATTAAATTATTGACTTCTAGGACATAACTCTAACAATAATGACTTCTAGCTTATTGAGAGTTTATTCTGTCAAAATAATGAAATGTTCAGAGTAAAATAGAAGTTTAATGACAGAACTGAACATTAATGAAAGCTGAGACAAATTACTTTTTAGAGGAGGAAGTTGCTACATGAGTAAATAAAAACGAAAATTGATTACTGCCATCTGCAGTTTTGCCATCTCTGCCATCGCTAAATATAAAGTGAACATATACAGCAAATAAAGTGAACATATAGATGATCTAAGTGAACACATACAGACAAATAAGTTCAATGAAAATAAGTTGAGCATGCATGTAAAATTCTGAACAAATTATGCAACACTTATTTGTTTGTAAGTGTTCACTTAGATCGTCTATATGTTCACTTTATTTTCTGCATATGTTCACTTTGTATTTCGCAATGGCTGGGATGGTATATTTGCCGATGGCACTTAGAGTTCCTGAATAAAAACTATACATTACTTTTTTTCTTTTTGTGAAATAATACGCCTTTAATTGCTAGAATACAACCTTTATCTAAATCATACACGTACAGATTTCTTGCAATCATATACCCTTTATTTGCTAGAACACAATCTATACCGAAATTCAAGCTATAGTCAGGTAACCACTCTTCAAAAGTTTTGGTTGTGTTTGTGCATTTTTTTCTTTAGCTGAATTAAGGATGAAATTAAACAAAAAAAAACGAAATTAGTAAAGGAAAAAAATATTAGATGTACAAATTACTTCAATCAGCAGTGCAAACAATAGACGATAAAAATTACCTTGTGTTACACAAACATTAAAACAAATTACTTCACCAATGGGAGTTGAAAAGACACATACCTTCGGTTGAAGCCAAAGGAGGTGCGGAGATAGCAGTTTACGGTGCTGAGACGGGTGAGTTGAGGCATGGTTCGATTTTCGACGACTATGCAAGGAGACGTGTCGAAGCACCGGAGGGAGGCGCGGCCATTCAGAGGAGAGAAGGGACTTGGGCACAAACGGCTGGAGGGGGAATTGAGAAGTTGAGGAGCTCCACTAAACACTGATTGCCATTTTCCAACCAATCTTACTTGACCAACAAAATCAAATAAAAAAATTTTTAAAAAAAAAGAAGAAAGATTACTGTCTTGAGAAGAACAAAAGGGTCCGCGTAAAAAATACAAACAACACCATCGTCTGAACCAGAGATGAGGTTTCTGGGGATGGAAGGGGCAGAAGAAGGAGAGAGAGGTCACAACGGTGGAGTGGTCGATAAGGGAACCTGCGTCGAAGGAGGAAGGGAGGTGGTAGATATGCACAGCGTCGTCGGCGCCGCCAGAGCAGCTAGAGGCCCTGCCGCAGCGCCGCACTTGATCGGGGCGGTGTGGACGGGTAGGAGAAGAGAGGGGTTAGGATTTTGAGAGAGAAACCCCAGATGAATTTCTCGTATGAACCGCCAACAACGCCATTTCTCTTGATTTGTTTTTGGCGTGAGATTGGGAAGAAAGAGGGAAAAATGAAAGAAAGACGAAAAAAAATGACTAGTAAGCGAGCAAATCTAATCGCGAAGACGAAGCGGACGGTTGTGATTGCCGTGTCGCGCTTTCAACAAAAAAGCGGTCATCGGACGGATACGCATCCTCAGCAGCCGGCCTCTACAGCCATCACCTACAGCCGGCCTTTTCTTTTTTTTAAAAAAAAATTTTAAAGTTCAAATGTTGAATCCAAACCGTTGATCTTGTTCAATTTTACGAGCGCTGCGTTTTCATATAAGTTTTATAAAATTTGGAGTTTATTTGATACTAGATCAAGTGGACAACAAATGAACGAATATGGTTAACTATCACTGATTAATTCTAATACGTTCATTTGTTGACCACTTGATCTAGTATCAAATCAACTCCAAATTTTATAAAACTTATATGAAAACGCAGCGCTCGTAAAATTGAACAAGATCAACGGTTTGGATTCAACATTTGAACTTTAAAATTAAAAAAAAAAAAAAAGGTCGGCTGTAGGTGATGGCTGTAGAGGCCGGCTGCTGAGGATGCGTATCCGTCATCGGACACCCACGGGTTTTAATTAATACTATAGATATAACTTGTCTTTGTTAGTAGATAAGGTGAGAATTGTGTCCAAATACTATGGGAGCCCGTAATATGAATTACTTTCACATGTAACAGTCAGTAACATTTCTTTTGGGCAGTTTGGATCGCTTAGGAATAAGAGGAATAGTCTATTTCTAGGCAGAAAATATTGGAAAGTGTGTAATTTTTTGAAGAATTTGAATGGTTATGAATAAATTTTCGCCCGAAATTTTCTATTCTTGTTTATTCCTTATCCATCCAAACAGCCCTTTATTACCTTCTATGGCCCGGTTTGGATCGTATGGGAATAGGAGAATAGTTTCTTCCTAGACGTAAATTTATTATAAACAATCCAAACTCTTTACAAAATTACACACTTCCCAATACTTTGCCCCTATGAATAGGTTATTTCTCTTATTCCTAAACAATCCAAACAGAGCCATGTTTTATTAACATTTTTTGGATTAAAACATATTAAGTTTTCTTTATTTTTAAATATCTATAAATAGATTTTTTTTTTGTCAGATTTCGAATTCAAAACTTCTATATGTGGTTTGTTTTGTTTAATAATTATAAAAATCAATAACTAATACTTTTTGTTTCTTGTGGTGTTAATCAATGTCTGACATACTAGGCAGATGATATTTGAACCTAAGAATACTACAGCAGTACAGCTTCAATTATTATTATTTTTTTTTATGAATATATTAAGATTCATGGATGCCTTATCTGAGATGCACTGTACGTCTGTACCGCAGAAGATAATTTTGGTCCGCATCGGATCTTTTTTACGGATTCTCAGGGTCGGTAAGACAGAAAAGTATCAATTCTCCTCCAACTACACCCAATGTATTTTATACCATTTACCAAATCATAAAATTTTAATTTTTAATTTACTCCAACTACACCAAATGCATTTTAACTTTTTTTACTATCTTTTTTTAGAAATTTACAAAATCCTTAATCCAAAACACTACGGACGGACCCTCCATTTACAAAGATTTTTAAAATCTCAAAAAATATAGTAAATAAATTTAAAAAAAATGTAAAAATTTATTTTGGAGGAGATTTCAATACGGAGAACATATTGTACGGTTTGGATCGGCCATTGAGTTTCGAATTTTGAAAAACAACACTAAAACGTTGCTTGATCCATACTTCAGGGTGTACCGTAAATAACTTGTAAGATAGAGAGAGAGATCAAGAAATGGCCAGAACCGAAATCATAAGTTCAAAATAGATGGAACAAAACATATATAATTTGTTTGGTCGCTCACTGTAGTCAAGAAAAATACATGTGGTCGGTGACTACATGAAATGGAGTTAGGATAAATTATTGATCAATTTAATAAAATATATTCAGAAAATAAATTATCGAGTCATGCATGCTTCATGTTTCTAGGAATAATTGCAAATATTTTATATATAAAGCACGCCTCTAAAGTTGTTTATCCTTTAGTTATATAGCATCTAGAGTTAATTTGAAACCATTGTAGAGGTGAGGAGCTACGTATATCGGTATATGTTTGTTAGATATAATTTAGATTTGTCTGATCGAAATTGATGATGGTGAAAATTTGTTTCGAATTCTTGAAATGATTGGAGATCTAAGTAACACACCACAGAAATTTGAGCGGCGCATTTTCCATCACTTCTCTTCTGTTTACACTTATGGGGCCTCTTTCGGGTTTGGGGAATAGATAAGCTGGAATCATAATTCTCTAGCTGCCAAGTGCTAAGTTGTCATTTATCAAAAGAAGTACTAAGATGTCTAAGCATGATCCAAATTAAAAAATGGGGCTAGCTAGTTCAACATGTCATGTCAATTGTTTGCCTAATTTTGTCTTGATTCGAACGATATGAAATTCAGATTGGAATTACATAATCATCTCGTCCCCTAAATTCTTATGGACAAATACTTCAATACTGTTTAGAGTACTAGTATTTTTGTCTCTTTCTTTGACTTTAGATGTAATTTTTTGCTACCAGTACTTCAGATTTGTTGAAAAGAGAGAAGTACTTCCGCGTTTGAGAGAAAATAAAGGGAAAAAGAGTGATATTATCTTTTTACGCTATAAATTAGATTGAAATGACAACCAAAAAAACTTTTTTTTTTTCAGTTCCTTCGTTCATTTTAATTCGTTTACCTCTCAATATCAGAACTCGAGAGTAAAATAAATATGCTCATTTTCCTCCTCTATTTACCTCTTTAGGAACACACCTTACAGACAGACAAGTAGCTTCATTTATGATAAAATTACAAGAACATTCAAATAAATTTCTAAAATTATAATATTCAAATTTTATTAGAGCATAAGATAAATATGATTATCATCGTAAAAAGAACTTTCAAACTAATATACTGTTAACACGTACTAGAATGTGTACTAAACTTTTTTAGAGCAACACATTACTATGATAGCACCCTGTCCTCACTTCAACAACGATAGATACAGATCAACACATCACTTGACTATTTATTCTGACAATCTAATACTAGTTTTTTAAATAAAGAAAAGATTGATAATTATAGAAAAAATTTATTGGCAGAATATCAAACATATATATTATAACTAAATTTCTTGTAATTTGAATCTCATTTCATGATGCATTAAGGAATAAAGTTTGTGGACATATAAAAATTTAGTTTCTAACAGCAAATCTTTTCTCAATGGTAAACAACCGAATTTTTTTTAAGAGATACTAAACAACCAAACTTATAAGAACTAATATCTTATCAATAGTTCTTTTCCGTTCTATCCAAGGGAAAAAGTTTGAATCAAATTTTAATCGTTCAAATCCGATAAACATACAAAATGAAATGTTTGGAGCTGGAAATCACATGATAAATCTATTTTGTAACAATCATAATCCACATCTGACGTGCACGCATATCCCAACAAAAAACCTCGCTTTCTATAAATTTAATAGACAAAGCAATTTTATTCAAATTGTCAAAAAAGGAAAAAAAAACGGAAGTTGACGATATAATCTACTTCAGTTTCAAACAGGATTCATTACACCAACAGACCAACTAATTTTCATGGATTGAGGTAGAGAATTTAGCCACGGCGCATGCCCACTAGTAACTCACTTTTACGTGAAAATTAACCCTCAACAAACTTATCTTTCCTTTTTTGTAAAATTTGTCGTATTTATATTTTTCCCAATCTATATTTAGCAAGATATATGAAAGAAATATGCCCACGTCTAAAATCTATCTATGACAGATCTTTGAAATTGAAATTAGGCCATGGACCTTCTAACCACAATGAACAAAAACTAAAGTACAAACAAAGAAAAAGTATATTGTGGAAAGGGGAAAAAAGAAAAAGAAAACATGCATGTGAAATTAGGTAATGGACGTACACAGTGATAATCCAGAGTGGATAGATTCTTGTTAAAGTCTCTACCATACCACTACATGTTTGCATTAGTATGTGCAAAAAATAAAATTTTTTTTGGCGAATTTCTATACTCTGGCTCCGTTTGGATTCCATTTGGGAAGAAGGAAAGAAGGTAATAAGAGAATAAATTTATTATAAACAATTCAATTTTTTTATAAATTTACACGCTTTCCAATACTTCTTCTCTTCTTCCCACACCTTATCCAAAAGGAGCTCTGTTCCATATCATCAATTGGCAACTCATTTTGGACTAATCCATTTCAAATCACTGAACGTTCAATTATCCTTATCCAATCATTTTGATTTCCTTAATTGTCAATTTTCCTTAACTTCTCACGTCTTTTTGTTCTCTTGCAAAGGACAGATCGAGAGGTGAAGTGGGAAGAACAGAAGATTAGAAAAATAAGTGCTAGCAACAGAAGATTTGGGAAGAGGAGAGAAACGGAGAGAACTGATAACAGAAATTAAGTCAAATTCTTAGCATATTTGAAATAATTAAAATTATGGAGTCGTATGAATATGATATAAGCAAAATAAAAATGTCAGCTTAAATACTAAATTGAGAATGGTCAAATAATATTATTAAATTAGGAGCTGATATTTGGGATAAATTTTTAAAATTTATTGTGGATTTTATCCTAAGGCACTGACTTGCATTAATTAAAACTTGTAGTTTCTTTTGTTTTCTGAAAAAAAAAACCTTGTATTTTATTTTGTCAAACCTCCACTAAACTAAAGGCAATATAAATTATCTGAATTTGACGTAGATGGTTCAGATACCTTCTTAGTTCTTACAATCGAAGAGAAACCGAACCCACAAAACTAATTGTGGAGCTTTTATTATATTTTTCTTTGGAAAAAATAAGATAAGAATCAAGCAGTGACTTACTCACTTGCATGATATATTAGCTAATCGTGGAGTTGTTTTGATCAATAGAAGTGGCAATTGAAGGGTGCGTTTGGATGAGAGAAGAAGAAGAGGAAAAAGGAAGATGGGAAGAAAAAAAATTATAAACAATCCAAACTCTTTACAAAGTTACACACTTTTCAATACTTTTTCCCTTCTTCCCACACCTATCCAAACGCACCCGAAGTGAGATAGTGAGGTTCAATTTCATTTCAATATATATATATATATGTGACTTTGTCGGGGCACTACCTGAGTGGGAAACCCAATCTTACTATTTGGGTGACATATATTGGTATTGCTTTTAGCCTATTTAATTTCTAGCCTACGGACGTTTCCATTTTCGAATTTTTTGTTTTATGAAGTGCTTGTTTCTATCTCTCTTTCTCGTGCCCTTTTTATTCTTTTTGAGAGAATCTTAAACAAATTACATTCTTTATTTGTTTCATAAAGTGCGCTTATTGAATTGATAACGACTCATCCATCATGATAGCAGAATAATTACCGCCTGTTGTAATTAAAAAATAAATAAATTTGTAGATAATCTTTGTATTATTTCAGTGGAGACTTGATTAGCTCTCCATCGAGTAATTTGACGAATTAATCATTCAATTTGTCATTATTTATTTATCTTATTTTTTGAACAAATCATTATTTATTTTTCTTAAAAAAATTCAATTGGAGATGAGGGCTTGACCTGTAATTTTTATTAACAATTTAACAATACTTAATCTATGACAAAATTACTTTTAAATATTTAAAATCTAATGCATAAATTCCTAATTAGTTAATAGAGGGCATTTGTAATTTTCAGTATTTCAACTTCAATAAATATTGACATCTGTATCACAATTTTCACGCCGAAGTAGAAATTAATAACACATCAATTTCATCGACACGTATGAGCACAAAAACAAATTTCAAAGTACACCAAAATTGTCGTTCTCATTAGGATTTGACATAAGTTTTAATGCATGTGACAATAGAAATAAACTATATAAATTGATTTACCGTGAGAAATAAAAAAATAATAACCTATCAACTTCATATATCGACACATTACACGCGAAAAAATATATATAAAAAAAATTAAAATACACAAAACTTGCCATTCTCATTAGGATTTTACATAACTTTTGCTGCACGTGATTATACAAATAAAATATACGTGTAAAAGCATGAAAAATATCAAAATTAAATTGACGTTCGCAATAGATTTTTACACAACCTTTTATGCACATGAAATTGAAAATAGACTATATAATCGAGGTAACAACGTGAAGTAAAATTAATAATACCAACTTCAACGACGCATATATAAGAGCAAGAGAAAAAAATTAAAATATACAAAATTAGAATATACCTAGCTTTTTGATGCAAATGAAAATAAAAATAAACTGGACACTCGAATTAGCGTGTGAAGTTGTAAAAATTAATTACAGCAACTTCCTCGTAACGTAAGAGCACGGAAAAAGAAAATCAAAATTGTTATTCTCATTGGGGCCGTTTGGATGGGTTGGGAATTGGGGGAATAGCCAATTCTAGGCATAAATTTATTGGGAAGTGTGTAACTTTGTGAAGAGTTTGGATTGTTTATAATAAATTTGGCATAAGAAATTCCGGGAATTTGCAATTCCCACCTATTCCAACCTCATCCAAACGCCCCCATTAGAATATTACAAAACTTTTGATGCACCTGAAAAGTAAAAGATAAAACTATATTCCCACGAATTTACCGGCTGAAGAAGTGATAAAGCTCTAATCTAAATTATTTAAGAAAAATATAAAGAAGGATCGAAACAAAAAAAAGTGACTTTAACCTTCGTTATTTGTAATATAACTCATTTCTAGTCAAGTTGTAATAATAAACAAAATTCCTTTCTCGACGAAACGGTCACTTGCCACTACTTAATTCTAAGAAATCGCTCAAATGATGGCAATGTTAGATCCACTGATATGATTGGAAGATATTTAGAACCACTACAAATGGTCTACATTAAAAAGCTATTATTAATTTTATTTATACCGAGTGCATTTTATAGGACTTAGAACACTTCTTTAGATTTCATTTTTCATTTTTTTAATAAAAAAATCTCAATTAAAATAAATGACACCAGTTTTAATTGTCTCCTTTATTTTATTTTCAAAATTTAATGAAATTATTTCAATCAATTATCTTCCTCAGTTAATGTTGAGATTTATGAATTATAGTTGCCCCGAAAATAAAATAGAAAAAACTTGGATGTGTATTGAATTTATGAACCCCACATTTTTTCTAGATTGACGTTCCATTTGAATTATTGGAAAAACAATGGGGCCTTCTCAAAATTTTAACTAGCTAGCTAGATAGCTAATTTTGCACGTGCATGTGGATGGAAAACGCAAGAATCCCCATTTTCCATGTACTTACATTTGAGGAAACTTTTCCCAAATCGACGACGTTGCACTGCATGTGTTTAGATTGAAAATAAATTATTCTTATAATTTGAAAGAGGAGAGTTCGAATACTAATATTTTGGTTGCTCTGAAATGTTAACATTCTACTATTTATTTATTTTTTCAACACTTAAAATTTTAATGTCGAATTCAAACTGTTCATCTTACCGATGTGTTTTTAAATAAGTTTTGTAAATTTTAGAGTTTATTTGATACTCCATCAAGAGATAAAAAAAATAAACGAATCTTATTAATTATGATATATTTATTCTAATACGTTCATGTTTTACAGTTTTACTCTTTGATGGAGTATCAAACAAACTCTAAAATTTAAGATGACCGGTTTAAATTTGACATTACAATTTTAAAAATTAAAATAACTAAATAGTGAAATGTTGGCATCAGAACCTCGTCAATTTGAAAATATCTATTGTTTTTTTTTTTCCCTTTTATCTTATCTTAAACTAGGAAGATAAGAGACGATCATTACCGAAGGAAAAATAACTGTCATGTAGCCTCTCTTGCGTCTTTTTCATGGACCCATGAGGAAATGAAGAAATTAGTTGCTTTAGTACAATTCACAAAATCAATATCCTTGTTTTTCAGCATTTGTAGAATAAATGACGTCATCGGAAAATATCGTTGGGATGATATTCATCCAAAAACGATAAGTAATTTTCACAGGTTACGTATGCAATTATTTGGTTAAAACTGTATTATTTTGTAGAAGAAAAGATCCTCATTTTCTAGAAGAAACAATCCAATTTTTAAATGTATCTACATAAAACAATTTCTATCAGTCTTCATTATCATTGATATGATTTGTATTTTTTCTGAATAATAAAAATATATTGAAAATTTAATTTGTTTAATTGGTGAAAAAACGTTTGAATATTTTTCTGATTTGTTTATTTATTTCAAAATTCTTTACTATTATGATAAATATAGGTATCTTTTAAACAAAAAATATTTTGATATTTTCGAAAAATCAATGCAATGTTATACATGTATTGTCTCTTGAGACCTTCCATCATAAAATCTGAACTTTCAGACAATTCTATTCATGTTATTCAGGCTCGTTAAGCCAGCCCAAATTGACCCACATTATACACCGAAAAAATTTAAAATAATACTAAATAATATTAAATTTCGGAAATATTACTTAACTAATTAGAATTATATAAATAGTATCGCAATATCGTTTTTTGAAAAACCAATACTGCTATCGTTCTTTGCCATGCACCCGTTAATATAATGCTGTTTCTTTAGTTAAATTCCTTATATTTTTAATATTTTTTAATATTTGTAATCATTTTTTAGTTAATATCGTTCTTTGAAAGTTCTATTTAATATATTTTATGTTGTGTAATTTTTATTTTGCATCTATTAAATTAATCGAATTTTAATTCTTACAAGTTTTAAATTAATTATGGTACAAAATATATGCAACATATCACAAAAACAAAATAAAACATCTTAATAAGAAAAATAAGTCTAAAAAATACAAATATTAAAATTGAATAATCATTATAAGTATTAAAAAATATTAAATTATATTAAAAAATATTCCAAAATATTCAAATTGCATAAACATTTATATTTAGCAATAACATTTTTTGTCCGGTTTGTGACCCATTCGTTTATAACATTTATATTTTTTTTGCAACTACTGAACATTTATACTCAATAAACAGAACATTTTAAAAAAAAATCTAACTAAACATTTATACTTACTAAACTAAATATTTATAGTTTTATACTTAATAAAACAAATATTTTTTCTTATAATATTTCTATTTTTTTTGCAACTAATTGAATATTTATACTTAAATAACAGAATATTTGTATCTACTAAACTGAACATTTAGATGCGACAGAAGTGCGCTTCGTGATGGACCATCGCTGAGGCGCTATCGCTGCATAGAGGGCGCGATGGCTCGCGATAATAATTAGTGCGATCACACTAATCAATTTTCATATTTAAGTATCAGCTATTATAACTGCCATCGCTAAATAAACCATCGCTGCCATTGATGCTGTAAGTTACAAATGTTCAGCTTAATAATCAGAAGTGTTGAATTAAATGCGTCAGAGTCGCGCCGGAGTCAGAGTTGCGCGTGGTCAAGAGGTGCACTAGGAGGCAGTGTTCAATTAATTTGAACCGGATCGGTTCATGACCCCTTCTAATTTTTTCATGTGTTTTTTGTTAGGTTCTTGACACCTTCGCTTGGTTTTTTTATTATAATAGTTATATTTCCTGTTGCAACTAACTGAACATTTATATCAAATAACTGAACATTTGTACTTATTAAACTGAACATTCGTACTTACTAAACTAAACATTTATACTTAATAAAATAAATATTTTTGTTCATAACATTTATATTTTCTGTTGCAACTAACTGAACATTTATACTCAATTAAAAGAACATTTGTACTTATCCAACTGAACATTCGTACTTACTAAACTAAACATTTATACTTAATAAAATAAATATTTTTGCTCAAAACGTTTATAATATTTTGGTTGCAACTAAATGAACATTTGTACTTAAATAACATAATATTGGTACTTATTAAACTGAACATTTAGATACGACGAAAGTACGCTAGATGATGGACCTTTATTATGGCGCTGTGCGGCGCAATGGCGCAGATGGTAGTTAGTGCGATGACACTAATCAATTTCCTTTTTAAGTATTATTTTTAATTTTGTTCGGCAATCGGCATTATACATTCCAAAATAGAACTGGAAGAAGCCTTTTATACACTGGGCTTGACCCAGAAATATCATGTGGCCCATTTTGGAGGGGATGTTTTAGTAACCGCAAAGTTTGGCGCGAGTTATGAGGAATTATTCCTCTAATCCTCTGTTTTATTTGTTACCTTTTTCTCCTTCGCCTCTCTCTCTCTCCCCACCGACTGTTCGGAACGGAGATGGAAACCCTAACCCAAGCTCCGTCGGTTTCAGGCCTGATCACTTCTCTGAAGCCTCTCTTTCTTGACTCTGATCTCTCTGGCGCCGAGCGAATCCTTTCCTCCTGGACTGAGTCGCTCAAATCCGAGGTCTCTAAGTCCTTTACTGACGATCTTTTCTTGTTGGAGGTGGAGAAATCCGAATTAGAGTTCAGAAATTCGCGCTTGGAGAAGGAACTCAACTTGGTTAAGAAGGAAAATGTCAGTTTACGAGAGAAAGTCTCCTCCTTTTCGGAAATTGTGGAAGAATTTAAGAAGAGATTAGTATTTGAGAGTATCAATAAAGGTGGTTTAGAAATTAAAGTTTTCAGCTTGGAGAACGAACTGGAGTTGGCTGGAGAAGAGAATGTTGGTTTAAAAGAAAAGGTTTTGTTTTTGTCAAAAAATGGAGAGGGAAGTCCAACACAAAGGACTATTGGAGACAAATGCGGCAAAGATGAGGATTACATTGCAAATAAGACTCCAACAAAGCGTACTTATAGAGCTGTTTGTAGTGATAGTGAGAATGAGGATGTTGATAATTTACCAATTGGGGAGATATTCAACATAAAGAGGGTAAATGAAGAAGACTTGGTGGTAAAAAATGCAGGGTCTAGAAAAAGGAGATTGGTTATGTTGGGGGAAATTGAAGGTCATGAAGTGTCAGGAAGTCCGGTTATGGAAAGCCTTACTGTGGGGAACGAGCCTGGTCCAACCAGTAAACAGGTAGGAAGTGGTTTTACAATGAATCCAGAAACTGGTTCAAAGGAAAGGTGCGAATTGGATGATTTTTTTGATATAGAGGAATATGGAGAGTGTGAGATGAATGAAGCTGATTCTAGTGGAAGTTCAGTTGCTGGAAAGCTGAGTTCCAGGAAAAGGAACAGAAAACTGATTTATGCTGATGCAGAAGAAGAGAAAGACGAGACTAAAGGCTCTGAAAATGATGATCAATTGAATGAAAGTGGGCCTTCAGGAAGTCAATCAATTGCAAAAGTTGCTCCTGAGAAGATTTATATGAACCTTGACGACTCAGAGGTAGAAGAAGAGACTGGTGGTGAATCTGACAGTGAAGGTGACAGTTTAGGTGGGTTTATAGTAAACGGGCCTGAGGCAGAATGTGATAGTCCAGGCCCACCTTTTATAGAGAAAGAATTAGACTTTGAAGATAATATGACTGTTAGTGAATTGTTCGAAAAGATAAAGAGAGTGAAGAATAGTGGCAAGAAATGGCGGTGTGAAGCTGAAATGCTCGCTGATTTTGGGAAGAACCCCGAGCTTTGTTTACAGGCTGTATGTGCTCTCCTCCGGCAACAGACACAGGATGAGCAAGAGACAAAGTCCACTATTTTGCTTAATTACCGAGGTTTTAATCAGCTAGATGCGCCTAGGTATGATGCTTCTTTTTCTTTTTTAAATTGTTTATTAATAAAGATTGAGGATGTTTGGGCTGTCGTCTACTACTTTGTTTGCATGGTTATATGTAAAATTTTGCTGGATTATCGAAGATTGAAGGTTAATTTTACAAAGACAAGTTGTATATGTACTTCCAAATGGTCCTTAATGTAAAATTACAGAAATGGTTCTGATTATATAACTTCTTTCCCATTTTGGTTCAAAAGTATACATTGATCTTAGAAATTTCTGTTTTGTGTTGCTGTGGATAATGATTTTTATATTTACGTCATCTACATTGTTTCCACCATTAACACAGCAACAATATTTACAATGCTAAACTGACACCGAGATTGTTGCAATTATTATTATTTTGATAGTTAGGATCAAATTTTGTAAAAGTGATAAGGACTACTTGTGCATTTTACTTCAATGAATCTGGCATAGTTACGCTAAATGTTTATTCTTCAATCGGACAACTAGCCTCTGCAGTGGTTTTATCACGACTGTTCGATCTAATTTCGACGTTTAAGATTTACGGGCCGTATGGATCCGATATTAATCACAAGGCATCCATTATTGATCAGATGGTCGTGATGAACCACTAGGGCAGAGGATATCATTCCTTCAATCATTGAATCCATTCATTATTCAAACAATAGATAATTTTATAAAGTGATTAGTGCAATTGCTAAATTCAAATTCATTTCTGAAAAAAAAAGAAAATACCATAACATAATTAATTAAAGGGCAAACTAATTATCAATTTGGCAGGGGATCAGAGATTGGGCTGTTTCTGACAGACAATAACCCATGGGGCCCGCTTAAAAAGACAGAGGAGGATCTGGAAGAGCATTATCCAGGAGCCACTGAGATCTGTGAGAAGTTTGCCATGCGTTACTCTAAGCAGTTGTTTGAGATATTTTGCAGTGGCGAGGGCCCTTTCTTCAACTGTTCTATGTTTGATCCATAGTTAGATGTGCTACCTCAGTCAATGTATTAGTTTTCAATACAGGGAAGGTAATATTGATAACAAGCTTAATAACAACCATGATAGCTAATTCGACCTTTATAAAAAAAAAAAGAAAAGAAAATGTAGATCAATATAACTTTCCCCTCTTAATCAACCTGTCCGATAGTGTATATTATGCTATGATAGTTAGGTTACTACTAATTTGCATGGTATCTTTGCTGGGATGTTTTTGTTCCTGTAAAGCTCATCCCACAATTGATGTAAATTATTGTAAACTTTGCTAAGTTGTGTATCAAATATGATCTGTCATTTAGCAAAAACTCTCTCTATTTTTTTTTTATTCCTTTAACTGAGTGAAAAATAGTTAAGTTTAACTTTTTCAACTTGGTAACACATCTAGGCTATTGAGATATGCTCAATGTGGATATTATGGATATGACAACCGCAAAAAAAAAAAATACTAAAATAGTGAGTTTTGCTGGATATGTATAATTTCGAGATTTTGTTGACCATGCAGCACTTTGTTTATGGTAGCAACTTAGCTATTCTAATTAGCACATAATGTTGCCAAAAATAATATTTGTTGATGATTAAAAAAATGGTTAGTCTGTTTGGTGCTTATCAAAAGAGGTGAGTATAGTTAATTAAATGGAATGTGGTTTTAAGTAATTGTTCATCGAGTCTAAGAAGAAAAATTTTTGTATTTATTTACTTGTATCTGAGTTTGTTTAGTCTCTGTTTCTAAAAATCATTTATGTATGAATGGAACCAATGTTATTATTTCAAAATCTTGAATTTTATAAATCTATTCATTTCAAATTTTGAAACTCAAATCTATATAAAATTATAAATTAACTCACAAGTGATAATTTAAAGGACATAAAAATATTTGTATTTCCACTCTAACCGTGAGAAGTTTGAAACTTCTCTCCAAAAATAAAACCCAAGTTTAATATCCTCATAGTCATGTAAGTTCCCAATTTAAATTTTGATATTGTATGACAAATCATTATTTTTCACTTTGAAATTTAGGAACATGCATTACCTTTATATGCGGTTTTTCAAATTATATTCTAACAATTTGTACCTAAAAATTAAATCTGAAATTTGTTAAGTTTCAAATTTGAAATTCAAGCTAATATTTGATTATGCTATTTTACATTTCGTTTTGTTTTATATTTAATTAGATTTAATATCTTTTTTATAAAAATTACAAGATATATTTGATGTTAGTAAAATATTTTTTTGCTGATTAGATGCTATTTTCTTTTTTACTTTAATAAAAATGTTATATGCAAAATATGAAATAAATAGTATATTGAGTTTCATAATTCACGATTTTATATTAATAAAATTTTTGTGTTTCTATTTCCTACTGCTCTCTATCAGTCCTCTCACACGGATTATCTTAGCCAAGTGATTTACCAAGCTCACCATTTTATTTTACTTTTTAATAATAAAACTCTGCATAATATGATATTTGCCATTGCCATGATGCCATCTCTTGTGCAAATTTGTCAAAACTCCTTTTTCAGGCCATTTTTTAAACCCTTTACGGCACCTGCTATTCACACCCCTAAATGCCCCCTTTTCCGTCCCCCGTTTTCCGCTCGCTAATTTACGTTGCAAATGTATCGAAAAAGTTAATATGATTCCGTTTGTACTTTAAACGGTATATATCGTGGTCAGGTAATCAATTTTTTTAAATTTCAATTTACGTTTTAATTGATTTAATAAGTATCAGCCTTTGATTAATCTGATGTATATATACTAGTCTCTGAAAACAGTGTTTTTTTCAAGAAATGAATTATTTTGTTTATCTTGTATAATCAGAAAAGAGTTTAAGAAACTTTTTAAATATTAAATATGGTAATTGGTTAAGTAATTTGTAAACACAATCAAATTAGATAAATAATTATGATTATATAGGTATGTTATCATGCTATTCTTATTAATATCATTGTTACTAATTAATATTTATAAATAAAACTGTCAAAATTATTTCTACAATTTTTTTGAAGATTGCTTTGGAACCAATAATTTTTCTGTAAGAAATTTGAAAATAATTTTTCTCTCTCGATGATTCAAACAATGACCACTCAGTTCATGAAATGAGGCAACCACCAGGCCGAACAAACCAAATTACTACATTTATATACAGCTTCTTTTCTACCATGATAGTTGGTATGAATATTTAATTATTTATAATATTGATGTTGAGTTTGATTTTCTGTTTTTTCAGAATAGTAAAAAGTTTTAGCAACTATTAAAAATTAATTCTGACAATATTTTAATCCTTTGAAATATTTATCAACAGTGTTATAATTAAGAATAATAAACTTACTATTTTTTTAGTAGTATGATCTTTCGCGGAGATTTTAAGAATGTTCGTTTGGGATCCTTCCGAAGCAGTTAACTTTCGCGCGACTATTTCCCCTCACTTCCTCGCTCTCTACACTCTTCTCACTCATTAACACAAATCCCGAGATGAAAATGAAAACCCCAACCTCCTTTTCCGACCTACTCTGCTCCCTCAAATCCTCCTCCGACGACACCGCCGCCGAGCAACTCCTCCTCTTCTGGGTTGAGGCCAACAAGACCCACCTTTTCAAAGAAATCGAATCTCAATTGGTGTCGAAGAACTCTCTTCTCGAGAAAGAACTTGAGTTGCTTCGGCAAGACAATGCCTGTCTTAAAGATAAAGTTGCGACTTTGTCAGAAAGTACTGTTAAAGGTTGTGGTGGAGAGGAGCGATGCTTTGCCACTAAAACCCCTGAGAAGAAGCGTTGTGCAAAAGCCCTCTATACTGAGTCTACTGACAGTGCTGATGAATGTGTTCACAATTCACCTAATAAATGTGCAAAAGGGGTTAAAGATGAGCCTCAAAATCATCCAGTCCTGGATCCACTTCCTGTCAAAAATTGCAAGAAGTGGATGTCTCCCTCTGAAATGCTGATGGCTTTTCAATTAAATCCTGAGCTTTATTTGGAAGGGCTTTGTGTGTTGTATCGAAAACAGACAGAAGATGAGAAGAAACAGAAGCGTACTATGTATAGAAATGGCCGTGGGTTTAGCCAGGATCATGCTTATAGGTGTGTATCAATTTGGTCTTAGTTTTGCATGCATGTTGCTTGGTAGAGTTTTAATTCAATCTTTAACTAGTAATTTGTAACAATTAATTAGTGATTGGAGCTGATTGAGATCATTTTAATCAATGGTATTTATTTGTTATAACCTTTTAATTAAGCAGGGAATTCCTTATTAATTTGGTATACAATATATATAACCCTTTTAGTATGCATTGTTAGTGCTATGCAAAATTGTTATTGTTGTACATACCAGTGAAGCAACATCATAACCTAACTAGTATGCTTATTAATTTTTGCAATTATATCCCCACTTTGTTCTTTCTTAAGTAATTTAGGTAACAATTTCTTTGATTTTAAACAAACTAAACAAATTTTATGAGAAAGGTTCCGGTGCCCACCTTTTGTATGCCCCAAATGATGTCCCAAAGTCACTTTATTATTACTTTCTTTTAAAATTAAAGTTTAAACATCAAATTCAAACTGCTGATTTTGTTCAATTTAACAAGCGATGTGTTTCTATATAAATTTTTTAGTTCATTTGATACTCGATTAAGAGATTAAATACTAAATGAATCTTGTTAAGTATTAAATGAACTTGAAAATTTATTTAGAAACTCATCGCTCGTAAAATTGATCAAGATCTGATTTGAATTCGAAATTTGATATTTAATTTTTTTTAAAAAGTAACAATAAAGTGAGTTCGGATGTATTTGGGATACAAAAGGTGGGCACTAGAACCCTCCTCAAATTTTATTTAGTTTTGTTACCCATATATTCTTATCTCTTTGCTTTTTTCCTTTTTGTTGGAGGGAAGGTGGGTTGTGGTTGGGGGCGGGGGGGGGGGGGGGGGGGTGTTGTGTTGAAGAAGAAGAAAATGGAAACTCGAGAAATTTGTTAATTTTTCAACATAGAGTGATCTATATATGAGTTGTTATCTGCTGAAATCTTGCAAAGGTTGAGTACGTGTCTTCTGCAAATACAGTTAACATTAGGTGCTTTTTGCATATGTCACAAAAAGTAGTTTCCTAGATTATGATTGGACTTTGATTTGCTATAGCATAAAATCTTCGTGTGATTAGCCTAACAATTATGTCAAGTGTGGACTGGATCTTTAAAATTTAAATAGATTGATGAGTTCTCTGTTTACTGTGTGCAAGTAGAGATGATGGCATCCAACAAATTATATTTTACATGTGAAGAAAATAATGAAACAGTCTGGAAGCTCCTGACAATCTTGCTTATTCATATTTTTGTTGTTATTAGGGGATCAATAATTGCAGAATTCCTAACAGAAGGTGATCCTTCGGCCCCATGTAAGAAGACAATTCAAGAATTAAAAGAGTTCGACCCAAATGGCTTGGATTTCTGTAAAGATACGGTCAATTTTCATAAGGGGCAGTTGTTTCAAATTTATGCGAATGGAGAAGATCCTTTCTTCAACCCTTCCAATATACATAAGTAGTAGTCGGTACTCAGTTACCTCTTACCTGACTTTTGTATGTATTGTATAGATTATGTTTATGTTAGCTAATGCGAGTCATCATCTGATAATATTTAGGCTGGCTCGCCTGGCTGGTGATCAATTCTGCAATTTGCTGGAATGTTTTGGTTTTATAATCCAATGTGTTGTGTTTCCCAGGTTTCCGGTAGAAAAATAGTTAATTAAGTTTTATTTTTGATGTATGATCTAACTATGTAATATGTAAAATATTAGTAGAAATTTAAATCGTTACTAATTTGTTGTTTTCTACTTTCATTTCTGAATATTTACCAGTAGACACTATCGAGAGCAGTCATTGGTCAAAGGCTATGTTTTCTTTCCCTCTATGATTAAATGTTGAATATTGCTTCCCTTGAATGCATTTTTTTTTTCTAGTTAACTACAAACAGGAACATGTAGAAAGGAACCCTAGAATTCATGCATTAATTGCGTCATGACCTAACTATCTAAGTAAATTTGGGTACCTTTACCAACAGTTCTCACGAAGTGCATCCAAAATGGTGCCTCAATTTTTGTTCTAGCTAGCTTGGCCTGATAACGGGAGATTCATTATACGTTTTCTGTGCACGTTCCATTCCAACGGAACATACAACGGTACATATTTTTATTTCGTTCCAAAACAGATAAACGGAACATATTTCGTCACACGGTACATATTTTTATTTCCATTCTAACAGAAGTTTTGATATATACCATTGATTAAACAGAATGGAAAACAAAATGAGTCATTTAATTTGTTGCTCTTTGACACGTTATGCAGCTATATAGCTATCCCAAACAAAAAGTAGAAAGTAGAAACCCAATACCTGCCTCCAGGCCTAGATAGTGCATTTAGATAACGAAATCTCCAGCGTCTTTCGTGTAAACTAGGAAATCTTGGCACAAAAAGATTTAAATTATGACATATAAACATATTATAAATTGCATTGCATGCAATACACACACACACACATACTCAGATTCATCAAAAAGAATTCGCATTTTTGTTTTTACTCATCTCCACATCCAATCAATCACAACATAATTGGGACTTCTACACAAATTCTGAAACAATATATCTACAATTTGAATCTATTCTATCCTATACGTAACAATTACCAGAAAAAACAGTTTTCAGTAAATAAATGAAAAACTGAAAATAATTTTGGTGCAAACAATTACATCCAGAGAAACTAGCTAATGCAATAAACTGCCAAAGAAAAAAATACTGAAAAAAATGAAACATTAAAATTCAAGACTACTTTACTTACTCCTGGCTAGCTAGTGGTTGGATTCTGACTCTGCCATTTTTTAGAAGCTGTTGAACACTCGCTATATCACCACTCTCCTTTAGTCTTCTTGGCCTCAGAAAGCTGGTCCATCCTGTCAGCTCAACGTCCAAAATTCTTCAGGGTCCATTCAGCATGTTGCAAGAGCTGTTTCTCCAAATTGGTATCTTTTGTTTTCCGTTGGCTCTGTGAAAGGATCCTCTTCGACAGTCTTATGGTAAGTGCCACCTAGAAGGTAAAAGCCCAGGTCAAAATACAGATCAAAATACATTTATTAAATATAAATAATAAAGTAATAGCTAAATGCTTACAGGGTTTACCAGCATATCATTTCTTTGTTACTTCAGGCTCCAGTTGTTTTCTTCAACCGTCTCAGGAAGTTAGTCGGTAAGAGTTGATCACGAACCCCCTGTGATGGCATATATGGTAGATTTCTTGATCCCCTGTTGATTCTAGCACAGTGCAAGATTAAGATCTCGACGTCTGAGTTCATGGACCTTACCCGACTTGCCTGGTTCAGGAGACAGCAATACCGTCATACTGTCAGACAACCCTTCTTTTTCTAGACCGCACATGCTAATAGATTGCACTCCCATTAGGAAACTAATATTGTTCATAGAGCATGATTATTTACACTGATTTACACAAAGAATTTACAAAAAAAAAATCGTTAACCTTTGAATTATCATCGCAAATCATGTTTGTGCGATGGTAATTAAAATTTAACAATAAAGTACCAAAAAGATTTAAATTTGGAGAATAGGGCATGCACTCATAACTTATTAGTCTGTCCAAATTTTGGTTACCTATTTTGATTTATTTTTGTAGTGAACTCGAAACTAATCATGTAGTGGTTTTTCTAACTTCTAAGCTCTAATTGCTACTTGAATGAGACAAGGTCTGTTAACTACTCTAGTAATAATAAATCGTCTTCGTATAATCAGCAAGAAAAAAATGTCAGCAGAGATTTTATTCAGAATACGTGTGCCATCTCACCACATCACAAATGGAAATCTAAAACTAATACAAAGTTAATTTAAATAAAATCAGATTCCAAATTTGTTAAAATTAAATTATATAAATAATATAAATATTACTATAATTTTAATTAAATAATCAAGAAAGAAGAACAAATAGTTCCTTGATTTTCTCAGAGCTAAGTGTAAAGTTCCGTAAACGGCCGACTTTCGGAGATATTCTGCTGGCCTCCCTTGATCTATTTTCCAAATAAGATAATGATATGCTTCAATCTAATGAGATGCAAGGCTTTGTTTGAACTTTGAAGAGAGGGCATTTTTATAGCTGTGCAGAGGGATTTTCCGTTTAAAGTTGCCGTTGTGGGACTAAACAAAAGAAAAAACCGGTTAGCAAATGGAGCTTTCAAAGTTTTTTTAGGGCTAAAGTCTGTGGGCCAAAATTTCACTAAGGGCAGATATCACTTTAATAAATTCGATAATTTTGAAGAATAAATTAAAATTTGAGGTCCATATTCAGATATGATGCAATTAATGAAATTATTAAGTCGCGAATAATTAATGATAATTAATATTTGGTGGTTTTTTTACTGTTTGCCATGTGATTCGAGTTTTTGACGATTTGAAAAATTGACGGTTCTTGATACATCATCACGTAATAAATAAGTTGTACGAAATTTAATTGGAACTAAAAATATAACATTTTAATGAGAAATGCTAGTGTCCAATATATTAGACGGATGAGTCCATCTAATATGATCGTTTTCACGTTTTTAAATTTCAAATAACTGATCTGAACAATTCAATATATTCTTCATATTGAAAATTTATAAAAAAAAAACCAACTTTTACATTTTTTTCAAATTTTTTTATTATTTTTTTGTTATTTTTGAAAATTAATGATATAAACATTATGGATCGTCCAATAACGACGGTTTTCTAAAATACCAAACAAATAGTAAAATATATTTTTAAAAATATAAAAATTGGTTTCTTGTATTTTTCCAATATGGAGAACATATTGAACGGTTTGGATCGGTTATTTGAAATATAAAAACGTGAAAACAATCATATTGGACAGACCCCATACATCCAATATATTGAACTCTAGCATTTCTCAATTTTAATTGATTGAAAGGTATTTTATTAAAATTATTAATAAATCAGCGTCAAATAATTTTTCCTTATGTAAATCACCAAAAGCGTGTATATTCCATTTGGATCTCCAACAAATTCTCCTAAATTTAGTAACCTATGACACTGGAGAACATTAAATTTTTGTAACCGCCTATTTATGGTATGCAGTATTAATTATTGAGAACGATTAATACACAAATATTTTGTTTTAAAAGAGACTAGAACAACAGATGGTTAATTCATTTGTATAGTAAAATCCTCCTTTCTTTTTATCGTTATAAGCTCTTGCTTTCCCTAAACCGATTTTAAGCCTCCACAGTAGAAAATTATATAGCAACTATTGGACTATATAATTTTGCGGTGGCTTGTACTATAAGATTTTAAAATTTTCAATTTTACTACATGATATTACCTCTCTCTCTCTCTCATATACCCTTCCAATCAGAATTAATTATGTAGTAGGGAACACAAAAGAAAAATTAAAAGAGTATTTGGAACAAGAACAAGCAATGTCATACTTGATTTGGTCTTTGTTGAAGATCCAAATTATAACCGTATTTTTCGTTCCAACAAAAATATGCAACAAAAACAAAATAAGTAAGTTATTGTTCTTGTTCAAACTTTATTCTTAAGGACATCCAAATGCACACTAAGTTTAAGCAAACTTGAAGCATATGCATTATATGAACAAAAAAAAAAAACTGAACTAAAACACCGAAATTGTAATTAACCAGAAATTTTTTTAATAATATCTTAAAAAACCACAAAAGAGGGGAATATATATTAGCCAAAATTGTTTTTTTTCCCAAATAATTTCTCAAATAGTTACAGTAGTACAGCAATTTCCCTTCTCATGTACCATGCATCAAAATTTGAAGTTGAAACAAACAATAAGCCTCATAACCTACAAAACTCAAACACCATCACTACGCGAAATTTTGGCTTCTGTAACGGTTAATAAAAGACTTCTGTAACGGTACACGAAACGTTACTGTAGCCCCCGTTACAGAATGTCTAATAACGGTTACAGATCTATAACGGTTATTAGACAACAACCGTTACAGTAGCCCCCTCTTCTGTAACGGTTATTATCTAATAACCGTTATGGTATACGCAAGGGAAAATCTGGTACAGTTTTTTGTAGAACATGTGTAACGGTTATTAGATAATAACCGTTACAGAATCCAGTCTTCTGTAACGGTTATTATCTAATAACCGTTATGGTATTGTGGACGGAACAGGTGTGGTGTTTGGAGAACTTCTGTAACGGTTATTACCTAATAACCGTTACAGAAGACTGGATTCTGTAACTGTTATTATCTAATAACCGTTACAGATAATATTTATAATTAAAAAAAAATGAAATTATAATATTCTGTAACGGTTATTCCTTAATAACCGTTACAAAATTCTTAATTTTTTTTTTGTGTTTTGCCTGTTTGATTGGCTAGCCCCAATTTGCTAGCCGAATTGGTACCAAATTGGTACCCAATTTACATTAACAAATGCAGCCTATATATATATATATATATATATATATATATATATATATATATATATATATATATATATATATATATATATATATATATATATATATATATATATATATCACAAAGCACACATATATCAAACATATATAATCATGCATATCACACAAACAATAAACAAAGTATTTACATATATCACAAGTATAATCAAACATGGCAAGTCATCAAATAACACATTTTAATCAAAATAATACCCCTTGCATGAAGTCCATAACTTCTGTCACGACACCATCAATCATTTCTTTGTTGTATGGTACTCCAACCGGCTCGATCATCTGCATATTATGATAAACAAGTCAAAAATATTATTAGTTAGATCATGAAATTCTAAAATCTAATTGTTTGATCAAATGTTATTAGTTAAAAGAATAAGTTACTTACATGAGGTATTTCCTGAATTGCTATCCAATAAGATAATACGTTTTTCATGGCGAGCATTGTGAAATATCCACATTCTGTGATGCCCTTTTGTATCGGACACTAATTAAAGATCCAACAAGAAAGATAGTTAAGATTTTGCACAGTTTCAGAAACCCTAGGTAGCTAATATATTTTTTAAGTCTCGTACCTGAATTTTGTACCAATCAAATGTTGTTCGGGTCCTTGCGTTATATTTTCCATTTTCCATAAGGTATCGCTTGTATATCCTGCATACAATATCATTAATAGTTTAAATAGAACCGTACGTAGTCCTTATCTCAATATCAGAATCTCATTTAGAAACGAAAACTTACTGGGTTATGAATCCCTTAATCAATATCTTTGGATTCTTGCGTTCGATAGAATCTGCTATTTGAACGGTGCGCTTCTCGACATTAATAACAAGAAGGACCCAATGAAAGCTGAAAAAATAGAGATTATTGTTTTCATGAAAATGAACCAAACATGTAAACGAGATAATTGATATTTTATTAGTTATAATTGTCCTTACTCTTGTAAATAAGGCAGAATCATATAATTGGATGAATATTGCGCGAATGACTTCATCAAGTAGTCCGCAGCTTGGTTTTGTTCTTGTTTGATTTTAGGAGCAGTCAACATCTCTGGATCTAATGCGGTGATGTTGTTTTCTCCCTCTGAAAGTTCATTCATCCAAAACCTACACTCACGGATATTAATTCATACATTTTCACCCCCAATTGAATACGGTACTTTAAAAAAATATTTTAAAGGTTGAAAATTCATACCAAGAGTACAACTTGACGATTGACACGTTTAGAGATTCTCTTCTAAAGCATTGGAGGATGTCGCACAATTCAACGTTGAACTTAACCTCGTCGCTGTGTGTACCCCAAACATCACATTTATGCAACTCAAAATTTTTCTCAAGCTCTGGTTGGAGCATCAATAGTTCATACAATTCTCGTTCGGATGGGGTAAGCTTTTCAATTGCATCCTGCTCAAGTAGCGGATCGCGAGCAACAATCGACCCTGAAATAATCAGACACAAAAGAATAGATTATTCGACGTTGAGCAACAATCTATCCTGAAACAATCAATTGAACTAATTAGGTTTTGGATGAACCTGCACTTGGAACCTTTGGACTCTCGATCACCTTTTTCGCCATCGCCTTGCTCGCATCTGGCTTCTTTTTTATCAAACTCTGCATTCAATGTCATCACATAATTAATTAGTGAGTTCTAATAGAGATGGATGAAATAAATTATCATAATCAAATAAAACGATACCTTGTGGCCTATCTCCACCAAAAATGACGGCCATGGGAATCGCCCTCCTATATTATGTCCTAATAGCTCATCTGACCTACCTGGGACTGCCACTGACGAAAATCATCGCCTACTCGGAGAAGATGGATATAGAGTTGTTGATCAGTTAGTGGCACGCCGTGTACGATCTGACCAACAACACTCGGAATAATATTTCCCTCGGCCACCTTAATCTTCTGGTTAAGGTGATTAAGGGAAAAGAGATCGCACGGTGTTTCTTCCTGAAATTCAGTTCGATCAGAAACCCTAATGCTAAGCCAAACATAAATCTAAATAGAAAAGAGAAAAGTCATCAATATGAACCTGAACAATGCTTCTCGAATCCGGAGGCATATAGCTTGAGGCAACCGTTCGGAATAACTGCTCGTTTGGCATTCCTGAGTCTACCTCAGCTTCAACGAATGGCTGGTACGGCGTCACAAATTGCTGCGGTGCTTGAAACTGCAATCCGCTACTGGCCAACCATTGTTTCACCTACTAAAAATTATCAAGCAACCAAATGATGAATAAATTTCATTCATTTTGATTGTCAAAAAGGATTACCTGAAAAGCTTGTTGTCTCGCCGCATTCATTATCTCCTCGGAGTGAATCAAGACCCTTTTGGTTTTCTCAGCGGCTTCAGCTGCGACCCTGCTCATCAATTCTTCAATCTGGTATGGTGCCATCCATCCTTCACGCGCATCCTTTCTAGGCTTTCTTTTATACACATCTTCCTTCTTGGTCCATAAAGGATATCCCCTGATTCTTCCTGGATGTTCTGGCCTGTCAACCGCCCGATTTAAGACTTCTTGTTCCGGTATTGCCCTGAAATTGACCTCACCAGACATGGCACTCAACCGACTGAATGCCTCAATAGTCGACGAATCAGAGCTATGGAACGTGTAAGTATCTAACAAGCAACAAACAAATCTTATTAATAATCACAAAACAAAATTTGAAGTTAGCATATACAATAAGTATTTACATGTGTAAGTACCTTTATCCTTCGTAGCCACAGTCCTTCCCATGAAATACCTTTGACTCCTCGGTTCCAAATCGCCGATGGTAATGCTCGTGGAACCGGCCCCTTCAGAATCTCCGGGTATGACAATCTTGTCTGTAGGTTTCCATGAACCTTTTTTTCCTCTATAGCCAGTGGAACCCATCCTATGAGGCTCTTTCTATTTCTTTCTCAACTCCTTCGCTTTGTTGCTCTTTTGTACAAAATCTGCACCCGTCCTTTTCTTGAAAAATTCTTCCCATTTCTTTTGTGAGATTGGGTGTTTATCGCATGGATTTTTTGGATTGTTTGGATCGGCATTTGTGATGTACTCCTCAGCAATCCTACTTCTATAAGCCCTATGACTTATGCTCATCGCTTTGAGAGTATTCTTCATGGCTTTATCATCTTCGATGTTGAACATTTTCTGAAACATAACGAAAAGTTAGTTAATTGGTAGCATAGGAATTTAAATTAGATGATTTAAGTGAAAATTTATTCACCTTGATGTCCAACCACAACTCAAGTTTGTTTTCTTTTGAAACGTCCTTCCGCCAATCATCAATTGTGATTGGCACTCTTGCTCTAGCCAGATGCCCGCAATATGATGCAAATTTGTTCACCGCCTCTTCAGTACCAATTGGCACTCCTTTGTCAAATTTAATCTCATACTTTTCCCCAGCAGCTTTTTTCTCCTAAACTCTTCCATTGTCGTTCTGCTCCTTTTTTTTATTTCGAACGTTGTGATCTCCTCATCGCTGGATTCTGTACCAGCCTATTCACCCTGTAAATCTCTATCTTGATCTCCAGACATATCTATTAACAAATAATTAACAACAATGAAAGCAATCAAATCAAGTTAACATAAACATAAACAAACATAAACATAAACATAAACAAACATAAACATAAACATTAACAACATAAACAAAATATATTAACATAAACATAAACATTAACGACAAGTTCAATCTCAAATAACAAAATACATTAACATAAACATAAACATTCAGTTGGATAAGAAACCCTAATACTAAACCAAACATAAATCTAAATCCTAAAACTAGTCTTCATCATCCGACAAAACAATGACTTCATCATCATCATCCGACAAAACAATGACTTCTTCTCTCCATTCTGTGTACGGTGCCACAAGCTTGTCAATCAAAAGCTTGAAAAAAATTGCATGTTGTTCATATTTTGAAAGGCCCGGTTGCCCCTGGTTTTGAGAGGCTTGGTTTTGGTTTTGAGAGGCTTGGTTTTGGTTCGTCTGGTTTTGAGAGGATGGATTGGCACGAACATTGCGCCTAACATAGACTCGTTCGATCGGCTTTTTCCCCTTTGAATTGCTTCCTTCACCTTTCTCCATTACTACCTAATTAAAATACCATATATAATATATATATTAATGTTTGGTGCAATGTTCAATTTATTCAAACATGAACAAGTTTAAAATTCAAATAATTAAAAATACATAAATTTAAAATTCATTTAATTGAAACAAAATAATATTCAAACATGAATTCATACACAAATAACATAAACTTCAAATTACATAAATAAAGTTCACACAAAATAACATAGATAATTTTATTAATTCCTAAGACAATTCAACCCTAATTCTTCTCCTCTTCCTTATTCTTCTCCTCCTTATTCTTCTCCACCTCCTTATTCTCACTGGATCCCTCATCTATTTTAACTCCCATACTAAAATCAGGGCCCCTTTCACAGTCTGGAGGAAGACGACGTACAGCCGAGACAGCCCTTCTTTTGGGAGGTCCGTAAAACGGGATCCTTTTTGACACCACCTTAGGTGTTTCCTCCCCCACCTTATTGACGTTTTGATCCTTCTCCATCTAATTTTCATTTTAAATAAATTTCTTAACTCCTTATTCATAATCAATTCACAATGCATATATATCTAATTAAATTAAATTCTAAATTATCAAGAAAATAACAGCCCCATATCAGTCCTTAAAATTGTGCTTTATGCACCACAGCCCCAAAATAGCCCCATATCAGACCCCAAACAGTTCAATTTTATGCATATTAGTCCTTAAAATTGTGCTTTATGCACCACAGCCCCAAAACAGCCCCATATCAGACCCCAAACAGTTCAATTTTATGCACATTAGTCCTTAAAATTGTACTTTATGCACCACAGCCCCAAAATAGCCCCATATCAGACCCCAAACAGTTCAATTTTATGCATATTAGTCCATAAAATTGTGCTTTATGCACCACAGCCCCATATCAGACCCCAAACAGTTCAATTTTATGCACATTAGTCCTTAAAATTGTGCTTTATGCACCACAGCCCCAAAACAGCCCCCAAAAGCAGTTCAAATTTATGCAAAAAAAGTCCCTAAAACAGTTCAATTTTACAAAATAGTCCCTAATTTAAACAATTCAAATTTTGAAAGAAAAGGGAGAGAGATTACCTGGCTGGCTGTCGGAGCTAACAGAGAGAGTCAGAGAGCTGAGAGGGAGTCAGAGTTGAGAGGCACCGAGAGCTGAGAGGGAGTCAAAGAATGAGAGGGAGTCATGCACCGAGAGCAAACAGAGAGAGACAAAGAATGAGAGGGACTCTGAGAGTCAGAGAATTGAGAGGGAGTGAGAGGGGGAAGAAGGGGAGAGGGATTACCTTTTACGAGAGAGGGCCGCCGAGAGCTGAGTGCTTCTGTCGAGAGAGGCGCCGAGAGCTGAGTGCTGGAAGGCTGGGATCAAAGAGGGAGTCAGAGAGGCGCCGAGAGTTTCTGCCGAGAGCTAGGGTTTTAAGAAAGAGGCGAGATCGAGAAAGAAAATAAGGGACGGACAGACGCCAGGGATAATATAAAGGGTTTGAACCTTCTGTAACGGATATTCGCTTATTAGATAATAACCGTTATTAACTAATAACCGTTACAGAAGAGGCTAATCTGTAACGGTTATTAGATAATAACCGTTACAGAAGGTGAAACGTTTTTACATATAACCTTCTATAACGGTTATTAGCTAATAACCGTTACAGATTAGTCTCTTCTGTAACGGTTATTAGTTAATAACCGTTACAGATTGGTTTCATTTCAATTTTGACTGAATTTAGTGTTTTTAAGTATTTTGACTGAATTTAATTTCTGTGTTGGTTACACATGAATTTAATTTTGTTTTACATTTTTTCTAACAAAATAAAATTACAATTTTAATTTCTGTGTTGGTTACACATGAATTTAATTTTGTTTTACATTTTTTCTAACAAAATAAAATTACAATTTAGAAAATTAACCAAAAATAAAAATAAATTAGCTCCTTGTTAAATAAAAATATTAACATAACAATTTAGCACGTCTATGTTAAGAATAATTTATATTAGCACATAACAGTTTTTTAAACTCACATGTGATTATGTAGTTACTTTGTTTTTTTTCCTTCGCGTGTCGACCCACACGCCTTCTGTGTTTTCTGTACGCTTACAACTGATCGATACTGGCTGTGATGTATCGTCGATACCGATAGAAAAAGGAGGTATTTCCTCGAAGTGGTCGTATGCTTCTTCATCTACGACATCACCAACACCGACAATACGTCTTTTTCCGGAAAGTGGCAAGTAATAAATAAGATGAACATTTGTACTCAATAAGGTGAACATTTGTACTTAAATAAGATGAACATTTACCTTGATGCACAACATGTCTTTTCTTATCCGCCGGATCTTGAATGTAAAAAACTTGCATTGCTTGCTTATTTGCAAGTATAAAGGGATCGTCTCGATAAGCCCTTTTATTGAAGTCAACAGTTATAAATCCCATCTTGTCTTTTTTAACTCCACCGTGACCGTTGTCGATCCATGCACACTTGAATAAGGGTATCTTAAATTTCAGGTAATCTAGTTCCCAAATCTCCTCGATCCACCTATAATAAGTAGCCGACCTAACATTATCACTAGATAAAGCTACAACAGTGACTCCACTATTTTGCACGACACTTTTACCATCATGTTTCCTTGTGTACCAGGTAAATCCATTCAAGTCATACCCTTGGTATGTCTCGACCACGGCATCAGGACGTCTTGATAACCATTTCACGGTTTCATCGACCTCTGTTCCTTCTTTCAACTGGGACTGGACTTTATCTTCTAGCCATTGGACAAATTTTATTTCATGCTCTATGGTAATCAAGTTTTCGGTGTAAGAAGGGTATTGTTCACGTAACTCGATTAAATGTTCATTGATGTAAGGCGCCACAATAGCAAGATATTGGAGAACTTTCATATGTGTTTTGGTTCTCATTGCAAGATCCGGTATATGAGTACTAGCTCCAATTGTACCTGTTACAGGTGAACATTTGTGCTAAATAAGATAAACAAATATTGTGCTAAATTAGGTGAACATTTGTGCTAAATAAGGTGAACAAATATTGTGGTTTAAGTGAACATTTGTGCTAAATAAGGTGAACATTTGTGCTAAATAAGATAAACAAATATTGTGCTAAATTAGGTGAACATTTGTGCTAAATAAGGTGAACAAATATTGTTCTTTAAGTGAACATTTGTGCTAAATAAGATGAACATTTGTGCTAAATAAGATAAACAAATATTGTGCTAAATTAGGCGAACATTTGTGCTAAATAAGGTGAACAAATATTGTGCTTTAAGTGAACATTTGTGCTAAATAAGGTGAATATTTGTGCTAAATAAGATAAACAAATATTGCGTTAAATTAGGTGAACATTTATGCTAAATAAGGTGAACAAATATTGTGAGGTGAACATTTGTGCTAAATAAGGTGAACATTGAAAGTTAATATATAACCATTTCCTTCAAGTCTACCCTCATGTCGAGACTTTGGAAGACCGATTGGTTGTACATCCTGCAAATAATCGGTGTAGTACTCAATAACCTCCTCGGCCACATATCCATCCACTATACTTCCTTCTGGTTTAGATCGGCTACGAACAAGCCCCTTCAATTGACCCATGGCTCTTTCGAAAGGATACATGTATCGTAAAAATACATGACCACACATTTTTATCTCTCTAATTAAATGAATGGTCAAATGCACCATGAAGTCAAAAAACGATGGCGGAAAGTACATCTCCAGCTCACATTGGGTTAGTACAACACCTTCTTGTAACTTGTCCAAACTATTTGGATCAATAACTTTAGAGCAAATGGAATTAAAGAAAAAACACAACTTAGTGATGGTTTTCCTCACTTCTTCCCTTAGAATTCCTCGAATTGCGACCGGAAGTAACTGGGTCAGTAGGACGTGATAATCATGTGACTTCATACCAAGTAATTTGTTGTCCTTAATAGAAACCTTTCTTGATATATTCGAGGAATAACCTGTAGGAACCTTAATAGATTTCAGGCATTCTAATAAGCTTTTTTTCTCTTGCTTTGATAAATTAAATTGTGCTGCAGGTAGCCAAGTTCGACTTTTTCCCTTATCTTGTGCCGCTAGTTCTTGCCGGATCCCCATTTCAACCATGTCCTTCCTCGCATTTACGCCATCATTAGTTTTCCCTTGAATTTCCAACATACAACCAATCAAAGCTTCACATATGTTTTTTATTATGTGCATCGCATCTAAGCAATGTCTAATCTCTAAACTCTACCAATATTCAAGATTCCAAAATATAGACTTCTTCTTCCATATCCCCTTGGGTATCTCATTTGTAAATTTCTTATCAAATTTTACATTAATGTCCTTCACCTGTCGAACACCCCTGAACCGGATAACGGTATTAGGGCCTTGTCTTTTTCTACAGTATCGTCAAACCTTTTCTTATTTCGACGGTAAGGGTGATTGCGGTTCTTAATAAACCTCTGGTGTCCCAAGTAAACATTTTTTCTGGAGTTTTTCAGGTACACAGAATGGGTGTTTTCCATACAAATAGGACACGCTTTCGCTCCTTTATTCCTATACCCTGACAGGTTTCCGTGTGCAGGAAAATCATTGATTGTGCAAAATATCATGGCACGGAGGTTAAACTCACTTCTAGAGTGTGCATCATATATTTTCACTCCATTCTGCCATAATTCACCAAGGTCATCTATTAATGGAGCCAAGTACACATCTATATCATTACCTGGTTGCTTGGGACCAGAAATCAACAAGGGTATCATCATGTATCTCCTTTTCATGCATAGCCAGGGAGGAAGATTGTAAATACACAATAAGACCGGCCACGTAGTCAGCCGGCTATTCATGTTGCCGTAAGGATTCATCCCGTCTGTACATAAACCCAATCTCAAATTTCTAGGTTCACTGCCGAAATCTTCAAATTCCCTATCTATATTTATCCAATCTGGAGAGTCTGCTGGGTGTCTGAGCATGCCATCGCCTTTTTTCCTGCTGTCTGCGTGCCATCTTAATAATTTGGCATCCTTCGCGTTAGAGAAAAGCCGCTGGAATCTTGGTATTATTGGTAGATAAAACACCACTTTTGCAGCTGGTCCCTTACTACCTTCATCTTCAATTTGATCGTCCCTCGGTTTATACCGTGACGCATTACACTTTGGACATTTATGCAAGTCTCCGTACTGATTCCGGAATAATATGCAGTCATTTGGACATGCATGAATTCTCTTAACTCCAATTTTTAAAGGACATAACATCTTTTTAGCCTTATAAATTGAATCTGGCAACTGGTTATCTTCTGGAAGAAATTCTTTATGTAATAGTTTGAGCAAAGATGTGAAACTTGCATCACTCCATCCATTTTTGGCTTTAAGATTGAACAGTTTGAAAACAGCATTAAGTTTTGACAATTCACAACCAGGATATAAAGCTATTTTATCTTCTTCACGTAACATACCAAAAATTTCAACATTATCAACAAAATTTTCATCCACATTGTTCACAATTTCATCTAAATCGGCATTAAATTCTGAGTTATCTACATTTCTATCATCATCTACATTCTTATCATCAAATATATTGACATAATCAATTTCATCATCCAATGATACATTTTCTTCCTCATACACAGAATCCAATACATTTGTGCTAGTACTATCCCCCCCATTCTCTCCATGGAGTGTCCACCGACTATAATCCGGTTGAAATCCATTTATAATCAAACGAGCTTTCACTTCTTCAAAATTAGACCACTTCAACAAATTCTGACAAATACGACAAGGACAATACATTTTATCATCTTCTTTTATTTTCAAATTCTCTTTAGCACAAACCATACATTCTTCAAGTCCTCTAAAAAATGTAGACGAGCATCGATTACTTAAGTACATCCACGTCCGATCCATCTGAACAACAAAATTTGTGCAAATTATTAGGGTTTCGGACCAATTTGTCATATTAGATTTTCGGACCGGTCACCATCCTAGCCCGCTCTTTGGATACTCTGTCTCATTAGCGAGCGTACGTTAGATGCAATGTGCTATCTGAGAAAAATTCGACAGCATTTCCCCTTATGTTCCCTGAATACGCCAACACACGATTGCTCGTGCGTACGTATCCGTGGGAACACAAGGGAAATGCCGTCGAATTTTTCTCAGACAACACATTGCATCTAACGTACAACTCGCTGTCCTAAATGAGATAGATCGTATCCAAAGAGCAGTACTCCCGACCGGGAGTACTATCCGAGATTAATCCCTAATGGATTAATCTCGGACGGGTAATGACCTAAATTCAGTTGAGTTCCGGTATTTGGTTCCTATATAACAATACGAAATTCATGCCTATATATATATATATATATGCAAATTATTAACGAAATGCAAATAATTTAAAAAAAGAAAAGTTCATGAAAATATACTTTCAATTGTGTGCCTTCCGATCCGTTGAATCGTCCGACTTATCCGGCCGATGTAAGATCTTCTCCTATTTAATGATATCTTAAAATATATAAAAAACAAAAATAACCATAAATTAATGAAAAAATCGAAATAAATAAGAAAAAAATGTATAAAAAAAATTACGGTTCAAATTTAATTTTTTTTTACCTTAAATCTGCTCTTCTTCTTATTCTATTTCTAATTATTATTTTTTTCAGAATTTTTAGAAATTTTTGGCTATTTTTTTGGAGTGAAGCCACCACCACAAATTCGCAATAAATGAGAAGATCAGAAAAGAGTTAAGTGATGCGGCGCTAGCTGTGAGTTTGTTGGGATGGGGAGGAAGACCTAAATACAGAACTATTCTGTAACGGTTATTAAAAAATAACCGTTACAGAATCATAAAAAATATAAAAAAAAGCCGTTACAGAATCATAAAAAAATTAATAAAATTTCGTCCCATATCAGTAACGGTTATTAGAAAATAACCGTTAAAGAATCATTAAAAAATAAAAAAAACGTTAACCTACTGTAACGGTTATTAGTAAATAACGATTGTTGGATAATAACCGTTACAGAATATAAGAAATCTATAACGGTTATTGTCCAACAACCGTTACAAAAGGTTGATGCATTTTTTTCCCTGACCATGACGGAAATGTTATTACGGTTGTTTCATAATAACCGTTACAGATTTGTGGCGCCAATTTTCCCGTCTAATGCTTCACTATTCTGTAACGGTTATTTCAAAAACCGTTACAGAAGTGCCGTTACAGAAGGTCCTTTTTCCCGTAGTGCATGCTACATCCAAAAATCATACTAAAACCTTCATATGCCAACTTTCTTCATCCAATCGGCTATTCCCTTCAAAAAAAAAAAAAAAAGTCCTAATAGAATCAACTATGCCCAGAGAAATGCACCAATAGCAAAGCTCCTCTTGGAATTCAGATCTCCAGTCACCGGCAAGCCGTACTGTGCGAGAAGCCGGTCAAGCTGCCACTCTGGCATCTCTTCATAATCTTTCTTCGAGTATCTTGGGTAGTGAACAGGCATTTGGAACCAAAAGTTGTCTCTCTCCTCACTTTTCTCCCTAAGAACAAGCTCCATTGAATTCCAATCTCTCTCTTTCTCAATTTGTTTCTTCTTTTTTCCTTTTTTGGGACACTGGTGTGTTTCTGTTGTATGCTATATATATAGAAGGGTTATGCTTGGAGGCGAAGAATATGCGACCAATGGTTCCAAAGGCGCCGTCTTATAGTAAAGAGAGTTCAAAGTTGTAAAGTTTCTTGTGGCCTAGGTTTAAATTAGACAACTGGCTTTTCACTGTAGCCCTTGTTTTTTGGCAACAGAATTTAATGCCACGTATGTATTTAAAAAAAAAGCAACATTTTTTTTCCTTTTCCGTTTGAAAAATGCGCAGCGTCCATTTCTTTACAGAAATAAAACTAAACCACATTCTAGAACAGTAAATACGCGTCATTAATTTTGTTTCCTTAAATTGCAATTTTTTTGGCAAGGTGATACATAATATTCGTTTATGTACGGTTCTAATATATGTTTATATTAAAAATTTGTTAAGGATACATGGACCTGGAAGCGGTATACCGTTAATTTGTGAATCTGTTCCGTTCCGTTCAAATAGAACGGAATATCGTTTTGTTTCACAAGCAAAACGGCAAACGAAATGTATTTCGTGATTCATTTGTGTAAAATACACTACAAATATCACCGTTACGCCACTTTCTGTCGAAATGAAATGAATAATGAATCAGTCCCATACATACTGTTATTAAAACGGAACAAAATGATCCATTCCGTTTCTATTTTCAACGTTACCCCCTAAAATACAGTTGTTATGATATGCCACCGAATTTTGATGAGACGTGAACCTATTTAAAAAAGTTCTGGCTGCAAACGGACTTCGTAGCATAGTTAGGTAGCCTGATGGGCTGATGGCTCCTGGTCGGCGTAGGCATTAAATTAAATAGACCCTTTCCGATCAGACATCTATTTATTCTATCAAATCTACAGTTTCTAATAGGAAATGATATAAACCATGCAGTAATTTACCATCCAACTATCCACCCTTCCATTAGCGATATTTTAATGGGCCTCTTAGGCGACCAGGTCCATATTTTTTGTATTTTTCGCGCTGATGGGCCTGCAGTGTGCTGACATCAGCATTTCGTATTCTGTTTGATGCCTTAAGGGATGCCATTAATGTTCAATAGTTTTTCAAACTAAATACAACAAGAGATGTATTAATTTGCGTTAAATATTCAGTTTGTTGTATTTATAAAGTGATACAGTAATGATTTTACATTTTTATTTTCGCGTATTTTTAGTCGACAAATTTGAGGACACAGTCCACAGGCCCACAGCTAAGTAATATGCACCGCTATTCCGCGACTATTCTATTCTGAAAAGTGGAATCTCCTCTTCTCTTCTCTCTATCCAAATCCAAAACCCTCCAATTCTTCCCTTTTCCTTTTCATTTTCCCACCTCATACTCTCGCAAGTCGCAACAAAACAAAATAAAAGATCAGAAATGGCGCTTCTCTTTTCTCTCATGGAGATTTCTCCACTTCCCATGTCAACCAAAGCGCACAAGGGGAGAGGCGCCTCAGCTAGGGTTTGTAGTTGTAGGTGCGCGAAGGTGAAGGATGAGAAGACGGAGGCTAAAGCGGGTCGAGTGATTAGGGTTTCGGATCCCATCAAGGGTTCTGGGCTTGAGACGTTGCTCTCGGGCCCGCTTTTGCGCGGCGACTGCGATTCCTCTTCGTCTCCTTCCTCGGTTTCTACTGTCCAGGAGAAAAATGAGGATAAGAGGGATTATTATGTGAATATGGGGTATGCAATTCGTACCTTGAGAGAGGAGTTCACTGAGATTTTCTACAAGGAGCCCAGCTTTGATATATACAGGTTGGTTTGATTGTATTTAATTTGCCAATTTTGTACCAATCAAAGAAAAATTAAATAAAATATTGTACTGTTTATATAGAAATACTATTTGGGTTTTGCTGTTGTCCAGTCATTTCAGATATTTAATTAAAAATTCAACAAAAATAATGTTGAAGCTCAAATAAAATTACATAAACATGAAGAAAACTGAGACCAGATAGTTATCTATTACATAGTACCAAGCCAATGACCAATTTCTTAAATTTGGTATATGACTTCTTATTGGGTGTTTGGTACATAGACCAATTATATGGATAAATTTGGCCTAGTATTAGGTCAAGAGGTATGAGCAGTGGGCTGACTTCTAGGTTAGTAAACTAATTTGTTAACCTACATTGCCCAAACGTACTAACTTTAACCTTTGATCCCACTAATTTGTGGTATTTCCAAACGCCCCCTTAGATGTTAAGGGTTCAAGCCCCGTATGCTTGTGATAGACTTGGCGAACCAATATAAAAAAAAAGCCATGTACAAAAGAAATGACCAGCATTTGGGGGGGGGGGGGGGGGGGCGGGATCCAAATCCTGTGTCGCGTGGTATATGGTGTAGTGCACAAAATGACAAAAGCTGCTACTTGGGGTACAATGATTGGAGACTTTATGGGTCGGCTATAGTTGTGGTAATTTTTTAATTGGACGAGTGGTGTGTGGGTCCCATGTGCAGTCAGAGTTGGATAGAGCTGAGGGGTTTTAAGGTGAGCACATCTTTTGTATACACAGTATAGTGGATGTGTCTCTGGGTATTAAATTATTGTTAGACGGTATTATTTGATAATTATTTATTTTATTAATTTCTTTGTATTATTAAAATTAATTTTTTTTAATTATTTAAATTAATTTATGTACTTTGAAAATAAAGTAATAGAATGAATTGTTTAGCCTATAAAATTTTGTGCAATTTGATATATTGTATGTTCACTATGGTCAATTGCTGTCTCGATGAACAAGTTCTTTACCTCGATTTTCTAAAAAATAGGTTTAAGTGAGATTTTCTAAAAATAGAATTGCACTTTTTTATCGTAAGTGAGAATTTTAAGTTGTAATTAACTTAGCTTGCCATTAGGAAACCATGATATAAAATATAAACGAGCTCTTCTAAAATAGGTTGCCATTTTTTGTAATCACAATTGAGATTTCCAGAATTGTAATTTATTTAGATTGCCACTATTTTGGCTTGAGTCTAACAAACCCAAAAAGGTTGCATCTTAATTTCCATATTTAGTAGAGTGATAACTGATAATAGCAAAGAAAATAAACTGAGCATAAATTGTATAAGATTGTTGGTTAATCATAATGCAATGAAAATTAGTATACAACTATACATTAAAAAATTATGTATACTGTGTTGTGTCAAAATTATGGTAGAAGTTTGATAGTTCTCTATTTATACGTTGACTTGGTTAAATTTATTCCAGTTATAGAATAATTTATATTTAACATTTTCAAGGTTTCAGAAATTTGAACGCCATTTTTTTTTTATATTAGTTACAAAAATTTTAAGCTTGAAGGTACCATAGCAGAGCAAAAAAGTTTTTATCTTTCCATGAAGTCAGTATTATTTTATCAAAAACTTGGTAGAAACTTACCTGACTTTGACTTCATTAAATTGTGAAATTTGTGATATATTTGTATAAGAAATGCTCAAATTACTTGTGTTTGGTTTAGAAAAGATTTAACATTGAGAAATCAGCATTACAGCAAGAAACATTATTACTCTTAAGTTAACATTATTACAGCATGATACATTATTACTCTCAAGTTAAAATAATAAATTTGCTTCCAATTTTGTGACCAGAGAGGATATAGTCTTCAAGGACCCATTCAACACTTTCACTGGCCTTGACAACTACAAGCGGATCTTCCGTGCCCTCCGCTTCTGTGGACAGCTTCTTTTTAAATCTCTATTGATTGACATCGTCAGTATTTGGCAGCCATCAGAAAACATTGTCATGATCCGGTGGATCTTGCATGGTGTCCCTCGTGTGCCATGGGACAGCCATGGCCGGTTTGATGGCACATCAGAGTACAAGCTTGACAAAAATGGGAAAATTTATGAGCACAGAGTGGATAATGTGGCCTTAAATACGCCAATGAAATATAGGGTTACACCAGTTGCGGAATTGGCTAGGCTAATTGGCTGTCCCTCTACGCCTAAGCCCACCTATTACAAAGCATTGCCGGTGCCTGTATTGTCAAGATTGGCTTGGGTAAGGTGTTTTTTGGGATTTTATCTTGCTTTGAGTCTTGTTTATGCTGCAAAAGGATGAAGGGCGTTTTTGGTATTAACGTAGATGCAATTTTGGCTTGTTTTTGATACGGTAGGAGAGTAGGTACCGGTGTAACATATGGGCAGGTAGCCGTATAGATGTACAGTTAGTTAACTGTTGTATAAACAGGAATGTGCCGGGGTTATAAATGAATAAATCTGCTGTTAGAATACCAGCAGGACGTTATTACTTGCATGTGGTTTTTGCTTACAGCTGTGACCCTTTGATGTTTTCTTTTTTCTCTAATTTCCGCTTTTGCTTGATTGTGATTCGTTAAGGATTAGTTCAAAAGTTAAAAAAAAATTTTAAAGTGAAGAAAATGTTGGCAATTTTAAGTATGTCTTTGGATTCTTATTGTTTATAACATCGTCTCAAAAAGATAGTGAGGTTCAACCTACCTGCAATGTTCATTCTAGGGCATGAATATATTGATATTGAATTTAACAGAGTTCTTTGGTACTTCCAAGACCTTTGCTTGAATGCATAGCTTCTTGGTCACCATATTATCGGATATTTATTGCTTGAACGCATGGCCACTAGATTATAAACTTTATGAGGAGATCAATATGATTCTGAATTTTCTTATCGTTCTGTTATTTTATTCTGACAAAAAAAAATGTGAAGTACATAATTCTTAACCATTATTGTTTCCACTTCTTCAGGGTTTTCTAAAGCTACATAGTTCTATGATAAAATCACATATATGCAATTAAGTCACATATTTGAATTTAAGGGTGACGCTGATAGTAGCAAAGACCTCGGGTCCGGTTTCAACATTGCTAATACGTCCAATCCCGTTTCGAAAGGTTTTCATGTTTAGCTTAAAATTGTTTGAGGTTTTGCTCTGAATAAAGAGAAAAGGGACTCTTTATAAATTGAAACGGCATTATTTTCTCTTCTTCTTTCTATTTTATTTATTTTATTTGGTGATCTTATCTTCAAGTTGTAGTCTCTCCCAAAATATGCTCATCATCCGAATCTGAAAATCTTTGCAAAATCAATTTTGTACATATCCAATCAATTAGACACAAAGGAGTGCCTTACTCTTTACATCACTAGTTTTAAGAAGGATCAAGGATATTAGCACAAAATAATTAACAGAAAAATCACTAGCCTCCAATATCTGCACTACTAAGTAGTATATCTAATTTTGAAAATGTAAAAAATGCACTTACAGTGAGCATGATGCTCAATTGGAGTTCGGATCTGTTAGTTTCGGGTTAAAATCTATTTAGGGAATTTTGATCCGCTTTTTATCTTCAACTTTTTAAATTACAAGCTAAACAAATGCCAGGGTACCTTAAACATATCATTTCGTAATGAAAACTACAACTCCAGGTGTTATCATTTTCATTTCGATGAATCAACAAGGCCTGAATGATCAGTGAAGTATGTGGCAACTAACGCTCTATTTCTAAAGCATCTTAGAAACAACAAAACCGAATTAGATGCTCAAACAGAGATAACCTTGTGCATTATTTATTTATTTATTTATTTATTATCATATCACCATTTGAGACACTGGTTCTAGCTAGTAGCTCTCATCACACGAGCAAAACATTTTCGACTACTCATTTTATGCTTGTAGCATCAGCGTGGTCCAGCAAATAATTATATTTCATCACATTCCTCAAGAAAGAATGTAGTATATAATATACCTTTTTACTAATTAGGTAACAGATGGACTAAATCTGTGTGAATAATGTATTATGCAAATTGGTCCTTTAAGTTTTAGGCATCTCCTTTCACTTATAAGATGTAGTTAGTCCTAATTTATTCTCACTTTTACCTGCTTGCAAATAGAACCTAATCAATTAATTAGGACAAACATATATATATATATATATATAGAGAGAGAGAATTTCTATTGTGAACCATGATGCACTATTCTATATATATATATTTATGAGTGTTTGGAATATAAATTCCCCATGCACTATTTTTAGTTTTAAAAATTTGAATATATGTAACAGTGTTTGGAATTTAGTTTTCCTAATATATATAACAGCATTAGTCTTAAAATTTGAATATAAATTTTGTCTCGGTCAAACTTTGGACTGTGTATTTTTTTTTTTAGAGTATAAGATCGAGTTTCACTTGAAATGTTGCTTGGTGAATATAATTAGTGTAAGTTCTTTATCCCGTTTTAAAGTTGAAGAATAAAAATTGGGTATATGGAGAATGGGGTAAACAAAAAATCGATGATTTTGAATAAAAAAAACTCAAACCGTATAAAAGACCAAGTGCTCTTGAATTTTTTAATGAAGAAATTTTTGTCAATTAATTGTTATATCCCTAAGAGAATATAGTAATTAAAGTTCTTTTGTTAAATAAATCTCACTGCAAAAACGAATTGTAAAAGGCCCAAAAATGTGGTTGTACATCTGAAAGTACGAGACAAATAATATGTTTCTGGTACAAAGCCAAAATTTTGTACAAGATGATATGCATTCCACTTGTATAAAAATAATTTAACAAGGGTCAGTTATATATTCACAATTTAAGGTTTAATTTATGTTAAACTGAAGATGTACTCGCAGCGTACTTCATTTGCCCCTATAGTCGATTTTTTTTTTTCCTTTTTCATAAAGTAAATATAAATCTAAAACGTTGGATTTCTTGAGGCATGTTATTTACGTACTTCTCATATGGCCGTGAATTAATGTTTAGATAAAGATCTACAGTAAGCTATGTTACTTGAGTGCGAATGCGTATCGAATAAGATGCGGGTGTAGGAATACGATACTTTTTTTTTATAAAAACTCAAATATGACTGTATATATAAAATAATAAAAATAATTAGAATATATATTTTTAATTAAAAAAACTAATTTATATATTTTATTAATATAATGTTATTAACATTATATTATTGTCTTCTAATTTATATTGATAATTTTAACAATAATATAATGTTATTAATAAATTTAACAATTAATATATTGGGAATAATATAATTGTTGTTCGGACTAATCCAAATCCAACAATGTTACTCGGATTAATTAGTATGGACTATTGAGTAATCATGTAGATATGAGTATGACCCAGGCCCAACAATATTAATTGTCCGGTTTGCAAAAGAAGTTTAGTCTCACAAGGGCTGAAAAATTTATAAATAATATTAAATTAATATAATATATTAAAAATAATATCAATATAATAATATTTTTTAAAATAGTATCACTAGATCGGAATCTGAGATTCCGACGGCAAGATCGGAATCCTGAATTCCGATCGGATTCCGGGATTCTGATCTTAGGTTCCGATATAAAAAGTAGGGTCTTTTTTATCAGGGGTATATGTAGGAATTTAAGAATTGATCATGGGTATCAGCCTTGTTGCAGCTGGTCAAACTACTAGATTAGTTTTTTTTTAATTGGAGAACTACTAGGTTAATTTAAGTATTTATTCAAGTTGCAGAATCTTGATCATTCCCGTCCAAATATGCACGGCAAAGACCCTACTTTTTATGTCGGAACCTGAAATTTCGATCTTAGTTAAGATCGGAATCCGGGATTCCGATCTTGCCGTCGGAATCCGGGATTCCGATCTTGCCGTCGGAATCCCGGATTCCGATCTCGTGATACTATTTAAAAAAATATTATTATATTGATATTAGTTTTAATATATTATATTAATTTAATATTATTTATAAATTTTTCGGCTCACAAGGGGAATGTATAGTCTCTATGGATCAGTGTTTTTAAAACCGCACCCCTACCGGCCAGATGATAGAAATCCGATATTTCCTGGTATTTTAAAAAATTTTCCAGTTTTTCCTCTCACAATATCGGATACCGCCATTTTGGTTCCTGAAATTATCGAAAATTTCTGATATCCGGTACGGTTTTCAAAACACTGCTATGGATAGTATATATAGTATGAACTAATAGACAAACACAACAAGTTGTTGGACACTGCTACTACGCGTGAGTGGCCACTGGCCCACCTCTTTTATGTTAGAATATGAAATAATATATTGAGGATTGCTAAAATGTTATGCATAGCACGAATGACCTTCGTGCTATAGATTTGTTCTTGCATTTCATACTTCAAACAACCGATCTAAACCGTTCATTATTTTCTACATATTGAAATCTTATTAAAAACCAAATTTTACAATGGGATACGTACAATCTCGAAGTAGTGGCTTCAAGTAAAAACAACAAATTCTTTAGGACTTGGTACTATTAGGCTGTGCTCTAGAAACAATGAAAAAAGAAAGGGTAATGAAAAAAAGTGTAAGGAAGCAAATATGGTTCACCTCCAAATTTAGGGTTGAACAAATTAATCAAATTTGTATACAGAGTTTATCCTCATTACTCTCCATTCATGGAAGTTTTCATTATATTTTTGAGTTTGGAAATAAATGAACTCCTTAAATAGAAAAAGGACAGTTCACCTTCTTCCTTATCTTCCCCCATTCACCTCGAGCATATCCTTAAAAAAATCTTTCGCGGACTATGATAAATAAAATTTTCATTATAAAAATATTTAGTCTTTTTGATAAAGTATATAGAGGAAGTTTAATATGCACCATAGTGCATAGGGCATTCCGTGTACCACGGACTTTTTCGGGAATATTTTTGTAAATTGACAAATCTAATTTAACCAATCTAATCTACATATTGAAATCTCATACCAAACCAAAATTTACAATTTTTGAGATTTTATTACTATTTTTTTCGAATTTTTTAAAACATGTCATTTTTGGAATGTTGTACTATTTACAATTTTCCAAAAATAGCATGTTTTAAAAAATTCGAAAAAAATAACAATAAAATCTCAAAAATTGTAGATTTTGGTTTTCTATGAGAATTCAAAATGTAAATTAGATTGGTTAAATTAGATTTGTCAATTTATAAAAATACTCCCGAAAAAATTCGTGGTGCACAGAATGCCCTATGCACTATAGTGCATATTAAACTTTCTCAAAGTATATATATATATAAATACGGCGCAAAAGATCTAATCCTTTAACAACACAATATATAATCTAAGGCTTAAACAACAGAATATATATAGAAATACGGCGAAAAACTCTTAGTTACAACTTCCGACTCCTGCCTCCTGGATTTTGTTGAAACAATAGCCGGAGCGATCCATGTCTCCTACTTGCAGTGAAGTAAAATCCAAACCACCCATTCAAGAAACCGAACAAATGGAACCCAAAACACTCCTTGTCAAAACTTTATGAACCCCAACTGACTTGTTCTGAGAACTCAAACCCGAAAACGGCCGAATCTAACCCTAAGATCTGAGTTAGAATCGAATCCAAACAGACCCACAACCCAAATAGAATCAAATCGAAGCCTAACACTACTCTACCCGATCCGATCCGAAATGATCCAATCAGATCCGACCCGTGTGCTTGCCTCTCATTAAAGAAGGTTTAGGGAATAAACCTAACAGTAACAACCCTCCTCAGGTAATTAAGTTCGTCAGCATGTTTTGTACCCTTCAACATTCCCTCTATTCCTTAATTCCTTGTTCTCTTATTTCTTGTATTGCTCAATTTGCGTTTGTTTGTTTGTTTCTTATTAATATTTCAGACCAAACTTTCCCACCTAGAATGGAATCTGATGCGGCATCTCAGTTGACGTGTCAATTACTGGTTGGTTCCTGAGTGGCGATTTGGGGACATATCCAACCCAACCATTTTCTGATATTTCAGCACAGTGAGTGGCAGCAGAGAACACTGGTACAAATGTCATATAAGAATCAAATCCTTCCAACTTGATGAGCTATGGATAACAAATGACCATTATTTATTGAACTGATTAAATTGCATCTGATCATGATCATCACTTTTGAAGATGAGACAATTTTCTATCTACGAGTATGTATAAATCCGTACAATCTTTTGGGCTTTTGTCATTCTTTTGGTATAGAATTATTGATTATAATTTGCTGTAAAGGATGTCTAAAAGTTCAATTTATCTCTTCTTTAATGTGTAGATGCTACAATCCGGTAAAGTGCAGCTCCATTTTTAAAAGAGACCAGATGAGTGGAATGATGTCACAGGATTGTGATTTGTAAGTTTGTGCTAGCACGTTTGGCCAAATTTTAAATAGAAAATTAGAAATCAACCTCTTTGTTGGATTTTTTTTTTCCGAAGAGGGCATCATGATCAACACAATGCCAAGGAATTGTGAGCTATATAATTTGTTAGTTTAGTGCATAATTTTCATTTTATGATTAAATACTCCTAATTATCCATAAACAATCATGCACAAACACGGATCTTGCACTAAGCCATTCACACAAGAGAGAAAGGTTCAAGGTATACCTCTCTTGATGTAGTAATCAAGAGGCTCGAACCGGCTAGGTTGTAGGTGGTTGTGCTCGCGTCTAGCTCCCGCCTCCTTGTCGAATCACCTCGAGTCCACTTGGTATTAACCAAATCCTCTACAAGTTATGCTAGTAACTTGGAGGAAATGCCTAATCCCTAGCTTTCCCAATCTTCTAGCAAATGAACTAATTGATTTGAGGAAGAATGGAGGGCTCAACACATGAGCAATAGGGAGAGATGAGAGGGAGGAGGCGCACACCAAGGGAGGGGGGCGGCTAGGTTAGTGGGAGAGAGAGAGAGGGGGATTTGCAACCATCCACATCCTTATATAGAGTGCAAACCCTACCTACCTCACACTAACTATTTACCAAATTGCCACCCCACCTACCACCTTGTATGGCCAGCCACAATAAGGGCCTTTATGGGCCAATTGCATTGCCTCATGGGTCCACTTAATCAACCATTAAATGACCTCTCTTGTTGCTCTTAATTTGGATCCCTATTGGGCCTTTAATTAACTATTTAATTAAAGCCCTATAAAATGCATATGTGTTAAAATAAATAATTATTAACTTAATAATAATTATTTAGGGATTAGATAATGCATTAATTTATTTCCATATGATCCCTTTAATTTAATTAATTATAACGGTCTACAACGCTATTTAATTAATTAATCAACTCATCATATTTTGCAATACCAATTATTGCAAATAAATAAATAATGCAAGCATGGTTAAAACACCAATTCTGTGTGACCCTTTGAGGATTTATGCTACGTTGGACATGGAGTTAAATCGCTATTTAATTCCAATAATCATAAGCGGTATCTAGCAACACGTTATGATTCCCAATTCGCATAAATAGTGTACAGCTACAATATTTCAATCCTGCATAAGAGAATAAAAATATATCTCTATTTTGATTCCTATGCCTCACGATATCATCGTATAATCCAAGATAGGAATGTGTCATTCTTGCAGATTATACGTTTCTTGATCTAGAGATAATTGTATCAGTTGCTAGCAAACAATCTATCTCCATCAAGGGGCCCAAACAGATATCGTCACTCACTAAGTGAATTAATGAGGGACATACGGTTTTCTTGACTATTTAACTTTTCCCCGCACAATTCAAGAGAACATAAATAACGTCCGTATAGCAGCCCTTATCGGGAATCAGCGGTAGACGATATTTATTGAACCTATCCTCATGTGGAAAAGATAAATATCTCAAACTTAGAATCAAAATCATAACGAAATAAATAATGACACCAAAACACAATCCATATATTTATTTCGTTGGGTCATGTCCTGTACTATGTTCAATTAACATAAACATATGCAATTAAGTTGGTTACTCTTAACCTGTGATTTATAGAACTTAATCAACACTTAACTTGCATACTAATCTTATTGATAATTAATGTTCCTTGTTAATTATCAAGATTATGGACGCTTTAGATTTATTGTTGTCATTTACTACTAAATGAATCACAGTGATCTATAATTCAGATCCTCAACCTGAATGAACTGTCAACACATAAATCAAGGAACAAATGATATAAAATCATCCATAACATAAAACCATAGAAGTAGCCAAATATGATTGGCTTCTAGGACATATCTCTAACATAATTGTCCAAAATACATCGGTTGTACTTCAAAATTAACTTTTCAACATAATAAACTAATTTTGACAATATTTGATTCTTTTTCTTGGAATTTACAATTTCCTTAACAATAGATAACTGATTGAGGAAATTGATGTCGTTTGAATTTAAAAGCCTACCCCAAAAAAAAGAAAAAGAATTTATGGGCATGCTTTCTAAAGAAAATTTATTCCATATTAGCGGATTAATTTAATCATTTTCAAGTATTGTAATAAAAAAAATCATACTTCTGTGCATACGTTGTGATCATTTTCTTAAATTGTAATATCTTCGATTTTAGGCAGGTCCAGTTTCTTTACCTAATTGAAATGCAAGTTTCTATCTACTTCTCGATATGAAAATTGGGTATAGTGCTCCTAATCAAACGAAACACATAGTTGGGCATGCATCCCATCATTTGTTCCATAGATTAGGTCATTTGAAAAAGCATGGTTAATTCGAATGAGAGAACTAGAAAATAAAATGGATATGTGGAGTTATATTAGTTATTATGTTATTTGTGGTATTTATGTTATTTATGTTATTTGTAGAAGTCTAAGGTCCTATTTGTAAAAGTACGATTCTTGATTAATATAAAAAGGGAGCCTCTGTACAGAGGCCATAATCCCTAATTTTAACCTAAATCTCTTTCTCAAACAGCATGGTATCAGAGCCAGGTTGACTGCGGCGGCGCTGAATCCCCCTTCCGTCCACTACTCGCTCCTTGTTTTCTCTTTTTCCCCTCTCTGTTTCTGCTTGTGAGCCGTCGCTGCTGTGGACCGCGTGTGCACCATCACCCTCCCGTGTGTTGCTGCTGTGGACCACGCAAACACCGGTGAGGTGATCTGCTGTCTGGACCACGGTGAACCGCGCCAAGACCATCCGTGCATCGCGACCGCAGCACACGCACACTTGTGCACGTCTGCACCGACTCTCTCCAGATCTGTTTTTCCATGACTTTCATGGGTCTGTCAGGTGTTCTCTCTCTTTCACTTCGAATCTGTTTTTCCATTAGATGCTGAAACCGTGATCGTGTGCGTCCGCACGGTTTGTGTTTGAAGTGTGATTGATCTCGTCCTCTAGTTGTGATTGTGTTTGAGATACAGATCTAATTGTGAAAATGAGTGAATTTGTGACTAATAAGGAGTTGCAGGCCGTTATGGAAGGAATGGCCAAATTATTAAATGTGAAGTTTGAAGAGTCTGGTAAGAATATTGGATCTGTATCAGAGTCACAAATGATACAAAAAATAGAATTGCTCCCTAATGATATCAAACTCGAGGGGACGAGAAATTATCTGAGTTGGTCTCGGAGGGCGTTGTTGAACCTTCACATGAAAGGGCTCGAAGGATATGTGAAAGGAGAGTGTATCGAACCTATTGACAAATCGGGTACTGAGTGGACAAGATGGAGTCACATGAATTCTTTGGTGGTTTCTTGGTTGTTGACATCTGTGTCTTCGGCCATAGCTGGAATGGTGGAGTCGATTAGAAGTGCAACTGATATCTGGAACACTCTGGCTAAGATGTACTCAGGAGCTGGGAGTGTTATGATGATGCTCGATGTGGAAGAAAGGATCGATGCCACTGTCCAGGGGGAGAAATCAGTTCTTGAGTATGCGGCGGAATTGCGCAGTTTGTGGGCTGATTTGGATCACTATGACCCCTTGTCACTGAAGGATCCAGCAGATGTTCTTTGTGGAATGCAGTATCTTGAACGGAGGCGTGTGGCTCGCTTCCTGAAAGGCCTAAACTCGAAATTTGAGGCAAGAAGGGCGGCAATATGTCATTTGCCGTCACTTCCATCATTGAATGAGGTTATTGCTTCTATGGAGGAAGAAGAGGTCAGACAGAAGGTGATGACATTTCAAGCCTTGCCCGTTGTTCGCTCAGCAATGGCGGTGCCTGGAACCCAAGTTAGAGATGACAGGGACTGCTTTAATTGTGGACTGAAAGGCCATCTCAGCTTCAATTGTCCTGCGCCGCGCAAGTTTACTGGTGGCAGAGGAGGTGGAGGACAGAGAGGTGGATATGGTGGTCGTGGGCGTGGAAATGGATATAGAGGGCGAGGAATCCGAGGACGTGGAGGTCGAGGTGTTGCCCATTTCGCCGTGACAGAGGAACCCCAGGCTGAAACAGAAACAACTGGAGGAGAACTAACAGAGCTGGAAGAGCTGCGACTATTCAAATCCCAAGTTGAGAGCTCTAGAGGCAAGAGTAAGGTCTCGGAGGAATGTGATGACAATGCCTACTTTGGTAATGTTGGTTACTATGCACATGTGACTAAAGGTATTCAGGCACAGGCTTTTGCATCCACTAAATCTCATGTAGATTGGATTATAGATTCAGGTGCATCTAGTCATATAACAGGATCATCTAATGAGTTTGTGGAATATTGTCCTAGTCAACAAATACAACCAGATACAGTCCAAACAGCTGATGGTACATCCCAACCTGTCAAGGGTATTGGTTCAGTCTATTGTAATTCTTCCATTACCCTACCATCAGTGTTGCATGTCCCTTCTTTTCCTGTTAATTTACTATCTGTTAGCTCACTGATTGATCAATTGAATTGCACCGTTCTCTTTGATCAAAATACATGTTTGATTCAGGAAAAGGAAACGGGGAGGAGACTTGGGAATGGCAACAGGCGTGATGGACTTTGGTATCTGGATAAGGAAGCTGCTATGCTCGTTGCTGCTATTGAAAAAGGAGCAGGAGCAGAGGCTATGTTGCAACATGATAGACTAGGGCATTTATCTTTTGATAGTATGAATAAATTGGATCCTGATTTGATGAATAAAGTAGATAGGAATAAATTTTTTTGTGATGCTTGTGAACTTGGAAAACATACTCGTTCTAGTTATAAAATGATTGGTTTAAGAAGTTTGGAGCCTTTTGCACTGGTTCATTCTGATGTTTGGGGACCATGTCCTATTGCTTCTGTTAGTGGATTTAGATGGTTTGTTACCTTTATTGATTGTTACTCACGCATGACTTGGGTATACATGATGAAACAAAAATCTGAAGTTATCAAATGTTTTAAGGATTTCTGTGCTTGTGTAAAAACTCAATTTGGAATACAGGTGAAGGTCCTTCGAACAGATAATGGAACTGAGTATGTCAACAAGGAATTTGCCAGTTTTGTGTCTGAGCAAGGGATCCTTCATCAAACTACTTGTCCAGATACTCCAGCACAAAATGGAGTGGCTGAGCGCAAGAACAGACATCTATTGGAGGTAACACGTTCATTGATGCTAAGGATGAATGTGCCGAAATTTTTATGGAGTGAGGCAGTTTTGACAGCCACCTATCTGATCAATAGGATGCCATCAAGGGTGTTAGGAATGAAGACACCACGTGAGGTACTATTTGGCTCTAATGTTTTTGTTGTTCCGCCCAGGGTGTTTGGATGTGTGTGCTATGTGAGAGATCACAGATTGACAGTAGGCAAGTTAGACCCGCGGGCGGTTAAATGTATTTTCATAGGGTATCCTTCAAATCAGAAAGGATACAGGTGTTGGTGTCCTACTGAAAGAAGGGTCTTTGTTAGTATGGATGTGACTTTTCGAGAATCTGAACCATACTATGGAGAAAAGACAGAGTTGGGCTCATTGTTCGAAGATGACTCTACCAGTGATGGCAGAGAGGGGGAGAAGGAGAATAGAATTATAGTTGGTGATTATCCATGTCCTTTGTCGGGACTGAGTGGTGATAGCAATCTAAATAATGATGGAGATGATGGTGATGATAACAGTCTGAGTGGTGAAAATAACCAACAGGGGGAGCTGATAGTGTATAAGAGGAGGCCAAAACAACCTAGGCAGCATGAGCAACCTGAACAGCATAAGCATCATGAGCAGCCTCCGCAGCATGAATTGATTGTTCCCTTAAATGCCAATGTCCCAAGTAGCTCCTCCCCAAGTCCTTCCCCAAGTGCTCCATCAGATTCTCACTCAGAGTTGATAGGTAACAATTCTCCTCAAATTTTCCTTCGTAGAACATCTAGGGTTAATGCTGGGAAACCTCCTGTTAAGTATGGTAATTGGGGAAATGATATTGCGAATTACGTTTCATATGCATCTGTTCCACCTGCATATAAGTCCTTCCTTGCATCTTTAGATTCTGTGCCTGTACCTAACACATGGCAGGTAGCTAAGCAAGATCCTAGATGGTTTGGTGCCATGCAGGAAGAACTTCAGGCGTTGAAGAAGAATGACACATGGGAGTTGGTACCTTTACCAGCTGGAAAACGTGCTGTTGGATGCAAATGGGTGTACACTGTCAAGCAAACTCCAGAAGGCAAGGTGGATAGGTACAAAGCCCGACTGGTTGCAAAAGGATATAGTCAGACTTATGGTATTGACTATGATGAGACCTTTGCCCCTGTTGCAAAAATGAGCACTGTGAGAATGTTGGTGTCGTGTGCTGCCAATTTCAATTGGCCATTACACCAGTTGGATGTCAAGAATGCTTTCTTGCATGGAGATCTCCAAGAAGAGGTGTACATGGAGATTCCACCAGGATTTGCTACTCCACAATCAGTTGGGAAGGTATGCAAACTCAAGAAGTCATTGTATGGGCTGAAACAGTCTCCGAGAGCATGGTTTGATAGGTTCAGACTCGCAGTCTGTGGCATGGGATACAAGCAGTGCAATGGAGATCATACTGTATTCTACAGACATCTGAAAGGTCGTATCACCATCCTGGCTGTTTATGTTGATGATATTGTGATTACTGGAGACGATGTTGAGGAGATCAGGCGGTTAAAGGAAAATCTTGGAAAGGAATTTGAGGTCAAGGATTTGGGATATTTGAAGTATTTTCTGGGAATTGAAATTGCCAGATCAAAAACTGGTATAGTGCTTTCTCAGCGAAAGTATGCACTAGATCTTCTTTCAGAAACAGAAATGCTAGGTTGTAGGGTTGCCCCTACTCCTATTGAGCCGAATCAGAAGCTGTGTGCTGAGGGAGGTGACTCAGTGGACAAGGAGCAGTACCAAAGGCTAGTTGGTAAGCTCATTTATCTATGCCATACTAGACCTGATATTTCTCATGCAGTGAGTGTGGTGAGTAGATACATGCATGATCCGAGAGAGCAACATTTGGATGCTGTTCACAGGATCCTTAGATATATCAAAGGAAGCCCTGGAAAAGGACTGTGGTTCAGAAGCCATGGGCATCTGAGAGTTGAAGGCTATTGTGATGCTGACTGGGTAGGTTGTGTGGATGATCGTAGATCCACCACAGGATATTGTGTGTTTGTTGGAGGTAATCTTGTGTCTTGGCGGAGCAAGAAACAAGATGTGGTGGCCAGATCTACAGCTGAGGCTGAGTATAGGGCTATGGCACTCAGCCTATGTGAGTTGATGTGGGTGAGAAATCTCCTGTCTGAGTTGCGCGTGTTTCGACGAGAACCTTTACAACTTCGATGTGACAACAAGTCAGCAATCAACATTGCAAATAATCCAGTTCAGCATGATCGTACCAAACATGTGGAGATTGACCGTTTCTTCATCAAAGAACAATTGAATAATGGAGTGTTGATGTTGAACTATGTGAAATCAGAGGACCAGTTGGCTGATTGTCTAACTAAGGGTTTGGGTTGTAAACAGTTTGAGAGTTCTTGTAACAAGATGGGGATGATTGATATCTATCGCCCATCTTGAGGGGGAGTGTGGAGTTATATTAGTTATTATGTTATTTGTGGTATTTATGTTATTTATGTTATTTGTAGAAGTCTAGGGTCCTATTTGTAAAAGTACGATTCTTGATTAATATAAAAAGGGAGCCTCTGTACAGAGGCCATAATCCCTAATTTTAACCTAAATCTCTTTCTCAAACAGCAGGATATAAGCTAATTTTAGCGAAACAATCAAAGCTAGATCAGTTCTAAACAACTCTGTTACATGATTTATCATGTTAATGCCAAAAGCGTCGCAACTAAATGAGACAATCCACCTGGATTACCTTTCTTCAGATATTTCGCCTATTCTGCTTATCTGGTGAGATCAGCTTAACCATGTTCTCCAAATCATTTAACTGGAACTTTTATTCCAACTGTTGAATAAAAGACCATCTTTATTACTGTGCCAATTTCTTCAAAATATATAAACGAAACTTGTGGCTGATTTGCCACTGAACATATATATTAAAAAAAATTAATGATGGATAAGAATTTCCGAATTATAGTTATTCACAATAGAAATTGTGCACACTGAACTTACGTCCTTGGTCTAATTAAGCTCCAAATTATAATCATCTAAGCATGTGACCAACGTGGGGGTCAAAAAAATCCATGCATGCAAAAGCACATCAGAGGAAATCACAAAAGCAAGCGCATTGTGTTGTGTCATGCGCAGTATAATTAGGATTCCAATTCACTATCAAACACAACATTATTGAGTCCAAGCATCTGCTCATCCTATTGAGTTTTCATAATCTCTCATTCTATTATTAATTTTTTTTTCTCAAAGTATTATTCCCTCTCATACATGCACATATACCCCTCTGAAAGAACTGTTCTCACAACTTGCACTACTGTGCATACCTTATTTATACCCTGCTTTCGCTAGTAAGTTCTTCACTTCATCAATATATCCTAAAACAAGCTGAAAACAAAACTACGTACTTTTTGACAACATCTTATTTCTGTGTCTGGCAAGTGTTAAAGCTCTTTTCCTTGATTGGAGAATGAATGTAAAGAAAGGCAGTGTAAGGATTGACATACAAGTTGATTCGAAGACCGGTGTTACCCCGGAGTTCGTGAAGCCTAGTGCTTTCTATCAGGAAAGCTTAGAATATCCAAATAAATGGATACTTGATCTTTGGAAGTTTGCAAAGGAAGATACAAACCGTGTCACATTTGCTCTTAAGGTTGGCCTTGCATGCCTTCTTGTGTCGCTTCTGATACTATGCAAGGCACCATATGACATATTTGGGACCAACATTATTTGGTCTATCCTCACAGTTGCTATCATGTTTGAATACACTGTTGGTATGTACTTTTGTTTATTGGAAAGTTTATTATACTTTGTTAAAAAAAATTATTGAATTATGCAAAAATATAATTTTTTTTTGTCAATGGTATGTAGGTGCTACTTTCAATCGGGGTTTTAATCGAGCTCTAGGGAGTGTATTAGCAGGGATTTTTGCAATAGTGGTGATTCAAGTAGCCATCTCCAGTGGCCATATTGCAGAGCCATATATTATTGGTGTTAGTATATTCCTTATTGGTACGTTATATATTCCTATTATTTATTTATTTCATTTACATATGGCAGCTAGCATGCCTTACAACAATCGTACTTGTGAAACTCAAATGCTTTTTCATATTGTAGGAGCGATAACATCCTTTGTGAAGCTATGGCCATCACTTGTGCAATACGAGTACGGCTTCAGAGTCACACTTTTCACCTATTGTTTGATTATTGTGTCTGGTTATAGGATGGGAAATCCAATCAGGACTGCTATGGACCGGCTCTACTCAATTGCCATAGGTGGTGTCGTGGCCGTGCTTGTGAATGTGCTAATTTGCCCCATCTGGGCTGGTGAGCAACTCCATAAGGAGCTAGTGAACTGCTTTAACTCACTAGCAGACTCCCTAGAAGGTAGGAATAAAATTTTGATATTCAGTATATACTTCCCATTAATTTTTATGATGGTAGATTATTAATAGTAGATAAATATACTGGAATAGAGTGTGTGAAGAAGTATCTAAGTGATGATGGATCTGATCATCCTGAGTTCACAAAGACGGTGATGGATGATTTCCCTGATGAGCCGGCATATCGCAAATGCCGGGCTACTTTGAATTCTTCCTCAAAGCTTGATTCTTTGGTAGTTACTAATTTTCTACTTTTAATCATCCTTGCTTGATACTGTTGTTTCATTAGATCACCTTAAAGGTTAATACTTTTGTTCTTTTTTTTTGTATGAGATAGGCTAATTCTGCAAAATGGGAGCCACCGCATGGGCGATATAGGCATTTTTGCTATCCATGGATGGAGTATGTCAAGGTTGGAGCTGTACTACGCCATTGTGCTTATGAGATCATGGCTTTGCATGGTTGCCTTCACTCAGAAATCCAGGTATGTACATATGTACGTATATACATTCATGTTAATTACGACTCAGGAGATACATCAAGTGCAGCTAGACAATTTTCAATTTTCATTCCAAAAAGTTCATAATATTACCAGAAGGTATAGATATACTGACAACCATTTCTGTATGATAATAGTAAGAACTAAAAAATTTTATCAAATAAAAAGTAAAATTCTATCAAAATTGAAAAGTAAATAAGTAATATCCTATAAATGTTTTTCCGCAGTTTTGATATTTTCTTTTATTAAATTTGGTGCAATTCGAAATTCCCTTCATTTGCCGATCAAGAACCAACAAAATTGACTCGTTAAACTTTTCAAACTGCTATGTGATGATCAATTAATTTTCCTTTTAACCCTTGATGAGAAAAGAGAGAATTTGCTTCTAGAATATAACAGAACATATTAAGACTTAAGAGGTTGTAAAATTTTCTGTGGAATAATGGGCAAAACAGACATCCATTAATCTTGTTATTAAAAATATCAATTATATATATACAAGGAGCTGTCAATTCCAAAGTCTTGTTCAAGTGATGCTAGACAGCAATTGGTAGTACTAAATTCCAAATCCTGCTTTGTTGCGACATTTTGCATACATGTTGGGCTACTGCTTAACTCTGAGAGAATTAGATGCTTCTCAATTTAGAACTTGTTCTTATTCATATTAATTTGTTGAAAAAATGGTGAAGCAAAGCAAGAATTATCTAAATATTAATAGAAAATAAAATAAAATTAAATTAAAGAAAAAAAATCAGAAAAAGGTGTTTGTGCACTGAATAAATAGTTGATTCCCGGTAATAGTTCTGTTTTCAACTGAGCCTAGTTGCCTGTAGTGAATACTCAACTAGTAGCATGGTCTTTTCAGATATTTAAAACCTTAACGCCGCTCGAACAATTTAGCTTTAACTGACATTACACTGGGTGGAATAATTGAAGAAAAAAATTAGTTAGCAAGTCAATATAGGCTTGTTCTATCATAATTAATTACCTCTATATTCTGCTAATTAAGTAGGACTCCACAATAGACATGAGTCAGCGATTAAAAAATGAAAATGCTTTTCCTTCATTTTAATCTCGATTTATACAGAAATTGATGGTACTTGTAAAATTGGAGAAACCCAAATTCTGTCTCCCATTAATTTTTGGAGTCCTGAAAGTTTAATCTTGATTTTGATTCTTATGCTGCATACAGGCCCCATACAACCTCAGGTGCACATTTCAAGCTGAAATCTTAGATGCTACAAATCAAGCTGCTGAACTTTTGCGAAGCCTCGGCAAAGATGTGAACAACATGAAATGGAGTCTCCAAACAAATCTCTTGAATCGAGTTCACAGTTCAACAGAGCGCTTGCAACGGTCAATTGACCTACACTCCTACCTCCTCACCTCATCCCATGAACGACAAGACCTAACAACTAGACCCCAACTTGAATTCAAAACCTTGTCTTTTAACCAAAAAGATTGTTTAGCTCATTTGGCTGATCAAGAAAACAACATGACACCAGCAGTTCCAACTGAGCTTGGTCGTACCATTAGTGTCAAGAGGCAGCACAAGAGGCTTCATTCGTGGCCTTCACATGAGGTAGATGATTTTGGAAAAGATGAGAATGTGGATATTATACCGAGAATGTGTACACTTGAGAGCACTGCTGCACTTTCGCTTGCCACGTTCACTTCATTGCTGATTGAGCTTGTTGCAAGGCTTGACCACTTGGTTGAGGCCGTTGATAGGTTGGCTAAGATGTCCCAATTCAAACAAGATTGTACAATCTAGGTGAGGTTCAAGGAGGACAGTGACATAAAAAGTTATAGAACAGACAGAAGTCTTTGTTTTTCCTTGGATACAATATTAAATACAATGTGATTCAAGATGCTTAATAATTCAAGCTTTATTTATTCTCTGTTCATCTAATACACAAGTGATAATCACTTAATCAGCCAGAGAAGAGGGAAACAAAAGAGAGATTATCCAGTAAGATTCTCATAGCTGGCGTATATATCAGTATCAATTATCTTGAACCAAGATAAAAGAAATAATTATCTTAAATGAAAGGCATACTTGTGAACAGGTCTTGTTCTAAATGAATTTATCATAAAATTCCCACGGAAATATTAAAATTAATGTCGTTACTCTGCATACCCCCCATTAGAAAAGATTTATGAGTGCTAAATTTTCTATATATTTGAAGCAGTTGGGGAAAAGCAAGACAACAAGGCACCATTGTTGCAAGTAATCAGCCGACCTCTATATTTAAACCTGAAAAATACAAAAAGGATTTTAAATAATGAACTGGCTGGGGCATTGATGAGTTAAATGAAGTTAAAATATAAAGTTATACTGCTATATCAATTTCATAATGTGTAAGCAGATCCCAGGCAGGTATTTCCTCACCTGTTAGACAAAAATGAATTTTTCCGGTTCATGTTACTATCTCAACCAATGTGACGGCAGCAAAAACTAAAAAGAGTGTGCCTCCAACATATGCAATGGCCTGCAAATTGTAGATATAACAACACATTTATATCAAAGAAGGATGTCACCTTTCTAATTAAAGTGCACGTTTTCTTTTTTTTTTCTTTCCACATAAAAACTTCTAGAACATCTAATTATGTGAATCAACCATTTATTCTTACACCGAAATTAAACATTACTTGAACCAAATCTTTTCTGTTCAAACCCTGTTTCTGATTGGCTTAAAATATTATATTGGTTAAAAAGTGTTTTCCATTAAAATATATCTATTATCGTTGAATTTTCAAAAGAAGATTATGTGGTTATTTTTTAATTTTATTTAGAATAGTACCCAACCAAGATCATCTGCCTGCAATGCATTTCATAGGCAAATAAAAAGAACTGTGTAGAGAGATGGGAAATACATAATAACATTGCTAAATTTCATCTAACTGACTGTACCTTTTCAGACAAAACCCTCCCAAGCAATGACCCACCAAGAACAGCTATCTGCACAAAAAACACAACAGGAATTAAAAATAAATTCAATTGAACATTAAGAAAATTAAAACACCATAAAATTTTTCAAATTAAATATTTTTCTTTACCAAAGTTGCAACAGCATGACCAGCAAGTGTACCTCCAATGACCCCAAGAGGTGAAGAAGCTGCAGCAAGTGCTGTAAAGCAAAACATAAAGTAGTGTCATTACGATATCAAATACAACCCCTCTCAATTTCTTTTGTTTTCTATTCTACTCATTTGGTCATTTTTTACAGCCTGGAGGCAAAGATGAATGAAATAGAACCTTAAAAGCATGATAACATACTGATTATAATTCTTACCTATTGTGGAGAAAAAGGATTTATCACCCCACTCAGCAACAAAAACCAAGATGAAAGTGCTAATTACAGTGCTAGCAGCAGCCATTATTCCAGCTCCATTTCCACCAAACTTTGAAATTGCTAGTTCTGCCTGAAAATGTTTCCAATTTTAGTTTCATTTTACTACCGAGGCTTTAGATGGTCTAAGGATCAAAATGTTTTCAGTAGTACACCAGCAACAAAGTTAAAATATATAAAAAAAAGAAACAAAAACAAGGAGTGCAAAAAAGGAAACTTGCCTCCTCTTGTTCTTCTTTTATCTTTTGATTGTCCCCTGAAGCAGCATCCAGCAAGGTAGTCACCCCAAAATATATCTATTTTCCAAATGTACATAACAAAGATAATTCTTATTATAATTTTTTTTTCAAGAATCTTCCAGGGAACCAATTACAACAAATTTAATTAATTTTTGTAAATGGATTACCAAGAGGCAGACGGCAGCAAAATCATCAACAGGAAAATCAGTTTCGCCAAATCTGCACAAATATATTTTTCCTGAATTATATACACGATATTAGCATGCATTTTAAATTCAATATAGTGATGATGACTTGCTGAATAATTGTCGATACCTAAATGGTATTATACCATCAATATAGTGAAATGCTCGGCCTAGAACCACTGACACAATTGTCATTGCCCTGTAAATTAAAGTAACAATATGAGTTATTTCTAGGTTTATAAAAAGAACATTTGTAACCACAGCTCCAGAGTAATATGTCTGAACATATAAATGCTTTAATTATTTAGAGCTGCAATAGAATTCTCAAAATCATAGTTATACAATGACTTACGCAAGAGCTCCAAATGTGCCAACAAAAACAATGGCTCCAGAGTTTCTAGCTGCCAAAAGTGCCTAATGGACAAACAATTAACTGTAGCAATGATCAATTTATTCTTTTGTGGAAGAACTTAATAAAAAGCAAAAAAATTTGTCAATTTCTGTTATGGTACTTTCCAACAGAGCTTCACTTAAATGTGTGATAAAGGTTTACTTACAGCAATGAAAAATGTCTTATCACCCAACTCTGAGAAGAAAATCAGCAAAAATGCCTGCAGATTATTAAAATCTAGTTAATACCAGCTTAAATTCAATCTAATAAAACAAATTATCCAAATTGATTTTTGAACATGCAGAGATTCAGTGCTGCTTCCTAGATACTTACAAGTTACAACACAACCTAAATGATAACGCACTCAAATCAATTATTGTTCCCTTCTGTAAGCTAAATTGTCCTTTGAAAATTTTATTTTTGAGAAAATGATCCTTCTTTTGGTGGAATTTGAATTAACTAATAATTCAAGCAAACTAAAGAGACAAGTTATCCTAACTGAAGCAAAACCTGTGCTAATATCACCAAGATCTCCCAAAAAATCCATTGGCTGTTGTGCAGCACCTATGTCGCCACTTGCCATGGCTGCATTAGATCCTTGAAATAGAAGCAATCCAGCAAGAAATGTTATACCAAGCATGTTGCCAAATTGAGGTGGCACCACCTTTTCTTCATATTCATGTAGTAATATGTCAAAACTTGCTAGTCCAACATCCTCGTGAAGTTCATCCTACAGTAAAATTTTAAGATCATATTAAATTATGGACTAAAATAAAACAGATACAGTAATTACAAAAGATGCAACCTTAAAGTTAAGGAGAAACAGGGGTTTCATTTAAGCATAAATTCATGCAGAAACATCAGATTGAAGAAATTGGTACCTATACCAGTCTGGTGTGAGACCAAATTGGTTGCCTATACTAGAAAACCAGATAAGGAACCAAACAACAGACCTTCATACTCTTTTTCAAATAAATAAAATGCTTGGTATTGGGTCAATTTCATGTATCATCCTGAATTGTAAGAATTATATGAGCATTCCCTGCAGAACTTCAAATATCATCCATACCCCCTAGAGTGCTAAACCATGTCTTCTACACCCATTCCGTCCACATTTTACTTAAAAAATAATTTTAAAATGGTCCTACACCCTTCCATTATTTTCCTCCATATATAAATGAGAAAGAGGATAGTATGTGTATTATGGATGTAAATATTAGATAACAGCACTTGTGCTATTTAGCAATCTTTAAGGCACTGGTACTAAAATTTACATCGAGAAACATGATATTTTAAACTTTTACAAGGGTACATCCGAAAAATTCCCACATTAGCTAGCTTTATTATCATCCATTTTATTAGACAAATGTGAGCCGCTTCCTTCGCCACTGTCAACTGTCCACTCGTACATCACAAAATGAATAAAAGAATCATAATAAATTCCCTACAAAACAAAGAAAAGCACATAAACCAAGTCTATGTTCGAGATGAACCATACCATACCTTAGTAATTCTTTCAGGGTCCTTGACACTAGCTGGAAGTTTCCATTTTGATCGAAATGGAGGAACGAAAGAAGGGCGTAAATGCTTATCATGGAGACGACATTTACAAAGGGAGGAAGAGAAGCGTGGAGGTTGGGTTCGCCTGAGAAGAAGGGAGAGATGGAAGGAAGAAGAGGCGGGAACCGAGACAGAAACCATGAGAGCTGGTTCCTCGCTTTGTTTCTAGCATGGCGATAAGATAAATGCGCCAATATAAGCCGCATATAAACGAGCTCGAGTCTATTGTGCCATTCTCTGAGCTGGATTGGTGTGTCGGATTACTGGAATCGGAATAGCAAATATTTTATTTCTATGGCCCACTTGTCAGTGATATTGTGGATGTTGTGCGCCTGTGCGGACTTAGCAGGCGCCATTGTGGATCTATGGTAATGCTAGCCCAAGAGTATATGGACTGAAAGTGAATTATGGGTTGTGTAGAAAGGCCCAATAGAAGAACAATTTAGTTGTGGAAACGTAGTAATGTAGTATGAACAGAAATTTTTTTTGGAAATGCAAATATGCAAATATGTAATCCCTCCGCATCACCGCACGTAGTGATGTAGTTGATAAAATTCTGAATCTGAACATGACAAGATTTGGTCCTAAACTGTAGTATCTAAAAGTTTTTAGTCCCTCTGAATATAATTAAAGTAAATGAATTTTTTTTATTTTGACTTTATAAATGAGAATTACTCGTCTCTAGTCTAATGATAAAGAACAATGCATCTTAGTAAAATATTTTATATTCGAAACTCGACTAGAAGTCATTAATTTGAAAATAAGTAGAAAGATTTTAACCTCCAATTTATTATAAAAAAAGTAAAAGCAATGAATAAATGAGATTGATGAAGTTATATAATATCCGCATCTTGCTTCACTAAAAAAAAAAAAAACAAAAACACTTGTATATCTATGACGGGCGAGGGATGGTATATCATGTTTATTGTAACTAGCAGCAGTGCCCGCTCAATGTGCGGGCAGACTTTAATATGTAAATATATTATTTGGCACAATATTTTATGACACTCAACCTATGCTAGCACTTTATTACATCTCCCAAGTTAGTACTTCGATTTGTCTCGATTAAACATCATGCATGAGACTCTACATATAGTACACATTACAAATAAAGGAGCATAGAATGTTCAGATCCCTGCAACTTGAATTGCATACAAATTGAGTGTTTAAATTTGGTTCAGAAAATACAGACTAAAAATTAAAACTGAGATCCGGGGCTCTCTTGTATCAGTGATTTATAAAACAAGTTTGGATTTGTAAATCTGGTAAACAAGATAAGGCATTGTTGTAATATGTCGGTACCCAGAGACAGTACATGATCTATTGTACCTCATACCATCCTGTATCCTGACAGCTCATGAGTTCAAAATTAACGAGCAAAAGGTACAGAGAATTAGAGAAGCAATAAAGAATTCATATAGTTATTACAAATTATAGACTTGGCTCAAATATAACAATTAACCAAAAAATGGCACAAGGTAAGTCCAAAAATAAAAATGCAATTTGTTAACATTCTTACGCCTAAACTCCGACAAGCATGCCTTCTTCTTCGCCGTAGGTCTCAATATTAGAATATTTACAGAACAACCACTAACAAATCCCGCCAAATCTGCAGTTAATCTTACCTAAATTCAAACTAACTCCTTAATTGAACAGAAAACATAATGGGCTCAGACACATCAACAAGCGCCTTGAGGTTGCATTTCAGAAGGGCTTTTACGAAAAAGCAAGTCTCGTCATCAGTGTTTCCATCTGGTATATCTACAGCAAAGGACTCCACCACAAGCGTGCCTGGCTGACCGTCAATGATCTCAGGATGGACAGTCAAGATTGAAGAGTAGTTCTGTACAAAAGACAAATATGTAAGTCAGTATATGAGATGCTAGATTATGTAGAAACTTTTATACGCTTCAAGAATGTGGAGCATCTGCATTTCTGATATTATCCATCTGGTTCCATTGTTCAATGTTTACTAAATAAAAATTTTAAAAAGGACCCTGGAACTATAAAAAATTTAAACGTAATGTGTAAATTATTTATTGCATAAAAAACAAGTGAACCATGCAAATACGCAATGTGTAAATTATGGAAAAAATTTTTACTGGGGTATCCAATCTCTTAATGTTTTTCTTTTTTTTTTAGGACCGCACTTGGGTTATAGCCCTTGGTACATGTCATAATCTGACCATCGCGTGAAATTCGATTATACCAACACTAATTTACAATTCATAACTCAGAAGTATAAAGCAAATTTAGGGACATGAATCAGGTTTTACCAGGCATCAAATGGCTCGGTAGGAGCTGTTGAGTACCTTTTTCCTACCAAACAAGCACACACCCAGTCGTACAAAAGTAAGCTATCAAGTAAGCTATCCATATAGAAATATGCAGAAAGTGGACAATCGAGATATTGAGAGTACTTCTAGCCACCTTCCATTCATGTGTCTCATCCAAGTTCTAAGCTACATCAATGAGTGAAACGACAATACAATTTCAAACAGTAATCATATGTACCAGCAAAAAAATAAAACAAAATTAGCAACAAAAAAGCGTTTATGCTGAAATCCCATATATTTGAACAACAATTGAGTTAAAGAAAAATTCTAACACAAAATCAGAAATAGCGATCAAGGGATCATTGTCTATGGATACTTCTCTTATCTGATTTTTCTTACAACCTTCGTAGGATGCTTTTATGAGTAGTAAAGATAATAGGAACTCAAATAAGAGAAGTATCCATAGACAATGATCCCTTATTGTAAAAACCAGGAAGGGCTTATGCAGATAGAATGAACATACTGGCCCACATGACAAACTCGCCTGCCTCCTCGATTCTCTAGCGCTCGTCAGTTTGGTCTGGCTTATGGTCCCTTGATGCTGATATGGCTGCGTTGTGTTATTGTGTACAGAAAACAAGAGCATGTCAAGAGGGAAAGTAGTGGAGCCGACATTGGCGACAACAAGGCGGTCGCCTATGAGCACGGCTGTGGAGGCAGTGGAGCCGGCATCCCTGTTCTGGCTATTGTCTGAAGCAAGAAAATCCTGGTCTTGTAGGCATCGATTGCAACAAAAAGGCATGCATGGGATGAGGAGTTGAAATTAAAATTAAAAAATAGAAAAGAAAAAAGAAGAAGAAAAGGAAGATAGAGGAGGGACCTATAGCCTTCCTGGCATCGGAAATGAAATGAGGCTGGCGGATCAAGTTACTGATTAAGTGCTCCTTGACATACTCGGCCACTCGAGCACCGCCATGGCCTAGGCAGAGAAAATAGAATAGTCATTACCATGAAAGGCAATTAATTGAATTGAGATTGATACTGATGAAGTACCATCAAAGATGCCAAACAAACCAACAAGTTGATTATCAACAGAAGCAATTCGGGTTTCATAGAAATCTTCCATGGAGTACTTTTTTTCCCAGTGGAGCTTGCATACCCATAAGAGAACTTGCTGTTTTCACCGACATAACATAACATAACATAACATGACATACCCAGAATTAATTAAATTAAATTAAATTAAAAAAGAGAAGAAGAAGCAAAGAAGAGAAGAAGACCTGACACCGTATGAGTGTCATTGCATTCATGAAAAATAGCTGCTAGAGTTCATTATTGTCTTAATTGAAATTGCAAATTAAGTTGTAAACTAATTGGTGAATGTGAGCATGAGCACTGATATGTATAGACGTGATTATTACTATCGTACCGCCTGATGCAATTGTTTTGTACCCCTTTCTATGTTATCTGGTCAAACTAAAACCTAACCTTACCACCAATGAATTGTATAAATTTATTGCTGTTGATTTATTGACCGAACAAATGAAGAATGTGGTATATAATAGGAAGTAAATTTGAACTATCAAAACAAAATGCGTAACATGGATAGCAACTCATTCACTTCACTGAAATTAGTTTCTGTGTCTCCCTTTCCAAACTGAATCTGCTTGAGGTCCTATATGGTTTACTGTTTGGAGTAGAAATATGGTTTAGTTTGAGATAATAAGCCGAACTAAACAAAAGTCTTAACGCCATGAAGGCCAACAAGTGTAGGTCAAAGTGTAAGTCCCAAATTAGCATGGAAAGTATGGTACGTGTGACCAATTAAAATGTGTTATAATAGTGTTTACATGTTGAGAACTACTCTAAATCTCTTTGTACCAAACACATGTTGCACTGAGTGAAATCGACGCTCTGCCGAGATGCAAGGCCTGAGCCCCGGTGCGAAGAGTGGCCTGGATGACGGCGGATGACCTGATGGGCTGAGAGAAGATGAAAAGACTTCAAATTGATAGTTTGAGTTCACTATGTACCTTTGAAGGAGAGAAGATGAGAAGACTCCAGGAGAGGAAGCCAAGCGCCGAGGCTAGGCACCAAACGGAAAAGTGGAGCTGACAGCCACCTTCGAGAACTCTACAAAAGAACAAATCAACATGAATCAGGAATCAATCAATTGCTTAAAACCACAAAATACTCGAATAAAGAGATTAAGGATCGGGAGACCAAAAAAAACGAATCCTTACCTTTCCTATAGGGTTTGTGGCAACGCTTGACAAGACGAACGTTGTCTTTGGCGAACACTCTCAATGGGTCGACGACGGAATCGATGGCATCCATGATTCTTCGAAGATTGTTAAAGGAAAAATCTGAGCAGATCGGCGATTTATGAAAGAGAGAGATGGGGAAGACGGAGGGGGCGAGAAAAAACCCTAGTTTGAATCTTCCCTTTTATAATCTCACAATCTAGCGATAATCTCACAATCGCGCGAGGTGTCAGCTGTGGAGGCGATTTTTCTTTTTTTTCCTTGCTTTCCTTATCTGAGAATATTTGATATTATGCGATCGGAAGAGAGAGGGGAAGAGGGGAGGGAAGAGGGATAACACAGTTTCAACGGAAAAAAATAAAAAAAAAATAACGGAGGCTGGGATTCGAACTTTCGTGCGATAGCTACGGAAATTCGTTGCCAATTATCAGCGACCTGACTTATTTGTGTGTAGAGTCGACTCCTTTATAGAAATAACGATCCAAACCGTACATCATGTTGATCAATGGTTTATAATGATGCTAACAAAATTGTTTGGACCCCTTTGTGTGAAAAATGCTGACCTTGCTAAGGGTGCTTTATATGTAGTAGAGATTAGTAAGGAATACTTACTCAGGTGAAATATGTGTTTATGAATATATCTATGAGCTGGATTCTAATGCCATTATTTTTTAGTGCTAAAAATGTCAAACTTCTCTATTTCAGAAGTAAAATATTTGGGTAATTAATATGTTAAGGTAAAACAAAGACATATCCAACTGCCAATTAATTAAGGATATCAATCGATAACAACGCTTGACATTTTGGATAATATTGATAAATTTTCTTTTTGTTTTTTTTTAATAAAGATGAAGATCTTTGCCATCTAATTTTTTTTGAAATTAAAAATACATACGGTGCTTGAATTTTTGACCTCTTAAAGACCAACCTAATACTCTTACCACTGATCTACTAGACCACATGCAATGAAATTTTCTTATAAGATCAAATCTATAAGCCAGATACCACATCGGCCAACTCCAGCGATCACGAGTAAGAGCAACAAAACGAAATATCAGTTCGCTTCATATTTGAAGTCTTGACATTTTTTTTTTCCTTATTTTTTTCTTATATTCTATATGCTACGCGTAGGTGATACGCTTATAAATTTATTAAGAGTGGGGTTCGGTCTCCATTTTAGATGCCCAGATGGCCAGATGCCTCTTTCTATTACCATCACCAAATTAAATCCCAGAGAAAGCAGTTTCTAGTCAAAAAGTTTCCATAACATTTGTCACTAGGTACCTAGTGAGCATTTCCAAAAGAAGAAAAGAAAATTTCTACGAAATCTAATCTAAGATATATATTATTATATTATTATATTATTATTATTATATATATATATAAATTAATTCGCGTGACCGCTTTTTGTCACCGATTTGTTAAAAATATATATATTTTAAATATTTTTATTTTCTATAATTACAATTAGTTTTTTTGCTAAATATATTAAAA